>CM069145.1:59748865-59801365 GCA_035221665.1 Okamejei kenojei | reverse complement strand
GCTGCAGTATCAAGCGGGTCAGGCAGCATCTCCAGAGAAAAAGGTGGTTGAAAGAATGGGTCGCAAGAAAGGGCCCAAGAAACGTCACCTATCCTTTTTCTCCAGAGATGCTGCCTGACCTGCTGAGCTACTCCAGCACTTGGTGTTTATCTTCTGTGTGGGTGTGTGATAGATTATGACAGTGGGGTGCAGGACTGCATTTGAGACTTTGTATGTGCGTGTGTGTGTGTGAGAGAGAGAGAGAGAGAGAGAGAGAGAGAGAGAGAGAGAGGCAGATTGTATCTAAGTGTGTGTGAGGCTGTATTTGTGGGACTGCGTGGGAATGTCAGGTCAAGTCAAGAGAGTTTATTGTCATGTGCCCCAGATAGGACAATGAAATTCTTGCGGGCATGGTGGGGAGGTCAGAGCCGATGATGGACTGGGCAGTGGTCACAACTTTATGCATGCTTCATGAGAAAGGATAAGTTGTAGCGTACAGCCAAATAAGGAGAGGGAGTGTGACTCCCTGCGAGCTGGCAAGGCGCCAATGGGCCGAACGGTCTCTTCCTTCACTGGCTAGGACAGGTTTAAAGGGACATGGGCCAAACACAGGCAGGTGGGACTAGTGGAGATGGGGGCATTTTGGTCAGCATGGGCAAGTTGGGCCGAAGGGCCTGTTTCCGCGCTGTGAGACTCCACAACTGATATCCGTGTTCTGGGTTATTGCCAGGGATGCCATGAAGACAACCTGTGCCCTCTACGACCAGGTGGATGAGGAGGTCCATCGCCTGGTCCAGGTGTCCAACCAGCGCCTGAAGGATCTGGAGAGCCTGGCGCAGTTCTGGTGGTTCGAAGACCAGTTTCGAGAGGTAGGGGCCAGCGCTGTTCAACCTCGACCAGTCGGTGAACCGTTCTCAACAATGCTGGAAGTCCCAGACCGTTCTCCTTGGGCAGAGACACCAACTTGGACCGTATACTGGAGATAGCATGTAGATGCATGTGTAAAGGCAAGGATTTTAATAGGGATAGAGAACAAAGAGGGGCCCGGCGTGGGGAAGGAGGGGCGCGGGGAACAAAGAGGGGCTATTGGGGTCCACGATGAACGCCCTTTATGTAGTGACTCTTTGCACACTTGTGTATGGACGGCAAAACAAAGCACCTCGCTCTGACTTGCCACATGTCATGATAACGTATCATGCAACTTTCAAACGGTGACCAAGAAGATTGACCAGGGCAGTGCAATACGCAATAGGCGCAGGAGGAGGCCATTCGGCCCTTCCAGCCAGCACCACCATTCAACGTGATCATGGCTGATCATCCCCAATCAGTACCCCGTTCCTGCCTTCTCCCCATATCCCCAGACTCCACTATCTTGAAGAGCCCTATCTAGCTCTCTCTTGAAAGTATCCAGAGAACCGGCCTCCACCGCCCTCTGAGGCAGAGAATTCCACAGACTCACCACTCTCTGTGTGAAAAAGTGTTTCCACATCTCTGTTCTAAATGGTGTACCCTTTATTCTTAAGCTGTGGCCCCTGGTTCTGGACTCCCCCAACATCGGGAACATGTTTCCTGCCTCTAGCGTGTCCAGACCCTTAATAATCTTATATGTTTCAATAAGATCCCCTCTCATCCTTCTAAACTCCAGAGTGTACAAGCCCAGCCGCTCTATTCTCTCAGCATATGACGGCCCCGCCATCCCGGGGAAGTTCAGTAGATGTTGTCTACATGGAGACATGTGCTGGAGGAACTTCAGACTGAAGATGGGCCCCCGACCCGAATCATCGCCTGTCCATTCCCTCATCAGATGCTGCCTGGCCCACTGAGTTCCTCCAGAGCTTTGTGTGCTGTCTTTGACAGGATACCGCATAGAAGGCTGGCATCATGGGGTCCAAAGTGAACTACCAACTGCATACACAAAAATACACAAAATGCTGAAATAACTCAGCGGGTCAGGCAGCGTCTGTGGGGAACATGGGGAGATGAGGTCTCGGGTCGGCACCCTTCTTCACACTTTATTGCAGGCTCCACCCTCCCAGTCTTTGGGGGAAGAGCAGAGCCTGTCCAGCGGCTCTCCCCCTTCCCCCCCCCCCGCGGCCCACCAAGTCTTCGGGAATCTGACTGTCGGGGTCGTGCAGGGGTCGGCTCGGCGGCTTCTCAGCAACAGACCCCGGCCCACTGGAAGCTTTTAAAACGGACAAGTTACGTAAAAACAGAAAATTGCTGGCACTTCGAGCCAGCAATGTCATTCAATATGATCATAGCTGATCATCCACAATCACTACCCTGAATCACTACCCCAAATCCCTTAAATCCGTTAGGCTTAAGAGCTATATCCAACTCTCTAGAATTCCAGCCTTTATTCAATTATTTACATAGAAACATAGAACACAGGTGCAGGAGTAGGCCATTCGCCCCTTCGAGCCAGCACCACCATTCAATATGATCATGGCTGATCATCCACAATCAGTTCTCCGTTCCTGCTTTCTCCCCATATCCCTGGCTTACTTTAGCCCTAAGAGCTAAATCTAACTCTCTCTTGGAAGCTTCCAGGGAATTGGCCTCCACTGCCTTCTGTGGCAGAGAATTCCACAGATTCACAACTCTCTGGGTGAAAACGTTTTTCCTCATCTCGGTCCTAAATCGCCGACCCCTTATTCTTAAACTGTGTGACTGCTGGTTCTGGCCTACCCCAACATCGGGAACATCTAGCATGTCTAATCCGTTAAGAATTTAATACGTTTCCATAAGATCTCCTCTCATCCTTCTAAATTCCAGTATATACAAGCCCAGTCGATCCATTCTTTCACCATACGTCAGTCCTGCCATCCCGGGAATTAACCTGGTGAACCTACGCTGCCGTCCCTCAACAGCAAGAATGTCCTCATCAAATTAGGAGAGCAAAACTGCACACAATACTCCAGGTGCAGCCCCACCAGGGCCCCGTACACTGCAGTAGGACCTCCTTGCTCCTAAACTCAAACCTTCTCGCTATGATCTGTTCTTTACTGGGGCCGGAGGGATTGAGTGTTAAGGAGAGACTGGACAGGCTGGGACTCTTTTCTCTGGAGCGAGGGGGGCTGAGGATGTCAGAGTTTTGTGAACATCTTTGCTGTGGGACCCACCCTGTGTGCAGACAGACGCTCTCTCATGGGGTTGGACACTCTGACACTCTCCCTCTTGCCGCCCCCCCCTCACAGGTGAGCGACTGGCTAAGGGACGTGGGGCACCCGTGGCTGGAGAGGAGCGAGGAGACGGAAGATTCTCTCCCGGCGCTCCGGCAGAGGCAGCGGGAGTTCCGTGACTTCAGCCAAACCGTGCTGGTAAGCGGCCGGGGTGGGATGCCGACCGGATTGGGCTGAGTGGTTAATTCCAGGGTCAGTGGGAAAACGTGGCATTAATCACATAATAGCCCTGTCCCACAGTGCGAGTTCATTCAAGAGCTCTCCCGAGTTTAAAAAAAATCAAGCTCGTGGTAAGCACGGAGAATGAATGTAGCGGGTACGTCGGGGCTCGGGGACGTCTCTTAGCAGCTCCTAACGCTAACGGCAGGTACGCGGGAAGACTCGCCAACGGCACGTAAGCACGGGAAGACACGTGAAGAATTTTCAACATGTTGAAAAATGCCCACGAGAGTTGACCACGAGAGTTGCCCACGAGAGTCCACGAGAGTTGCCCAACTCAGGAGAGCTCTTGGAATGAACTCATACCATGGGACAGGGCTTTAACCCCCCCCCCCCCCCCCCCCCAGCGGCCCCGGAGTCACCGATCGCTGCTCCTTCACCTGGATACACACAGCAAGCTGGAGTAACTCAGCGGGACTTACCTGGCACGGGGGACAGTCGGTGGTTACGATGGCCGATCTCCCAGGACCAGGCTATCCTATTGCACTCCGGGTGTGCTGACGCCGGCGATGTTCCCAAATGCGGGGTACTCAACTGCAACATTGGTGGTAGTGGGGGACTGCGTTCGCATTAGAAAAATAAATTGTTAGGGCAGCACGGTGGTGCAGCAGTAGCGATGCTGCCTTGCAGAGCTTGCAGCACCGGAGACCCAGGTTCAATCCCAACTACAGGTGCCGTCTGTATGGAGTTTGCACGTTCTCCCCGTGAGTGGGTTTTCTGCAAGATCTTCGGTTTCCTCCCACAATCCCAAGACGTACAGGTATGTAGGTTAATTGGCTTGGTGTATGTGTAAATTGTCCCTAGTGTGTTGTGTGTAGGATAGTGTTAATGTGCGAGGATCGCTGGTCGGTGTGGACCCAGTGGGCTGAAGGGCCTGTTTCCACACTGTATCTCTAAACTAAACTAAACTAGACAGGCAGCATGGCTGGAGAGAAGGAATGGATGAAGTTTCGGGTTGAGACCCTTCTTCAGATGTCTCGACCTGAAACGTCACCCATTCCTTCTATCCAGAGATGCTGCCTGTCCCGCAGAGTTACTCCAGCTTATTGTGCCTATCTTCGATTTAAACCAGAGTCTGCAGTTCCCACCTACACGCTCCTTCACGTGGTGTGGCCACCACAGGCTGTCCATCCTCATAAGTGATAGGAGCATAATTAGGCCACTCAGCCCATCAAGTCTACTCTGCCATTCAATCATGGCTGATCTATCTCTCCCATTCAACCCATTCCCCTTATGCCCATGACACCTGCACTAATCAAGAATCTATCTATCTCCAACTTAAAAATATCCAGCAAAGAATTCCACAGATTGACCACCCTCTGACTGAAGAAATTCCTCCTCATCTTCTTAAAGGAACGTCCTTTAATTCTGAGGCGGTGCCCTCTGGTCCTAGACTCTCCCACTTGTGGAAATATCCTCTCCACATCTACTCTCAGGCCTGTCACTATTCTCTAGCCCTGCTTGTGTACAAGAGTTGGGATGTCACGTTACAGCTGTAAAGATCTAGTTGAGTTTACTATCACGTGTGCCGAGGTCCAGTGAAAAGCTCGTGTTGCGTGCTAACCAGTCAGCGGAAAGACAATACATGATTACAATTGAGCCCTTTACAGTGTGCAGATACATGATAAAGGGGATAAGCATAGTTAAAGAAATGTAGCTGTACAAGATTTAATTTAGTTGAATTTAGGTGGCGCAGCAGTAGAGTTGCTGCCTCACACCACCAGTGACCCAGGTTCGATCATGACTGCGGGTGCTGTCTACGGAGTTTGCACGTTCTCCCCTGTGACAGCGTGGGTTTTCTGCGGGTGCTCTGGTTTCCTCCCACACTCCAAAGACGCACGGGTTTGTGAGTTAATTGGCTTGGTAAAATTGTGCACAATGTGATCGCTGGTCGGCTGGGACTCGGTGGGCCAAGGGGCCTGTTTCCATCCTGCAAAACCAAAGTCTAAAGATGCAGCACGGAAACAGGCCCTTTGGCCCATCAAGTCCATGCCGACCTTCGATCCCCGCCAACGGCAGTTCTACCTTATCCGGGCCTACACACCAAAGGGTAATTTTTAAAATAAAAGCCAATTAACCTACAGCGGGAGTTGGAGGCTGCACTTCTAACTTTCCACCTGAGCTGTAAGGAGATTCAAGTCAAGTTTATTCGTCACATACACATACGGGATGTGCAGTGAAATTAAAAGTGGCAATGCTTGCGGACCTTGTGCAAAAAAACGAACAAACAAACAACCAGCAAACTACAAACAGAATGGAACAGAATCACATGTTCTTTTACATATTAAATATTGTGGGCGGTATTGTGGTACAGTAGCGTTAGTCCCTGGTGATGTAGGAGTTTACAGTCCGAATGGCCTGTGGGAAGAAACTCCTTCTCATCCTCTCCGTTCTCACAGCGTGGCCACGGAGGCGCTTGCCTGACCGTAGCAGCTGGAACGGTGCATTGCAGGGGTGGAAGGGGTCTCCCATTATCTGATTGGCTCTGGAGTTGCACCTCCTGATGTATAGTTCCTGCAGAGGAGCGAGTGAAGTTCCCATAGTGCGTTCAGCCGAACACACTACTCTCTGCAGAGCCTTCTCGTCCTGGGCAGAGCAATTCCCAAACCAGATTGTAATATCAGTGTAGTGGTCAGCTCCTTCGTTTTTTTGATGTTCAAGAGGAGGCTGTTGTCCTGACACCAGAGTGCCAGATCAGCCACCTCCTCCCGGCAGGCCTTCTCATCGTTGTCTGAGATCAGGCCCACCACCACAGTGTCATCAGCAAACTTGATTATCGAGTTGGAGCTGAACCTGGCCACACAGTCATGTGTGTACAGGGAGTACAATAGGGGGCTGAGGACGCAACCCTGGGGGGATCCTCTGCTCAGGGTGAGGGGCTTCGATGTATTTCCTTCCATATTGACTGCCTGGGGCCTGGCGGTGAGAAAGTCCAGGGCCCAGGCACACACAGGGGGGTGTTGAGCCCTAATTCCAGTAGCTTCTCGGCCAATCTGGTGGGGACTATCGTGTTGAAGGCTGAACTGGTCTATGAACAGCATCCTCATGTAGCCCCCCCTTCTGGCTGTCAGGGTGAGAGAGAGAGTGGTGTGCAGAACCTGGGAGACTGGATCTGCTCGGATTGAACGGAGCTGGAAAATGGAAAAGGGAGGAAGATCAGCCGTGATCTCGTGGAGAGACGGACGAGGTTCCATGGGCCCACAGCTCATCAAGTCTCCTCCGCCATTCGATCATGGCCGATCTATCTTTCCGGGGAGACAAGAAATGCTGGAGAAACTCAGCGGGTGAGGCAGCATCGATGGAGAGAAGGAATAGGCGACGTTTCGGGTCGAGACCCTTCTTCAGGGAGAACCTACAAATGTCACAAGGAGAACATGCAAACCCCATACAGACAGCACCCGTAGTCAGGATCGAACCCTGGTGTCTGTCGCTGTAAGGCAGCAACTGTGCCACTCCGAGTCTCTGAATATATTCCGGGCAGGAGTTAGGGAAAAGGTTTGGGGGTCTTTACGAAGGAGATGAGGGGAGGGTATTTTGGATGGGCGGGTCTCCCCCTTTAAGAGCGGTGGGATCGAGTCTGGGAATGTGGGTGAGGTCGAGGGAGGGGTGTGAGATGTCACCGGGAGTGGACGGGAATGTGGGGTTTGCGGTGGGAGAACGGGGGCGAGGGCCGAGCGGCCTCTTCTGCTCCGGCGCAGCGTGTCCCTATGCTCCTGACACGTCTTCCGTTTCTCCGGCCAGGAGCGCAGCCAGAGGGCCCAGCGCCTCCTTCAGGGAATGTCCGGCTGGGATGTGGGAGTCTCTCCCCGTCTGCGACCCTACGCTGACCAGCTGAGGGGGTACGGAGCGGGACTGGCCCGCTTCAGCCAGCGCCTGGACCAGCAGCGACTCCACCTCGACCACACCATCCGGCTACACCAGCAGCTCCAGACGGTGAGACAGCCTGCCGTCTGGTCAACCAGGGGGGCAGGGCGGCACCAGTACACTGACCTGTATTCTGACCGGTCAGTACACTGACTGCTACACTGACCGGTATACTGACCCTACACTGACCGGTATACTGACCACTACACTGACCGGTATACTGACCCTACACTGACCGGTATACTGACCACTACACTGACCGGTATACTGACCCTACACTGACCGGTATACTGACCACTACACTGACCGGTATACTGACCACTACACTGACCGGTATACTGACCACTACACTGACACTACACTGACCGGTATACTGACCCTACACTGACCGGTATACTGACCCTACACTGACCGGTATACTGACCACTACACTGACCGTTATACTGACCACTACACTGACACTACACTGACCAGTATACTGACCCTACACTGACCACTACACTGACCCTACACTGACCGGTATACTGACCGCTACACTGACCACTACACTGACCACTACACTGACCCTACACTGACCGCTACACTGACCGCTACACTGACCACTACACTGACCCTACACTGACCGCTACACTGACCGGTATACTGACACTACACTGACCGGTATACTGACCCTACACTGACCACTACACTGACCCTACACTGACCGGTATACTGACCACTACACTGACCGATATACTGACCGCTACACTGACCCTACACTGACCACTACACTGACCAATACACTGACCCCACACTGACCCTACACTGACCGCTACACTGACCCCACACTGACCACTATACTGACTGCTACATGGCTGTCACAGCAAAACTCTTGACCAATACACCTACGCATCCTGAACTGCACACACACTCAAAAATACACACACAGACACAGACACACACACACACATAGAAATACAATAGACAATAGGTGCAGGAGGAGGCCGTTCGGCCCTTCGAGCCAGCACCGCCATTCAATGTGATCATGGCTGATCATCCCCAATCAGTACCCCGTTCCTGCCTTCTCCCCATATCCCCTGACTCTAGCTCTCTCTTGAAAGCATCCAGAGAACCTGCCTCCACCTCCCTCTGAGGCAGAGAATTCCACAGACTCACAACTCTCTGTGAGAAAACGTGTTTCCTCATCTCCGTTCTAAATGGCTTACTCCTTATTCTTAAACCGTGGCCCCTGGTTCTGGACTCCCCCAACATCGGGAACGTTTCCTGCCTCCAGCATATCCAAACCGTTAATAACCTTACAAGTTTCAATAAGATCTCCTCTCATCCTTCTAAACTCCAGAGTGTACAAGCCCAGCCACTCCATTCTATCAACATATGACAGTCCCACCATCCCGGGAATTAACCTTGTAAACCTACGTTGCACTCCCTCAATAGCAAGAATGTCCTTCCTCAAATTAGGGGACCAAAACTGCACACAATACTCCAGGTGTGGTCTCACTAGGGCCCTGTACAACTGCAGAAGGACCTCTTTGCTCCTATACTCAACTCCTCTTGTTATAAAGGCCAACAGGCCATTCGCTTTCTTCACTGCCTGCTGTACCTGCATGCTTACTTTCATTGACTGATGTACAAGGACCCCCAGATCCCGTTGTACTTCCCCTTTTCCCAACTTGACAACATTTAGATAGTAATCTGCCTTCCTGTTTTTGCCACCAAAGTGGATAACCTCACATTTATCCAAATTAAACTTCATCTGCCATGCATCTGCCCACTCAACCAACCTGTCCAAGTTACCCTGCATCCCCATAGCATCCTCCTCACAGGTCACACTAGCCTTGTGGCATCTGAAAATTTGCTAATGTTACTTTGTGTCTAAATACAGACACACATGCACAGTAATACAGATACACACACACTGTCACAAATCAACAGAGATATAGACACACACTCACAAACACACAGACAGTGTCACAAAACACACAAATATACACACACACGCTATTACTGCCACACACAGACGCACACTCATACTGACACACACACAGACACAAAATGACACACTCACCCTCTTCCTCTCCTCTCTCTCCCTCTATTTCACCCCCTCTATCCCCCCTCTGCAGGATGACAGCTGGTCTCGAGGGAGCCTCCAGTCTCTGTCCACCGTCGGCTTGTCCCCGCACCCTCGCCTGTCCCCGGGTGACCGCATATCTCCAGACAACAGGCGCCCCTCCCCGTCGTGCCCACAGGGACAAGCCCGCCCCCGGCCCGCGGTCCCCGAGATGGGGGGGCCGGAGGGCTGGCACCAAGCGCCCATCCCTCCCCCCCCGGGCCACCGCCGGGCACCCGAGGGTGCTGCATCCTGCCTGGGCGGCAGCCGCACCCCCTGCCCCCAGCGCCGGGGCCCCCGCCCCTCAGGCCCCTCCTGGCTCAGCGCCTGGTCGCTCAGCGGCAGCCCCTCGCCCCCTCGCCCCTCCTCCACCTCCACCCCGGACGTACGCGCCCCCTGCCCCCACCCCCCCTTCCCGCCGCTGCCGCTTAAGAAGGCCCAGAGTTTCGAACCGGGGCCCGCGCAGCAGGGGCCTGGAGCGGCCGCAGGGCCAGGGATCCTGATCAGGGGCCTGGAGGTGAGCAGCAGCCAGCTGGTGGATCGGACCTGCTCCCCCCGTGAGCACGTGATGCTGGGCCGCAGGGCAGAGCGACTGGCACAGGCACCCTGGGGAGACTCACCCGAGATACAGCTCCCCACCAAGAGCAGGTAGGTGGCCACTCACCTGTACCGAGGGACAGCAGAAAGACAATACATGGTTTAAAACTTACAATCCATACATACACCTCCCCTACTCTTTCCCTACCCTTCACCACCTCTCCCTCCCTTCCCCTCCTCTCTCTTCCCCACCTCTCCCTCCCTTCCCCTCCTCTCTCTTCCCCTCCTCTAACTCCCTTTCCCATTCTATCCCTCCCTCCCCTTCACTCCCTCCCCTTCACTCCCTCCCCTTCACTCCCTCCCCTTCACTCCCTCCCCTTCCCATCACCCCCCCTTCCAATCATTCCCTCCCCTTCCCCTCCTCTCCCTTTCCCCTCTCCCTTCCTTCCCCTCCGCTCCCTCCCCTGTTCTCCCTCACTTTCCTCTCCTCTCTCTTCCCCTCCACTCCCTCCTTTTCCCCCTCCTGTCCCTCCCTTCTCCCCATATCCCCTGACTCCGCTATTTTTAAGAGCCCTATATAGCTCTCTTTTGAAAGCATCCAAAGAACCGGCCTCCACCGCCCTCTGAGGCAGAGAATTCCACAGACTCACCACTCTCTGTGAGAAAAAGTGTTTCCTCGTCTCCGTTCTAAATGGCTTACTCCTTATTCTTAAACTGTGGCCCCTGGTTCTGGACTCCCCAACATCGGTAACATGTTTCCTGCCTCAGGCTTGTCCAAACCCTTAACAATCTTATATGTTTCAATGAGATCCCCTCTCATCCTTCTAAACTCCAGAGTGTACAAGCCTAGCCGCTCCATTCTCTCAGCATATGACAGTCCCGCCATCCCGGGAATTAACCTGGTGAACCTACGCTGCACTCCTTCAATAGCAAGAATGCCCTTCCTCAAATTAGGAGGGGAGGATGCAAGGGTTACCAGAAGTAAGAGGAATCAATATTCATACCACTGGTGAAATTTGTGCTGTTCCTCCAATTTGCGTTTGGCCTCACTGACAATGGAGGAGGCCCAGGACAGAAAGATCAGTGTGGGAATGGGAGGGGGAGTTACAGTGCTTGACAACACCACTAACCTGCTCTCTGCTTGGACCCATCCCACCCTCTTTCTCTCCCTCCCTCATCCCCCCCCCCTCCCGTGCTGCTGCAGCAGACCGCGGCACGCGCTGGCCCAGGCTCTGGCAGCGGAGCGGGACTACGTGAGTTCGCTGGAGCTGGTGACGGGCAGCTACCTCCCGGACTTGGATCGCCCCGACGTGCCGGCGGAGCTGCGGGGCAAGAAGGGCCCGCTCTTCGGCAACCTGGAGAAGCTGCTGGACTTCCACAGAGAGCACCTCCTGCCAGCGCTGGAGGCAAGCGCGGCCTGCCCACTGCGCCTCGGCGAGCGCTTCCTCACTCACGTACGTAGCGGCCTCCCCTCCTCTCCACTCCCACTCCCGCCACTCCCATCCTGTCCCCCCCCCCCATCCCCTCCCATCCTCTCCCTCCCCTTCCACTCCTCACCCATTCCCACCACTCCTCCCTCCAATCCCCTCCCATCCCCTCCACTCCCATACTCTACCCCCCCCCCTTCCACTCCTCACCAATTACAGCCCCTCCCCTTCACTCCCATCCCCACCCCAGGGGGGGACTGAGGTTCGGGTCCCAGGCGATGTTGTTCTCCGGATTGCAGGAGGCACTACACTGTGTATCGAGGTACAGTGAAAAGCTGTTGTTGCGTGTGAACCAGTTAGTGGAAAGAAAACACATGATTACGATCGTGCCATTCGCAGTGTACAGATACAGGATCAGGGAATAACGTTTAGTGCAAGGTAAATCCCGCAAGCAATTGCAGTGAATTGTAGACGCAGCCGAGACCATTACATAACCCAACCCCCCTTCCACTGACTCCATCTACACCTCACGCCGCCCCGGCAAGGCCAGCAGCATCATCAAGGACCAGTTACACCCTGGCCGCTCCCCCTTCTCCCCTCTCCCGTCGGGCAAAAGGACCACAAATGTGAAAACGCACACCTCCAGATTCAGGGACAGCTTCTTCCCAGCTGTTATCAGGCAACTGAATCATCCCACACAACCAGAGAGCGGTCCTGAACTACTATCAACCTCATTGGTGACCCTCGGACTATCTTTGATCGGTCTTTTCTAGCTTTACCTTGCACTAAACGTTATTCCCTTATCCCGTTAGCACGTAACAAAAGGTTTTCACTGTACCTCGGTAAACAAGACAATAAACTAAACTGAGCTGAAACTGGAAGGGTTGGGCAGGCCGGGGCTGGGTTTAGGGAAACCAGATGTTACTGAGATGCGGGAGATCTGGAAGGGAAGGGAGTGGGGCGTTTCCCTCATTGAGGGGTGGGGGGTCCAGAACTGGGTGCGGGCGGTCTCCCTGTGAAGACGGAGAGGTATTCCCTTTCCCGGAGGGCAGGGAAGATTCTTCTCCTCAAGCGGCTGAAGTCCCTGGTCTCCTCTCTGAGATGTTGACCCTCATCACGTTGTTGGGGTGGGAGATCGTAACCTTCACGTGGTCCGCCCCGTTTCAACGAATGCGATCAACCTGGCGTGCACAACCAAATAAGATCATGTCGAGCAAGTTAGGCTGCGCACGCCAGGCGCAAGAGGAAGATCACCTTGTTCCCGCTGATTGTGACTTGACTCCCCTTTGTTTTCTCTCCCAACCTCATCTCCCTTCCCCTCAACTCCTCCCCTGCACCCCTCATACCAACTCCCCCCCCCCTCCTCTCCACCTCCGCCACTCCTCACCCCCCTCCTCCCTCACCCCACCCCTTCCTTACCTCCCCCCCCCCCCCCCCCATCACCCCTTCACCCCGACCTATCCCTGGCCCCACAGAGAGAGCAGTTCTCCCTCTACGCCCTCTATGTGAAGAACAAGCCACAGTCTGACGCTCTGCACGCCGCCCACGGCAACATCTTCTTCAAGGTAACGAGACGCTGCCCGATTTCACCCCCTCCCCCGGGGGTGTTTCCCGAGAGGGTGGGATTGGGGGGGACGGCCGTGCTCCTGTAGCCCTGACTCTATGACTGTAAAGTCACAGTCACAGTGCGGAAACAGGCCCTTCGGCCCGATTTGCCCACTCTGGCCAACTAGCCCCATCTACACTCCAGGGGAGGAGGATATCCATGCCATATGAGGCACGTGTTCAGCCATAACTAATGTCGCCAGTTATAGTGTGACAGAGTGATACAGTGTGGAAACAGGACCATCAGCCCAACTTACCCACACTGGCTAACATGCCCCAGCTTCACTAGTCCCACTTGCCTGCTTTTGGTCCATATCCCTCCAAACCTGTCCTATCCATGTACCTGTCCAAATGTTTCTTAAAGTTTGCGATAGTCCCAGCCGCAACTACCTCCTCCGGCAGCTCGTTCCATACATCCACCATCCTGTATGTGAAAAGGTTACCCCTCAGATTCCTATTAAATCTATCCCCACTTCACCTTGAACCTGTGTCCTCTGGTCCTCGATTCCCCAACTCTGGGCAAGAGACTCTGTGCATCTACCCGATCTATTCCTCTCATGATTTTGTACACCTCTATAAGATCACCCCTCATCCTCCTGCCCTCCATGGAATAGAGTCCCAGCCTGCTCAACCTCTCCCTGTAGCTCACACCCCTCTAATCCTGGCAACATCCTCGTAAATCTTCTCTTCACCCGTTCCCACTTGTAACGTGCGACTGCGGCATTAGTTCCAGACTCCCTCTGTCGCGAGGCTTGCGACACACAGCAGCGTTGTGGTATTGGCGCCACGTGCACAGGGCGGCAGCGGTAGGGTAGCTGCCTTGCAGCGGCAGAGACCCCGGTTCAATCCTGACCACGGGTCGTGTCTATACGGAGTTTGCACGTTCTCCCCGTGACCGCGTGGGGTTTCTCCGGGTGCTGCGGTTGGCTCCCACACTCTAAAGATGTGTAGGTTAATGGGCTTTGGTTAGCAAAAACATGGTTGAAGGGCCTGTTTCCATGCTTTATCTCTAATTTAGTGTGGATGGGGAACAGGGTGGGACCAGACCGGGTGGGCCGACGTGCATGTTTCCGTGCGGTGATCGTGGGGCCTGTTTCTGTGCGGTGGGCTGAAGGGCCTGTTTCTGTGCCATAGGTTGAAGGGCCTGTTTCTGTGCGATGGGCTGATGGCCCTGCTTCGTGTGGTTTGCAGATGGGCCTGTTCCATGTGGAGGGCGATGGGGTCTATTCCCGTGCAGTGGGCCGATGGGCCTGTTTCTGTGCGGTGGCCGATGGGCCTGAGGGGTCCAATGGCCTGACTCTCTATCTCCCCTCAGAGAATGATTCCAGGGATGATACGGTTAATGTATGAGGAGCACTGGGCCTGTACTCGCTGGGGTTGAGGATTGATACTTACTGAATAGTGAAAGGCCTGGGTAGAGTGGGTGTGGAGAGGATGTTTCCACTAGTGGGAGAGTCTAGGACCAGAGGGCACAGCCTCAGAATGAAAGGATGTATCTTTAGAAAGGAGATGAGGAGGAATTTCTTTAGTCAGAGGGTGGTGAATGTGTGGAATTCAGTGCGTCAGAGATTGATACATTAGTTCTAGTTTAGTTTACAGATGCAGCGCGAAAACAGGCCCGGCCCACCGGGTGTGTGCCACACGCTAACTCTATCCTACACACACTAGGGACAATTTACATTTATACCAAGCCAATTAACCTACAAACCTGTACATCTTTAGAGTGTGGGAGAAAACCGGAGATCCCGGGTCAAACCCACGCAGGTCACGGGGAGAACGTATAAAGTACTTGCAGACGAGCACCCATAGTTGGGACCGAACTCTGGTCTCTGGCGCTGTAAGGCTGCAACCCTGTACAGTGGGCCAAAGGGTCAGTTTCTGTGCGGTGGGCCAAAGGGCCTGTTTCTGGGAGTGGGCCGAAGGGCCAGTTTCTGTACAATGGGCCGAAGGGCCAGTTTCTGTGCGGAGGGGCCAAAGGGCCTGTTTCTGTGCGGTGGGCTGAAGGGCCTGTTTCTGTGCGGTGGGCTGAAGGGCCTGTTTCTGGGCAGTGGGCCAAAGGGCCTGTTTCTGTGCGGTGGGCCAAAGGGCCTGTTTCTGTGCGGTGGGCCAAAGGGCCTGTTTCTGTGCGGTGGGCTGAAGGGCCTGTTTCTGTGCGGTGGGCTGAAGGGCCAGTTTCTGTGCGGTGGGCCAAAGGGCCTGTTTCTGTGCGGTGGGCCAAAGGGCCTGTTTCTGTGCGGTGGGCCAAAGGGCCTGTTTCTGTGCGGTGGGCCAAAGGGCCTGTTTTCTGGGCAGTGGGCCAAAGGGCCTGTTTCTGTGCGGTGGGCTGAAGGGGTAGTTTTCTGTGCGGTGGGCTGAAGGGCCTGTTTCTGTGCGGTGGGCTGAAGGGCCTGTTTCTGTGCGGTGGGCCAAAGGGCCTGTTTCTGGGAGTGGGCCAAAGGGCCTGTTTCTGTGCGGTGGGCTGAAGGGCCTGTTTCTGTGCGGTGGGAGGGCCTGTTTCTGTGCGGTGGGCTGAAGGGCCTGTTTCTGTGCGGTGGGCCAAAGGGCCTGTTTCTGTGCGGTGGGCTGAAGGGCCTGTTTCTGTGCAGTGGGCCAAAGGGCCTGTTTCTGTGCGGTGGGCCAAAGGGCCTGTTTCTGTGCGGTGGGCTGAAGGGCCTGTTTCTGTGCGGTGGGCTGAAGGGCCTGTTTCTGTGCGGTTGGGCCAAAGGGCCTGTTTCTGTGCGGTGGGCTGAAGGGCCTGTTTCTGTGCGGTGGGCTGAAGGGCCTGTTTCTGGGCGGTGGGCCAAAGGGCCTGTTTCTGTGCGGTGGGCCAAAGGGCCTGTTTCTGTGCGGTGGGCCAAAGGGCCTGTTTCTGTGCGGTGGGCTGAAGGGCCTGTTTCTGTGCGGTGGGCCAAAGGGCCTGTTTCTGTGCGGTGGGCTGAAGGGCCTGTTTCTGGGCGGTGGGCTGAGGGGATGGAGGGCCTGACTTCCAGCGTCCCTGACTCTCTACCTCCCCCCAGAGGCGGCAGCTGTTGCTGCGAGACCGCACCGACCTGGCCACTCACCTGCTCAAGCCCATCCAGCGGATGATCAGCTACGGCCTGCTGCTGCGGGAGCTGGCGGGAGAATGCGGCGCCGACCAGGGCAGACAGCGGCTGCAGCTGCACGCTGCCGCAGACATGGTCGACTTCCAGCTCCGTCACGGAAACGACCTGCTCGCCATGGACTCCATCCGAGGCTGTGACGTGAGTGAGGGGAGGGGGGCGGAGAGACACCGGTCAGTGTACAGATATCCCCCTGTGAAACTCCGGGCAGTGTGGCGATGTCCCCCCAGAGAGAGAGAGAGAGAGAGAGAGAGAGAGAGAGAGAGAATGCACTAAAAGAGAAAGCTCGAAGAGCTCTGTATGCAATAAAAAGAAGATTCTACAACATCCAAATCCCATTTAAAGTCTGGCTTAACATATTTGACTGTAATCCAGCCTATTGCACTTTATGGTAGTGAAGTATGGGGCCCGCTCAGTCACCATAGGTATAGTAAATGGGAAAAACATACAACGGACGCCCTGCATGCGGAATTTTGTGGGAACATCCTCCGTATCCAAAGGAAAACACCAACTAACACATGTAGGACGGAATTAGGCAGATACCCACTGATAATAAATATCCAGAAAAGAGCACTAAATTTTTGGAATCACATTAAATCTAGATACCCCCAGATACCCTCCTGTTTAAAGTCCTTCAAACACAAAAGGGGAGCCCAGAAAAGAGTTCCCTGTGTCAGTTGGAACTGAGACTAGTTACCTCTATTCAGTTAAAACCTATCCAGTTAAACCCTGACCAGTCTCAGATCAATACTGATCCCCAATCACCTATGAGAGTGAACCAAATCATCAAACACTGTAAAGAAACGTATTTGGAACATTGGGATAAAGAAACCAAAAGTCAAAGCAGATTAGAATGTTACCGTGCCCTAAAAAAGATTATAAATGGGCAGACTATCTCTCCACTGTTAGAGACATAAAGCAGAGACCGACCCTCACCAAATACAGGTTACGCGACCACTATTTGGCAGTTGAAAAAGGAAGACAGAAGAGATTCTGGCAACCAAGAGAAAACAGAATGTGCGGCCACTGTTTGACAGATGAGGTTGAAACAGAGGTGCACTTCCTCCTAAAATGCAAACAATTTGGCGAAACAAGGAAAACTTACTCTGACAAACTCAGTCTGGCAACCCCTGATTTTAAAGAACCGGATGATACGTCAAAACGAAGAATAATCCTTGGTGAAGGAAATACGGCCCATCTTGGCGCACGATACGTGACAGCAGGCCATAACCTGAGAGACGGTGAATGACCAACATGCACGCACACACTAATTGACCTTAACTGACACTAAGATATTAATATGGAATTGCTAAACTTGCTACTCTGTTGTACTGCTTACAGCTGCAAGAACGTGTAGCATCAATAAAGGGCTAGAGGCCTATTGCGAGTTTATGTACAGGGACATATCTATCCATGCACTGTATACTTGTATTTATATTTGTGCATTTTAAATATGTATGTCATGTTTTATACTTTGGCAATATAACGATATATTTTATCATGCCAATAAAGATTTTTAAATTGAAGAATTGAAAAAGAGAGAGACAGAGAGCCCGAGTACTAGCAGTCAAATACAGGACAAGTGCGTTCCCGTACCGGACAAATCAATTTACCCCAATATACGGGATGTCCTGCCTAATACGGGACAGTTGGCAACCCTAAGAGACAGAAACGGAGAGACACTGGTCAGTGTACAGATATCCCCCTGAGAGAGAGAGATAGAGAGGGGGGGTGGACAGAGAGACACTGGTCAGTGTACAGATATCCCCCTGGGGGGGGTGCAGAGAGACACTGGTCAGTGTACAGATATCCCCCTGAGAGAGAGATAGAGAGGGGGTGGACAGAGAGACACTGATAAGTGTACAGATATCCCCCTAGTGTTTGTGACGGTGCCCCTGCGGTGGTGTTGGGGAGGGGGGGGGGGGGGGACTGTATCTGCACCTCTCACTACTCTATGATGGTGCTGTGTGTGTCCGTGGCGTTGCTCTCTGTGATTGTCCTTTCTATCTCTGACTGTTCTCGCTCTGTGTGACATTGCTCTCTCTGAGTGTCCTCTCTGTCACGTTGCTCCCTCTCTCTGTGACTGTCCTCTGTGTGTGTGTGTGTGTGTGACATTGCCTCCTCTCTCTCTCTCTCTCTCTCTCTCTCTCTCTCTCTCACTATCTATCTCTCTGTCTCTCTCTCTCTCGCTGCCTCTCTCTGTCCCTCTATGTGATAGTGATGTTTCTCTTTCCGTGTGACAGTCCTATCACTCTGTGTGTGTGTGTGTGTGTGAGACGGTATCCCCTCTCTCAGTGACTGTCTTCACTCACACTGTCCCCTGTGTGTGTGTGACAATTCTCTCTCTCTCTGTGACTGTCCCCACTGCCTGCAAGTGTGTGATGTTACTCTCTCTCTGGTTGTCCTCTGTGTGTGTCTGTGTGAGTGTGACATCGCTCTCTCTGTCCTCTGTGTGTGTGTGTGTGTGTGTGTGATGTTTCTCTTTGACTGCCTATCTCTGTCAGACAGTGTCCCCTCTCTCCCTCTGTGACTCCTCTGTGTGAGTGTGACATGGCTCTCTCTCTCTCTCTCCCTCTCTCTCTCTCTCTCTCTCTCTCCCTGTATCTGTGTCTCTCTCTGACTGTGAGTGTGACATTGCTCTCTCTCTCTCTATCTCTCTCTCTCGCTCACTGTCCTCACTGTGTGTGTGTGTGTGTGTGTGACGTTGCCCGCACTCTCTCTCTGCTCGTGTGTGCGTGACGTTGCCCACTCCTCCTGTGTGTGTGTGTGTGACGTTGCCCACTCTCTCTCTGTGCCTGTCCTCCCCGTGTGTGTGTGTGTGACGTTGCCCACTCTCTCTCTGTGCCTGTCCTCCCCGTGTGTGTGTGACGTTGCCCACTCTGTGCCTGTCCTCCCGTGTTGTGTGTGTGTGTCCTCCCCGTGTGTGTGTGTGTGACGTTGCCCACTCTCTGTGCCTGTCCTCACTGTGTGTGTGTGACGTTGCCCGCTCTCTCTCTGCCTACAGGTGAATCTGAAGGAGCAGGGGCAGCTGCTTCGGCGAGATCACTTCACCCTGTGCTGTGGCCGCCGCCGGTCTCTGCGTAACGTCTTCCTCTTCGAGGAGCTGGTCGTCTTAACCAAGCTGAAGCGGACGGAGGGCGGCTCCGAGTCCTACGTCTACAAGTCCTCCCTGAAGGTGAGGAGTGCACCCCTGTCCCCCGGCCCCACGGCGATAGTGTGCAAACTCTATATACACACACACACACACAGGCTGGCACAGTGGCACAGTGGTAGAGTTGCTGCCTTATGGGCCTGTCCCACTTGCCGATTGTTTAGGCAACTGCCGGCAACTGTCAGAGTCTTCGCAGGTCGCCGAAAACCGGTGACAACCTACGTCAAGATGAGAGGGGCAAGATTGAACCTGAAGGGCAACTCTTTGACTCAGAGGAGGGTGGGTGTATGGAATGAACTGCAGGAGGAGGTATACAGACAGGTATAATAACAGCATTTAAATAACACTTGGACAGGTACATCAATAGGAAAGGGTTAAAAGGGTATGAGCCAAACGAGGAGAAATGGGATTAGTCGAGATTAGATTTTAGATATAGAGATACAGGACGGAAACAGGCCCTTTGGCCCACGGAGTCTGTGCTGACCAGCAGTCACCCGTACACCAACACTATCCTACACGCTAGGGACAATTTACTGAAGCCAATTAACCTACACACCTGCACGTCTTTGAAGTGTGGGAGGAAACCGGAGCACCCGGAGAAAAGCCACGCAGTCACAGGGTGAACGTACAAAGTCCGTACAGACAGCAGCCGTGGTCAGGATTGAACCCGGGTCTCTGGCGCCGTAAGGCACGGTTCTGTCTGCCGCGCCACTCTTGACTCTTGTGGAGGGCTTGACTGTAATCATGTGTAGTCTTCTCTGATTCCCACCACGTCCCAACGACACCTCGTAGTCGGCATGGACATGTTGGGCTGAAGGGCCTGTTTCCGTGCTGTATGACTCCAAGGGATGCTGGTTGAGAGACTTGCCTTAAAAGGGTGTCTGGCAGAGAGAGTCCTCCGCACTGTGGCGTTTTGAATCCACCAATTCCTATGTGGAGTGATGGAGAAGAAAGCTGCCACAACACTGGTGACAGGAAATCACACTGGTTGTTTTGGCCCAGTCCCAACCACAGCACACCCAGCCTCTCGATCAACGCTGCACATCACGAGAATGAGACAGCACAAAATGGCCAGCACAAACAAGAACAATCTCAATCTCAATCACAACTCCAGTACATTAACACCTTCCTTCCCAAAGAATCTGCCCTCCAGCGCCCTGTATCACTGACTGTACCCCCACTAACGTTAACCCTCTGCCTCACACTGTCCCTCAATGACCCCTCTTCTCCCGCACCCCCTGTCACTGACTGTACCCCCACTGATGTTAACATGGGCTGAGAGTGAACGTATGATCAATGGCCGGCATGGACTCAGTGGGCCAAAGGGCCTGTTTCCGTGCTGTATCTCTAAAACAAAAACCCCAAGATTGTCCATAAAACGTCAGGATGACCCCAGACCTGCCCACGACCCAGAGACAAGATGGCCGCCGGGCCTGGCTGCAAAGGCCCTTCTCACTCGCTCGCCCTCATCTTCCTTGAAATTCCTCTTGCTCGCCGTGAATCACTCCTCTCTCTCTCTCTCTCTCTCTCTCTCTCTCTCTCTCTCTCTCTCTCTCTCTCTCTCTCTCTCTCTCTCTCATCTCTCTCTCTCTCTCCTCTCTCTCTCTCTCTCTCTCTCTCTCTCTCTCTCTCTCTCTCTCTCTCTCTCTCTCTCTCTCTCTCTCTCCCTCTCTCTCCCTCTCTCTCCCTCTCTCTCCCTCTCTCTCCCTCTCTCTCCCTCTCTCTCCCTCTCTCTCCCTCTCCATCCCTCTCCCTCCCTCTCTCTCCCGGCCGCAGACGGCAGACCTTGGCCTGACGGAGAACATCGGGGACACGGGCCTGCGGTTCGAGCTGTGGTTCCGTCGACGCAGGACCAACGAGGCCTACATCCTCCAGGCCGAGTCGGCGGACGTCAAGCAGGCCTGGGCCCAGGACATCACCCAGATCCTGTGGCGCCAGGCGTCGAGGAATAAAGGTGAGCTGCGGCGGGTGGGGGAGTTGGCGGTGGGGGAGAGGAGGCCCCTCAGCCTCTAGACCCTGGGCCTTGGGCGTACTGCCAACTGGAAGCGCTTGGTCCAGGAGACCAACAGTGCGCTGAAGAGGGTGCGGAGGAGGGACAGGTAGAATGGGAAACATTTAGAAGGATATGAGTCAAACGCGAGAAAATGGGTCAAGCTTAGATAGATTTAGGTTTATTATTGTCACACGTACTGAGGTACAGTTAAAAGCTGTGTTTTGCATGCCATCCAAATAGCGTTTGCTGCCTCACGGCGCCAGAGACCCGGGTTCGATCCAGACCACCGGTGCTGTCTGTACAGAGTTTGCACGTTCTCCTTGTGACCGCGTCTCCGAGTGCTCCGGTTTCTGCCCACGCTGCAAAGATGTGCATGTTTGTAGGTTAATTAGAATCGGTAAAAGTGTAAATTGTCCCTGTTGTGTAGGATCATGCTTGTGTATTGGGCGAACTCAGAGGGCGGTGGAGGCCGGTTCCCTGGATACTTTCAAGAGAGAGCTAGATAGGGCTGTTAAAAATAGCGGAGTCAGGGGATATGGGGAGAAGGCAGGAATGGGGTACTGATGGGGGATGAGCAGCCATGATCACATTGAATGGCGGTGCTGGCTCGAAGGGCCGAATGGCCTCCTCCTGCACCTATTGTCTGTTGTATATTGATCGCTGGTCGGCACAGCACGGACTCGGTGGACCGAAGGGCCTGTTTCCGCGCTGTATCTCTAAAGTAAAGTCTAAAAGTGCAGCCGGTTCCCTAAAAAACCCCGCTGTTCCCTTCCCTTCCAGAACTCCGGCTGCAGGAGACTGTTTCCATGGGAATGGGGAGCAAGGTGTTCCTGGACCTACAAGCTTCGAATCACACCGTTGGCCAAAGCGAGAGCTGGAGAGGTAGGAGCAGTGTGTCCAAGACTAGACTCCCTCCCCAAGGAAGGGGACACTGACAGGGTGCAGGGGTAGAAAGCTCTGGCCCCAGTTACACGGGTTGTGGGCTGACCACACCTGCAATATTATGTCGGGAAGGAACTGCAGATGCTGGATTTTTTTTAAATTTCAAAATATAATTGATTCGAAAAATAAATATATCCAATACATGATCCTTACAAGACTGCATGCAACATTCTCGGAGGCGACACATACATTCAATACTGTTACACAAATTACACTAATTTATCCCCCACCCTTGCCACTCATGTGGCCCACTGGTGTGGAATCCCTTCCTTTATTTAGGGGGGTCTCCACCACACCCTGCCCCCCCATGTCCAGCAGCGGAAGAACCCTAGACTGTGGCCCTCCCCCGCAGAGCCTTGGCGTTGGCTGCACCGAGCTTCAGTGCGTCCCTCAGCACGTACTCCTGCAGTCTGCAGCGGGCCAGTCGGCAACATTCCCCGTCGGACATCCCGCTGCTGCTGGGTCAACAACGCTCGGGCAGACCAAAGAGCATCTTTTACCGAGTTGATGACCCTCCAGCAGCACTCGAGGTCAGTCTCTGAATGCGTCCCTGGGAACAGTCCGTAAATCACAGAGTCCTCTGTGACGGAGTGTCAGGATGAATCGTTTACACTGAAGCTGGACACAAAATACCGGAGTAAGTCAGCGAGTCAGGCAGCATCTCTGGATTCCAGGTCTAGACTCACTCCCCAAGGATGGGGAGACTGAGAGGGTGCTGGGGTAGAATGGTCTGGGACACAGGTTCCCAGTGAGGACCACACCAGGGGAACATTGCAGTAGAGTTACCTCCTCACAGCGCCACACACCTGGGTTCAAGCCTGACTACGGGCGCTGTCTGTACGGAGTTTGCACGTTCTCCCCGTGGCCTGCGTGGGTTTTCTCCAACAACTTTGGTTTCCTCCCACACTCCAAAGACGTGCAGGATTGTAGTTTAATTGGCTTGTTTTCAATGTGACTTGTCCCTGGTGTGTGTCGGGTAGAGTTAATGTGCCAGGGAGGGTTGGTCTGCACGGACTCAGCGGGCCGAAGGGCCTGTTTCTGCACTGTATCTCTAAACTAAAGTAAACTAAAGGTCCAGCCTCCCTACAAAGGGAAGACAGACCTGCGACTGAGGGAAGTGTGTAGGAAAAACTGCAGATGCTGGTTAAAATCTAAGGTAATTCTCTCTCCTTGCCCTTACCCTTCCCCTTCCCAGTTCTCCCACTAGTCTTACTGTCTCCGACTACATTCTATCTTTGTCCTGCCCCCTCCCCTGACATCAGGCTGGCGAAGGGTCTCGACCCGAAGACGTCACCCATTCCTTCTCGCCAGAGATGCTGCCCGACCGCTGAGTTGCTCCAGCATTTTGTGTTACCTGTAACTGAGGGAGTGCAGGGGTAGGGTTGTCATTGGCGTGAGACCCTGGGGAGATCATGCCTAGAACACTGCATCCGTGTCTCCGCTCACCCTACCCGGGGAAGGTGTGACAGAGGGAGGTCGACGTCCCTTTAGGTCGGAGATGAGGTGGAATCTGTTTAGCCTGAGGGTGGTGAATCTGTGGAACTCATTGCTACAGATGGTTGTGGAGGCCAAGTCAGTGGATATTTTTAAGGCAGAGATAGATAGATTCTTGATTAGTACGGGTGTCAGGGGTTATGCGGAAAAGGCAGGAGAATGGGGTTGGGAGGGAGAGATAGATCAGCCATGATTGAATGACAGACTGGATTAGATGGGTCGAATGGCCTAATTCTGCTCCTATCACATGAATTTATGGGCTGCGCAGTTCAGGGGCATTTAGGGGTGAGCAGCGTGACGTCCCCACACCGCCCTTGGTGCTGCCCCTTTAAACCACAAGGCAGTCAGTCGGAGGTCAGGGAAGGAGCGTGACCACATCGGGTGGGCGGAGAGGCGTCTGGAATCCCTCCACGCCACGGATAATGGGCCCTCTCACCCACAGGAAATGTCCTCTCCCGGCCTGCGGTTTCCTCTCTGCAGACCCAGCCAGTAGTCAGAGGGAGGAGCTCTCTCCCGGGGGGGAGGGAGGGAAGGAGGGGGAGAGGGCGGAGAGTAGAGAGGGAGGGGGTGAGGTAAGGTGGGAGGGAGGTAGGGGTGAGGGAGGGAGGGGATATCCTTCAGTGACCATATAACCATATAACAAATACAGCACGGAAACAGGCCATCTCGGCCCTTCTAGTCCGTGCCGAACACTTATTATCCCATAGTCCCATCTACCTGAACTCAGACCATAACCCTCCATTCCTTTCCCGTCCATATACCTATCCAATTTATTTTTAATTGATAAAATCGAACCTGCCTCCACCACTTCCACTGGAAGCTCATTCCACACAGCCACCACTCTCTGAGTAAAGACGTTCCCCCTCATGTTACCCCTAAACTTTTGTCCCTTAATTCTCAAATCATGTCCCCTTGTTTGAATCTTCCCTAATCTCAATGGAAAAAGCTTATCCACGTCAACTCTGTCTATCCCTCTCATCATTTTAAAGACCTCTATCAAGTCCCCCCTTAACCTTCTGCGCTCCAAAGAATAAAGACCTATCTTGTTCAACCTTTCTCTGTAACCTGGACTCCAGCTCCTCTCGTCTCCTTGAAGGTTGAACCTTGCACTGGTACAGTGTTGCTTGACAGAGAAGGGCTCAACTGACACTGAGGGATGAGGGGGGAAGTGGTTAACCTTTATCTTTAGTTTAGTTTAGATCAAGAGTCAAGAGCGTGTATTGTCATATTTCCCGGACAGAACAATGAAATTGTTACTTGCAGCAGCATAACAGAATATGTAAACATAATACACTATAAACAGTGTGATAAAAAAGACAAACGTTCTGTGGACAAAAGTGCTGGAGAAACTCAGCGGGTGCAGCAGCATCTATGGAGCAAAGGAAATAGGTGACGTTTCAGGCCGCCCAAAACATCACCTATTTCCTTCGCTCCATAGATGCTGCTGCACCCGCTGAGTTTCTCCAGCACTTTTGTCTACCTTCAATTTTCCAGCATCTGCAGTTCCTTCTTAAACAAAAAAGTTCTGTATGTGTGTATGTGTGTGTGTGTGTGTGTGTGTGTGTGTGTGTGTGTGTGTGTGTGTGTGTGTGTGTGTGTGTGTGTGTGTGTGTGTGTACACGTGCACCACACACACACACACACACAGAAATACACACACACACACACAGAAATATACACACACACACACACACACACACACACACACACACACACACACACACAGAAATACACACACACGCACACACATAAAACCAAACAATAATAGTGCAAAAAGACAAAGGTAATGCCCCCAGGTCGAGGAAAGATCTGCAGATACTGGTTTACACCGAAGATATGGATTTAAGAGAGTTGGATAGAGCTCTAGGGGCTAGTAGAGTCAAGGGATATGGGGAGAAGGCAGGCACAGGTTATTGATAGCGGACAATCAGCCATGATCACAATGAATGGCGGTGCTGGCTTGAAGGGCCGAATGGCCTCCTCCTGCACCTATTTTCTATGTTTCTATGTAAGATCGACACAAAATGCTGGAGTAACTCAGTGGGACAGGCATCATCTCTGGAGAGAAGAAATGGGTGACGTTTCGGATCTAAACCCTTCTTCAGACTGAGACGCCCTCTCCCCCACTGTCAGTCTGACGAAGGGTCTCGACCACCAGAGATGCTGCCTGTCCCGCTGAGTTACTCTAGCCCTCAAGTCCATGTAGTTCAGAGCTTTATTTGGAGATTGTAATGTTTAATTTAGCCTGATGGTTGCAGGGAAAAGCTGTGGTGATGCGAAACGTCACCTATCCATGTTCTCCAGAGATGCTGCCTGAGCCGCTGAGTTACTCCAGCACTTTGTACCTATCCATGTTCTCCAGAGATGCTGCCTGAGCCACTGAGTTACTCCAGTGCAGGGGAGGGGAGGTGCGGCAGTTTTGCTGCTGCCCACTGGGTGGCGGTGCTGATACACGGGCAGACTGGCCGCTCCCTGCACAGCCACTCTGCCCCACCGATGCTATCATGGGATCATACGTGATAGGAGTAGAATTAGGCCATTCGGCCCATCAAGTCTACTCCTCCATTCCTAATGTTTTATCATTAATGTTCTATTATTATTAATGTTTAGTGTTTTCTGAGTCATTCGTAACTGTCACTGTATGTCATGTTGTTACTTGTGGGCGGAGCACCAAGGCAAATTCCTTGTATGTGAATAGTTGGCCAATAAACATACTTACTTACTTAAAGGAATTTTCCAATAAACATACTTACTTACTTACTACAACAGACTAAATGGCTGGAATTTCCTTTAATTCTGAGACAATAACTTTGCAATGACCTGTTTTAATGTCTTTTTAGTATTTATTTATTTTTATCCTATGCTTGGTGGCTTCAGAAGGAATGACCTCTAGTCCTATTCTCTCCCACTAGTGGCACAGCTGTAGATTTACTGCCTCACAGCGCCAGGGACCCGGGTTCTGTCTGGGTGGAGTTTGCACGTTCTCCCCGTGACCGCATAGGTTTTCACTGGTTGCTCTGGTTTTCTCCCACACTCCAAGGACGTACAGGTTTGTAGGTTAATTGGCTTGGTATAGTGTGTGTAGGGTAGTGTTTGTGCGGGGATTGCTGGCCGGTGTGGACTCAGCAGGCCAAAGAGCCTGTTTCCACGCTGTATCTCTACATTAAACTCTATGCAGGCCTTCACTATTCGGTAAGTTTCAATGAGGTCCCCCCCCCCACCCCCCCACCTCATCTTTCTAAACTCAAGCGAATAGAGGCCCAGTGCTGTCAAACATTCATCATATGTTAACCAACAGAAGAACAAGGGGTCGGCCATTTAGGACTGAGATGAAGAAAAACTAGTGAATATGGGATTCTCTGCCACAAAAGGCAGTGGAGGCCGATTCACTGGATGTTTTCAAGACAGAGTTAGATTTAGCTCTGTGGGCTAACGGATTCAAGGGATATGGGGAGAAAGCAGGAACGGGGTACTGATTGTGGATGATTAGCCATGATCATATTGAATGGCGTTGCTGGCTCGAAGCACTGAATGGCCTACTCCTGCACCTATTGTCTATGTTTCTATGTTTAACTAATTCTTGTAATGCCTGTGCCACTGTTTGTGGGAGGGTGGGGGAGCAGGGAGCCACTTTAACGCAACTCTCCAAATGCCCGCAGGGAGAGGGTTGTCGGAGTGAGCGGAAGAACAGACAGGTGGACATTCACAAGGAGCAACGCGGAACAAGGAGTGACGTGCCCCTCGAGGGGTGGACGCCGTGTGTGGGTCGGTGGGACCCTGACTACAGCAGCCCTCCCCCACCCTACAAACCCCACCCCGGCCACAGGCCCCGTGCGCTGCATATCAACAGGGAACATCTCATCGAGGACCAGACTCCTCCTTCCCCACCCCCACATCCCCCTGGCAATATTCCCGGTATTGGGAGAGAGGTGAGGCCCCGCTGCAGGAGCCCCAACTCCCACCTGCCCAGCCCTAGCCTAGCCTTTCCAACCTCTCCCTATAGCTCAGGCCCTCGAGTCCTATAACATCATCAATCTTTGCCGCACCCTCTCCAGTTTAATCACGTCAAATGGTCATCAGATCATAAGCGATAGCAGCAGTATTAGGCCCATCTACCCGTCATTCAATCACGGCTGACCCCATTCTCCTGCCTTCTCCCCATAACCTCTGACACCCTGGTGAAGCTACCGGCCTGGATGTGGGGTGCACCGGGATGGAGGGCTGGATTGTTTGATGCTGAGGTTGGGGGCATGAAGATGGCTGGTCTTGTGAGAGATCATCTGTGCCCCTCCCAGCAGACACCACAACTTTATCCCACTGACAGTTCAGAGCTGGAGCGCTGTGATTTGGGCTAGCCCTTCACGGCACCAGAGACCCGGGTTCCATCCCGACTACGGGTGCTGTCTGTACGGAGTTTGTACGTTCTCCCCGTGACCACGTGGGTTTTCTCCGGGTGCTCCGGTTTCCTCCCACATTCCAAAGACGTGCAGGTTTGCAGGTTAATTGGCTTCCGTAAACTGTCCCGAGTGTGTAGGATTGAACTAGTGTCCAGGTGATCGCAGGCCTCGGTGGGCTGAAGGGCCGGATTCCACGAAACATAGAAATTAGGTGCAGGAGTAGGCCATTCAGCCCTTCGAGCCTGCACCGCCATTCAATATGATCATGGCTGATCATCCAACTCAGTATCCCGTACCTGCCTTCTCTCCATACCCTCTGATCCCCTTAGCCACAAGGGCCACATCCAACTCACTCTTAAATATCTGTAAAAATACACACTAAACTAAGAGTGGACCCAGGTGTGAGGAAGGAATAGCAGAGGCATCAGGTGTGGGGAATGAGGAGAGGTCAGTGGGGCCCTTAAGCCCTTCAAATACCTCCTATCCCCTCCCCTACACTGGCAAGACATCGAAAACCCACTCCCCACAATCCCAGGCACTCCTTGAATCTAGCCCAGTGAAAATTCCCCACAGCCCCCCCCCCCCCCCCCCTCCCCAAACTTGAAAGGGAAAATCGTTTTGGTGATCACGGGACTTTTAAGAGAGCTTTTTTTTTCTATTGCAAAGAGATGTGTTTTATAATAGACAAACCATGTAAATAAAACTAAACATTTGGGAAAGGATGTTTCCGATTTGTGTGTGTGTAAGTTTCACCACCTCTATCCGTTTTTAATTTGACAAGAGTTGCCCTTCCAAGGTGGACAGTCGCTCTGTTGGCCTTGCTCCGTTATTTTGGCCATTTTGTTGGCTGCTCTGAGATGAGCCGCCATTTTGTCAGCCTCAATTGTCGACATTTTGCTGGATGTTTCGAGATCTTTTTGTTGGCTGATAAAGTCGCTCGTCGAAACTTCAGAGTGCCGATTTTCAGAAGGCCTTCGATAAGATGCTAAGCTTATAAGCTATTGTGTAAAGTTTTGGTCTCCTAATCTGAGGAACAACATTTTTGCCATAGAGGGAGTACAGAGAAGGAAGATGCAGGAAGATTGTTCCCGATGTTGGGGAAGTCCAGAACAAGGGGTCACAGTTTAAGGATAAGGGGGAAGTCTTTTAGGACCGAGATGATACATTTTAATTTCACAGAGAGTGGTGAATCTGTGGAATTCTCTGCCACAGAAAATAGTTGAGGCCAGTTCATTGGCTATATTTAAGAGGGAGTTAGATGTGGCCCTTGTGGCTAAAGGGATCAGGGGGTATGGAGAGAAGGCAGGTACAGGATACTGAGTTGGATGATCAGCCATGATCATATTGAATGGCGGTGCAGGCTCGAAGGGCCGAATGGCCTACTCCTGCACCTATTTTCTATGTTTCTATAGGCTGCTAGGGATGATGATTGAAGGGATGGTATTGAAGGGATGATACTAGCATAGATAGCAGGTTGGCTGGATGGCACAAGGCAAAGAGTTGCAATAAAAGGCACCTTTTCAGGTTGGCTGCCAGTGACTAGTGGAGTTCCGCAAGGGTCGGTGTTGGGGCCGCTACTCTTCACGTTGTATATTAATGATTTGGATAAGGGGATTGAAGGCTTTGCGGCCATGTTAGCAGATGATGCTAAGATAGGTGGAGGGGCAGGCAGTGTAGAGGAAGCAGGGACTCTGCAGAAGGACTTGGACAGGTTGGGAGCGTGGGCAGAGAAGTGACAGATGGAATATAGTGGAGCAAAGTGTGGAGTCGTGCATTTTGGTAAGAAGAATAAAGGTGAAGATTATTTTCTAAAGGAGAGAGAATCCAGAAATTCAAGGTGCAAAGAGACTTGGGAGCTGGTGCAGGACTGTGAAAAAACCTGCTGGTCGAATCGGTAGTAAAGAAGGCAAATTCAATGCTAGCATTTATATCAAAAGGGCTTGTATACAAAAACAGATGCAGGCCGCATTTGGAGTACTGTGAGCAAATTTGGACCACATATCTGAGGAAGGATGTGCTGGCTCTGGAGTGGGTCCAGAGGAGGTTTACAAGAATTATTCCAGGAATGAGTGGGTTAGCGTGTGATGAGCATTTGCCAGCACTGGGCCTGTACTCGCTGGAGTTTAGAAGGTTAAGGGGAGGACCTCATTGAAACTTAGAGAATAATGAAAGGCCTGGATAGAGTGGAAGTGGAGAGGATGTTTCCACTGGTGGGAGAGTCTAGGACCAGAGGTCACAGCCTCAGAATTAATGGGGCGTTCTTTTAGAAAGGAGGTGGGGAGGAACATCTTTAGTTAGAGGGTAGTTAATTTGTGGAACTCATTGCCACAAAGGGCGGTGGAGGCCAAGTCAGTGGATATTTTTAAGGCAGAGATAGACAAATTATTGATTAGGATGGATGTCAATGGTTATGGGGAGAGGGCAAGAGAATTGGATTAGGAGGCAGAGATCAGCCATGAGTGAATAGTGGAGTAGACTTGATGGGCCGAATGGACTCATTCTACTCCTATAAGTTGTGAACTTGTGAGAAGCGGTCTCGCCATTGGGCAATCGCTTCCCATGTTTTTCTTTTCACAGGGTTTTGGTGACCGCACAGAGGCAACTGTTGTATGATGGGGTGGCCAGTGTGCTGGCCCCGCTGAGGCAACCATTTTGTCAGTCCATCCAAGATTGCGAGAGATTGTGTGGCCGTTTTGTTGCTCCGACACAGCTATTTTGTTCGTCCCTCAGCAATAGATGGATGTTTTGTTGGTCGCTCTGAAGCAGTCAACCATTATCATGCCACAACAAGGAAATTGCCTGCTCTTTTGACCCCGTCTCAGGCATTTGGCCATTTTATCCACCCCTCTGAGGCAGTCAGCCATTTTGTCAATGGACAATAGTTGCAGGAGGAGGCCATTCGGCCCTTCGAGCCAGCACCGCCATTCACTGTGATCATGGCTGATCATCCCCAATCAGTACCCCGTTCCTGCCTTCACCCCATATCCCCTGACTCCGCTATCTTTAAGAGCCGTAATTTAAGTATCCAGAGAACCGGCCTCCACCGCCCTCTGAGGCAGAGAATTCCACAGACTCACAACTGAAAAAGTGTTTCCTCATCTCCGTTCTAAATGGCTTACTCCTTATTCTTAAACTGTCGCCCCATGGTTCTGGACTCCCCCCAACATCGGGAACAATGTTTCCTGCCTCTAGTGTGTCCAAACCCTTAATAATCTTAAATGTTTCAATAAGATCCCCTCTCATCCTTCTAAACTCCAGAGTGTACAAGCCCAGCTGCTCCATTCTCTCAGCATATGACAGTCCCGCTGTGAGATACCCTTTATGCTCACAATTAATACTCAAAGACTAAATCCTGGAAGCAAGAGATTTCTTTATTTTACGAGTCTGCAGACCGGGTGCCTCTCCAACTCGAGACACACCGAAGCCAGAGAGATCATCCCCCTTTATACACAAAATCTTACATTCAATCTCCCCTCCGGACCTCTCTCCAATCAGGGTCGGAGGTGCACAATCTGTAGGTACATCCCACCGTTCATCCCCTCGCAACTCCCATATCATACATTGCATGTTCAAACATGTTCATGGTAATGAGCAATTTCTTGACTAGGGGTGTGTTGTAATATTCATTTATTCTATTAAGCATGCTCAATTGCTCATGACCTGGCCCAGTTTTACTCACCTCCTAGTGAACCCTCTCAGTTTTCCTATATCAGTACTAAAGCTAAGCTATAGTGACAAGGGTCCCATCCATCACTCCATTCCACTGATAGGGATCTCTCTACATCACTCCCTTCTCTAGCTATACAATGCTATCTCTTCTTACTCAAGGACTCAAGGATGGGTCTGGCAACCTTCAGACACTGCTGTGTCAGAATCCTCTCTCCAGCCCCTCTGTTTGAATTCTCTTTAAAACTCCTTTCTTTAATAGGGTTTAATCACTTTATCCCTCACACCTACGCTGCACTCCCTCAAGAGCAAGAGGCCCCTTCTGAGGTGATTTGGCCATTTTTTTGGCCACTTCCAAGGCAGTCGGCCATTTTGACGGGGCCCCCTCTGAGGCAGTCGGCCATTTTGATGTCAGGCCTAGTTCTCATCCTGTCAAACAAGAACAGTCACGTTTTGTGCTCTGGGTGAGGGGGAGAGAAGCAGGATGCAACACCAAACATATTTCACTCAGTGGCCTGGCTCCAGTAGTGAAACCTGCCCCCTCCCCCCCTACATCTGAGCCAGCAGAGGATGACAGCGACCTGGATGCGATGGCCTTAACCAAAGGCCACGGCGAAACAAAGCTGAAAACAATGCTGCTGCCGCAGTCACCAGGGCAACCAAGTGTTGACAACAACAACAACACCTGGCGAAGTTTCAGCAAATAATTAAATGCACCAAAGGCCAAATGTGATGAAAGAAGCATGGATTCATCCAAACCGCAGCCAAAACATCAGGCTGCCATGGTTACACACAATGTTAAACAAGTTCACACAGTCTGGGCAAACAGGATTCGTGAGAAAAGTGTAATGGAAGCCGACAGTGATTTATGGAATGTAAATGGTTGAGTGGGGCGTGAGGGACACAGGCCAGGGAGAGGGCTCCGCTCTGTCTGTTGGGATCAGACCGGGTGGGGACGACTGATTCTGCGGCTGAAGGCCTCAGAGGGCAGCGCGGCGCGGCGGGTGGAGCTGCTGCCTCAGGGTGCCAGGGACCCGGGTACCATCCTGACTACGTGTGCTACCCCTACAGTTTGTACACTCTCCAAGTGACCTGCGCGGCCTTTCTCTGGGAGCTCCGGTTTCCTCCCACACCCCAAAGACCCAATATGTTCAAAGGTTTCGATAATTTTGCAAAATTGTCTCTGGTGAGTGTAGGTTAGTGTACAGAGGTGATCGCTAGTCAGCGCGGACTTGGTGGGCCGAAGGGCCTGTTTCCACCCTGTATGTCTAAAGTCTAAAATTAGGTTTTTTTTTCCCTCCCAACCTCATTCTGTCTTCTCCTTGTAACCTTTGACACCCTTACTAATCATGTTTATCAATCTCTGCTTTAAAAATGCCCAGTGACATGAGGTCCAAAGCCGTCATGGCCTCATTCACCACCCTCTGCGTAAAGAACTGCTGCTCAACTCCATTCTGCTGCTCAACTCCAGCGAGTGCAGGCCCAGTGCCGTCAAATGCTCATCGTGTGTCATCCCAAACATATCCTCCTCGCCACCTCTCCGTAACACCTCAGTCCCCTCGTTTTCAAAACAAATTTGTTTTAAATCCCCCTCTGTCCGATCTGGACTCTCAGATTCTCAGGAGTACGTGTGCTATCCGTACAGTTTGTACACTCTCCAAGTGACCTGCGGGGGTTTTCTCCGGGAGCTCCGGTTTCCTCCCACTCTCCAAAGACGTATGTTCAAAGGTTTCGGTAAATTGCAAAATTGTCTCTGGTGTGTGTAGGTTGGTGTACAGAATGATCGCTCGGTGGACCGAAGGGCCTGTTTCCACACTATCTCTAAAGTCTAAAATCTTTTTTTTTCCCCTCCCATCTTGCTGGAATCTTGAGCAGAAAACTGAGGGTCCCAACCCGAAACGTTGCGTGTACATTCCCCCCCCCCCCAGGGCGCTGCCTGACCCGTTGAGTTCTGTGCGGCGCTGTTTCTGTATCATTCTCTCAAAGTGACGCACAATGCAGTGAAAAAAGCGAATGGTATGTTAGCTTTCATAGCAAAAGGATTTGAGTACAGGAGCAGGGAGGTTCTACTTCGTCTTGGTGACCACACCGTATTGCGTACAGTTTTGGTCTCCAAATCTGAGGAAGGACATTATTGCCATAGAGGAAGTACAGAGAAGGTTCACCAGACTGATTCCTGGGATGTCAGGACTGTCTTATGAAGAAAGACTGGATAGACTCGGTTTATACTCTCTGGAATTTAGGAGATTGAGAGGGGATCTTATAGAAACTTACAAAATCCTTAAGGGGTTGGACAGGCTAGATGCAGGAAGATTGTTCCCGATGTTGGGGAGGTCCCCAAGGGGGCAAGGATAAGGGGGAAATCCTTTAAGACCGAGATGAGAAAGACTTTTTTCACACAGAGAGTGGTGAGTCTCTGGAACTCTCTGCCACAGGGGGTAGTGAGGCCAGTTCATTGGCTATATTTAAGAGTGAGTTGGATGTGGCCCTTGTGGCTAGGGGGATCAGAGGGTATGGAGAGAAGGCAGGTACGGGATACTGATTTGGATGATCAGCCATGATCATATTGAATGGCGGTGCAGGCTCGAAGGGGCTGAATGGCCTACTCCTGCACCTAATTTCTATGTTTCTATGTTTCTACAATCTCACTCCTTCCCATGTTAAAACTCCAGCTTCCTAAGATGGACGCAAAGCGCTGGGGTAACTCAGCGGGCGAGGCAGCTTCCCACGGAGGAAAAGGATGGGTGACGTTTCGGGTCAGGACCTTCCGAAAATCCAAAAGGAACCCACGTTCTCCCTGAAGAATGAGGACATCTCGGACGTCCCGGTATGGAACGCCACACGCTGGGAGCAGATGCGGCAGAGACGGACGGGGGAGGGGATTGAGGGTAGGGGTGGCATGGTGGAGCAGTGGTAGAGACCCAGGTTCGATCCTGTCCCCGGTCTCCAGCAATGGTGTGGATGTGCAGTTTAGCAGGGAGTACAAATACCTTGGAGTGTACCCAGACAGTAAACTGTGATAAATAATGTTACGTAGCAACAGAAACACAGACAATAGGTGCTGGAGGAGGCCATTCGGCCCTTCGAGCCAGCATCGCCATTCAATATGATCATGGCTGATCATCCAAAATCAGTTCCCCGTTCCTGCTTTTTCCCCATATCCCTGGGTTCCATTAGACCTAAGAGCTAAATCCAACTCTCTCTTGAAAACATCCAGTGAATCGGCCTCCACTGCCTTCTGTGGCAGAGAATTCCACAGATTCACAACCCTCTGTCTGAAAAAGTTTTTCCTCATCTCAGTCCTAAATGGCCGACCTCTTATGCTTAAACTGTGTGACCCCTTAGTTTGGACTCCCCCAACATCGGGAACATTTTTCCTGCACATAGACTTTCCAATCCCTTAAGAATGTTATATGTTTCCATAAGATCCCCTCTCATCCTTCTAAATACCAGTGACTATAAGTCCAGCTGCTCCATTCCCTCAGCGTATGACAGTCCCGCCATCCCGAGAATTAATCTTGTAAACCTACGCTGGGCTCCCTCAATAGCAAGAATGTCCTTCCTCGAACTAGGAGACCAAAACTGCACACAATACTCCAGGTGTGGTCTCACCAGGGCCCTGTACAACTGCAGTAGAACCTCCTTGCTCCTATACTCAAATCCTCTTGCTATCAAGGCTAACATGCCATTTGCTTTCTTCACTGCCTGCTGTACCTGCATGCTTACTTTCAGCGACTTTATATTCTATCATATCGTATCGATCCTGACTGCGGGTGCTATCTGTAGGGAGTTTGCACGCTCTCACTGTGACCACGTGGGTGTAGTCTGGGACTCTGTTCCATGGAGCGCAGGAGGATGAGGGGAGATCTTATAGAGGTGTACAAAATCATGAGAGGTATAGATCGGGTAGACGCACAGAGTCTCTTGTCCAGAGCAGGGGAATCGAGGACCAGAGGACACAGGTTTAATGTGAGGGGGGGAAGAGTTTGAGAATCTGAGGGGTAACTTTTTCACACAGAGGGTGGGCAGTGTATGGAACGAGCTGCCGGGGGAAGTAGTTGAGGCTGGGACTATTTTAATTTAAGAAGTAATTAGACAGGTACATGGATAGGACAGGTTTTGAGGGATAAGGGCCAAACATAAGCTGGTGGTACTAGTGAAGATGGGGCATGTTGGTCGATGTGGGCAGAGGTTGGATTGTTTACTCTGGAACACTGGTGGTTGCAAGGACACTTGATAGAAGTGTATAAAATAATGAGGGGTGTAGATAGGGTAGACAGTCAGAACCTTTTTCCCGGTTTTCAAATGCAAGAGGGCAGAGCTTTAAGGTGAGGGGCAAAATGTAAAGGGGATGTGCGGGGCAAGTTTTGTTTACACAATGACGGTGCGTGGAACATGCTGCCAGGGGTGGTGGTTGAGGCAAATACCATAGTGTTGTTTACAGTTTTTGGATAGGCACATGGACACACAATGAGTGTGCAGGCAGGTAAGGGAAGGTTTAGTTTAGAGAAACAGCGCAGAAACAGGCCCTCTGAGTCCGCACCGACCAGCGATCCCCGCACACTAACACTACCCTACACACAACAGAGATCATTTACACTTATACCAAGCCAATTTACCTGCAAACCCGCGCGTCTTTAGAGTGTGGGAGGAAACCGTAGCACCCGGAGAAAACCCATGCGGTCACGGGGAGAGAGAACGTGCAAACTCCGTACAGACAGCGCCCGTGGTCAGGCTCGAACCCGGGTCTCGCTCTGATGCTATGAGGCAGCAACTCTACCGCTGCGCCACCGTGCCACCCAGAGATCAGGAGCTAAAATCCTTTTCAGAAAAAAAACACAGTCCGACAAATAAGATTATTTCACTTTATTTTGTTCAATACGCTTACATGTAAAATGGTGCACTTTTTCTGCATGTTACTGGCAGAACTATCTTGGGTTTTGGGACAGTTTCGGTCGCTTGCAGCAGGCGTTAACGGTTAAGGCAAGGCTGCCGGTGAGGGGCTGGCACCTGAAAGGAAGAAGGGAAATATCTCTCTCTCCACCCAGACCAGCGCGTAGCGAGCTGCTCTCACCCCGGGGGGCAGTGGGCCGTGGGTGGGGGTCTAGGGGGAAGAGGGAGCGGAAGGAGAGGGGAACCCAGGGAATGAAGTTTGGTAACGTTCACCGTTTACAGCAGAGAACTCTGGAGAGACAGATGGAGAGACAGATGGAGGGAGAGAGGGAGAGAGAGAGACAAAGAGAAACGAAGGGGAGAGAGGGAGACGAGCAGACAGAGAGAGAGAGGGAAGGGGGAGAGAGACAGACAGAGAAAATGACAGATGGAGAGAGCGAGAGAGAGAGGGAGACAATGGGGGAGAGAGAGGGAGAGAGATGGAGAGAGACGAGGAACTGCAGGTGCTGGTTGATGCACAAAAGGACACAAAGTGCTGGAGTAACTCAGCGGGTCAGGCAGCATCCATGGAGAACAGGGCCAGGTGACTCTTGCTCTCTCCCCCAAACCCCCTCCCACTTTCTCCCCCAGAGAGAGATGGAGAGAGGGAGAGGGAGAGAGAGAGAGAGAGAGATGAGGGGAGAGAGAGACGAGGGGAGAGAGAGAGGGAGAGACAAGAGGGCAGGAAGGGACGAGGGGAGAGAGAGATGGGGAGAGAGGGAGAGACAAGGGAGAAGAGAGAGAGAGAGAGAGAGACGAGGGGAGAGGGAGACGAGGGGAGAAGGGGAGAGAGAAAAAGGAAGGGACAAGGGGGAGGGAGAGACGAGGGGAGAGGGAGACAGGCAGATGGGGAGTGAGATGAGGATACAGGTGTCCACTCCCCCAGGGGCATATTTGAGAGATAGTGAAGCTGCTGCAACAGTAAGCCAAGCGGGGAGGGGGGGGGAGGGGGGGGGGGGTGGGGGGAATGTGGGATGAGTGTTGGGAGGTTTATCGGGATAGAGACCCGGAGCGTTCCCACGAGGGGAGTGGGTGGAAATCAGCGGTGGGAGGAGACGAACACCCGCCCACGGCCCTGTCCTGTTCCTCCACACCCCTCCCCAACCAGAGGACACGGGTTTAAGGTGAAGGGGAAAGGTTTAATATGAATCTGAGGGGTATGTTTTGCCACAGAGGGTGGTGGGTGCATGGAACGAGCTGCCGGAGGAGGTAGTTGAGGCTGGGACTATCGCAACATTTAGACAGGTACATGGATGGGACAGGTTTGGAGGGATATGGGCCAAACGCAGGCAGGTGGGACTGGTGCAGATGGGGCATGCTGGCCAGCATGGGCAAGTAGGGCCGAAGGGCCTGTTTCCACGCTGTGTGACTCCAGCCCCTCACTTGGAACCTTTCACTTTCTCGTCGTAGGTCCCCTGGCCCTTATAGGCAGCCACAAAGCCAGTGTTGTCCACGTGGTCCTCTCGCCCAGAGCGGCCCTTCCCCTTCCCACTCTGGTCGAAGCGCTCCTTGTGCGAGCCCGTGAACTTGGACGTGTCGGTCAGGCGGTCCACTGCGCCCGCTTTCGCCACCTTCTGCAGGGGGTCAGGGGGCAAAGAGAGCATGGGGTCAAACACAGGGGTGAAGCCCCTAGCTGCAGCCCCTGCACGGGGTATCTGAAGGTCTTGGTTGTATTTTAGTCCCACGATTCTGGTGTTTGGGCACAAGGTTCTTAAAGATAGCGGAGTCAGGGGACATGGGGAGGAACGGGGTACCGGTTGTGGATGAACAGTCATGATCACATTGAATGGCGGTGCTGGCTCGAAGGGCCGAATGGCCTCCTCCTGCACCTATTGTGTATTGAGTGGGGAGGGTCGATCGGGGGGGGGGAGTGGGGTTTAGGGGTGGTCGGATCTCCCTGTCGGTCTGCTCCTGGGCTGGGAGATCTCAAATAAAGGACAAAAAGGTCAAAATGCGGGACAAATTCCCGACGGCGATTTGTTGAGCGACTGGGCCGTGGCTGGGTGAATGATGACCCGGGTGCTGGACACACAAAGCCCAGCCGGCGGGCGGGGCCAGCTGAGGAGTTTTGGCCCGGGGGCCGCGCGATGTCGCTCGCCCCGTCCAACTCACGAACCGATGATCGGCCGTGAGAAGGAGGGGGGGGGGTGGTGTCGGCAGTAAGAGAAGGTCCGAAGGCCGGACAGATGGCCGGGCTGCCGACCGACCGACGGGGCCACGGGCGAGGAGCTGTTGCTGCTGCACTCCATGGGCTGCACTACGTCGGGACGGGTGAGGCGGGGCCGGACGCAGCGCTCCGACCCGACAGTCCCCTCGACCCGAGTAGTAGCAGTCAAATACGGGACAAGGGCCGTACTAATCAAGAATCTATCTATCTCAGCCTTAAAATTATCCATTGACTTGGCCTCCACAGCCGTCTGTGGCAACGAATCCCACAGATTGACCACCCTCCAGCTTGGGAACATTTTTCCAATAACATTTGTGGGTTAATTGGCTTGGGTGAAATTGTAAATTGTTCCTGGTGTGTGTGGGATAGTGTTAATGTAACGGGGATCGCTGGTTGGCACTGACCTCTGTGGAATTCTTGCACTTTATCAGTTTATTTATTCACGTGTGTATATATTTAATATAATGGTGTATGGACACACTGATCTGTTCTGTAGTCAATGCCTACTATGTTCTGTGTGCTGAAGCAAAGCAAGAGTGTAATTGTCCTGTCAGGGGCACACAACATGACAACACTTGAATCTTAACTTCTCTGCCTCAGAGGGCGGTGGAGGCCGGTTCTCTGGATGCTTTCAAGAGTGAGCTCGATAGGGCTCTTAAAGATAGCGGAGTCAGGGGATATGGGGAGAAGGCAGGAACGGGGTACAGATTTGGGATGATCACATTGAATGGCGGTGCTGGCTGGAAGGGCTGAATGGCCTCCTCCTGCACCTGTTGTCCATTGTCTATTTGCAGGTTACTTGGCGTGGGTGAAATTGTAAATTGCCCCTAGCCTGCGTCACTTACGGTGACGGTTTACTTACCGTTACTCCCGCCAGAACGGGCTCTTTGCCGGCAACCAGGGCGTAGATGGCGCCGACAGCCTCCTCCTCCCCCACGCCCTTGAACCGCTTCCTCGACAGCTCCTTCAGGGCCTGCTTGAACTCCTCAAAGGTGATCACCCGTGCCGACTTCACCCTGTGGGGGAGACACCATTCACCCAGTCCATGAAAGTCCGCCCGGTTTACACACGCAAGTGGTAGCAGCGCAGTTAGAAGCATAAAACATAGACCATAGCTGCATTCGCCCCTCCCGGCCAGCACCGCCATTCACTGCGATCACGGCTGACCATCCACAATCAGTGCCCCGTTCCTGCCTTCTCCCCATGTCCACTGATTCTGTTAGCCCCAAGAGCCACATCCAACACTCAAACGCTCTCTCTGGGGATGATCAGCCATGATCACATTGAATGGCGGTGCAGGGCTTGAAGGGCCAAATGGCCTCCTCCTACACCTATTGTCTATTGTCTATTGAATACATCTGTTCATACATTCACAGGAATTAGGCCATTCAGCCCATTAAGTCTCTACTCCGCCATTCAATCATGGCTGATCTGTCTCTCCCTTTCAACCCCATTCTCCTGCCTTCTCCCCGTAACCCCTGACACCCGTACTGGTCAACAATCAGTTAATCTCTGCCTTATAAACATCCACTGACTTGTGGCCTCCACAAGTGTTGGTGGCAATGAATTCCACAGATTCACCGCCCTCTGACTAAAGAAATTCCTCCTCATCTCCTTCCTCAAGGAACGTCCTTTAATTCTGAGGCTGTGCCCTCTAGTCCTAGACTCTCCCACTAGCGGAAACATTCTCTCCACATCCACTCTATCCCAGCCTTTCATTATTAATGGAGCCACAGATGCTGATTAAACCATGTACATGTCTGATTCTTTCTTAAGCGTTGAGATAGTCCCAGCCTCAACTACCTCCTCCAGCAGCTCGGCAATACACCACCACCCTTTGTGCGAAAAAAATCGCCCCTCATGTTCCTACTAAATCTTTCCCCTTCACCTTAAACCTATGTCCTCGATTCCCCTACTCTGGGCAAGAGACTCTGTGCGTCTACCCGATCTATTCCTCTCATGATTGTGTCCACCTCTATAAGATCTCCCCTCATCCTCCTGCGCTCCATGGAATAGAGACCCAGCCTGCTCAACCTCTCCCTGTAGCTCATGTCCTGAAAACCATATAACCATATAACAATTACAGCACGGAGACAGGCCCTCTCTGCCCTTCCAGTCCGTGCCGACCATTTGTTTTCCCCTAGTCCCATCTACCTGCACTCAGACCATACCCCTCCATTCCCTTCACGTCCATATACCTATCCATCCTCGTAAATCATCTGTGAACCCTTTTCCAGCTTGACAACATCTTTCCTATGACATGATGACCAAAACTGAACACATAGATACATAGAAACATAGAAAACAGGTGCAGGAGGAGGCCATTCAGCCCTTCGAGCCAGCACCGCCATTCATTGTGATCATGGCTGATCGTCCCCTATCAATAACCCGCGCCTGCCTTCTCCCTGTATCCCTTGACTCCACTAGCCCCTAGAGCTCTATCTAACTCTCCCTTAAAACCATCCAGTGACTTGGCCCCCACTGCCCTCTGTGGCAGGGAATTCCACAAATTCACAACTCTCTGGGTGAAAACGTTTTTCTCACTGAGACTGAGGTCTTAAATGACCTCCCCTTTATTCTAAGACTGTGGCCCCTGGTTCTGGACTCGCCCAACATTGGGAACATTTTTCCTGCATCCAGCTTGTCCAGTCCTTTTCATAATTGTATATGTTTCTATAAGATCCCCCCCCCTCATCCTTCTAAACTCCAGTGAATACAAGCCTAGTCTTTTCAATCTTTCCTCATATGACAGTCCCGCCATCCCCAGGGATCAATCTCGTGAGCCTACGCTGCACTGCCTCAATCACAAGGATGTCCTTCCTCAAATTAGGAGACCAAAACTGTACACAATACTCCAGATGTGGTCTCACCAGAGCCCTGTACAAACTGCAGAAGAACTCAATACTCTAAAGACAGAGGCAAAATGCTGGAGTGAGTCAGCAGGGCAGGCCGCATCTCTGGAGAGAAGGAATGGGTGACAATGAGTCTACGATCAGAGGTCACAGCCTTAGAATAAAAAGGTTGTAGCTTTACAAAGGAGATGAGGAATTTCTTGAGATAGTCCCTGCCTCAACTACCATTCGGCCCATCAAGTCTACTCCGCCATTCAATCACGGCCGATCTATGGGTTCCCTCCCAACCCCATTCTCCTGCCTTCTCCCCGTAACCCCTGACACCCGCACTGATCAACAATCTATCTGTCTCTGCCTTAAAAATATCCACTGACTTGGCCGCCAGGAGTCTGCAGCAATGAATTCCACAGATTCACCGCCCTCTGGCTAAAGAAATTCCCACAGTCGGTGGATGGCGGATCTGTGGAATTCAGACTGAAGAAGGGTCTCAACCCAAAACGCCACCTATTCCTTCTCTCCTGAGATGCTGTCTGACCTGCTGAGTTACATAGAAACATAGAAACATAGACAATAGGGGCAAGAGGAGGCCATTCGGCCCTTCGAGCCTGCACCGCCATTCAATATGATCATGGCTGATCATCCAACTCAGTATCCCGTACCTGCCTTCTCTCCATACCCCCTGATCCCTTTAGCCACAAGGGCCACATCTAACTCCCTCTTAAATATACCCAACGAACTGGCCTCAACTACCCTCTGTGGCAGAGAGTTCCACAGACTCACCACTCTCTGTGTGAAAAAAAAAAATTCTCATCTCAGTCCTAAAAGATTCCCCCTTATCCTTAAACTGTGACCCCATGTTCTGGACTTCCCCAACATCGGGAACAATCTTCCTGCATCTAGCCTGTCCAACCCCTTAAGAATTTTGTACGTTCCTATAAGATCCCACCTCAGTCTTCTAAATTCTACATGTTGGTTTAGAAAACTATCCCGTTACTCCAGCATCTCGTCTCTACTGAGTAAACCAGTATCTGCAGTTCCTTCCTCCACAATAGACAATAAATGTGGCTTATACCAACGGGTTATACAACTGCAACATGTCCTCCCAACTCAATGTGTAGCAGACGTGCTTCTATAAGAGGTGTTGCTCTGTTTATTGTGGTTGTGGGAGGGGGGTAAGGGTTGCGGAGGGGTCACCTACTTGACCTTGGTGAAGACTATGTCCACGTCGGTGCCAGTGGTTGTCTTGCCGTCGATGACCTTGCAGTCCTTGCAGAGTTTGGCAAAGTTCTTGCCCGACATATCCTGGCCGGTCGCCTTGGTGTCACCGTGGACGGCGAACTTGCGGAACGAGCTCTCCAGCCCCGACAATGACCCCGCTGCATCAGCCATCTCCTGGCTCGTCCACGGCGGTGGGATGGTGAGGCGCACCTGGGGAAACTCTGCTCACCTGGAGGTTCCTGCTCACCTGGAGGTCCCTGCACACCTGGAGGTCCGTGCACACCTGGAGGTCCCTGCACACCTGGAGGTCCCTGCACACCTGGAGGTCCGTGCACACCTGGAGGTCCCTGCACACCTGATATCAACAACGGCGCACACCTGGTGTCAGGAACAGTGCACACCTGGAGAACAGAATACACCTGGAATCAGGATCAGGGCACACCTGGAGGACCATGCACATCTGGAGTTATGACCATGCACACCTGGAATCAGGACTGTGCACACCTGGAATACTGCACACACCTGGATCCGTAACACCCTGAGGTACATGGCACATCAGGACACTCCAAAGACGTACAGTTTTGTGGGATAATTGGCTTTGGTAAAGTGGTACGTTGGCGTTCGTGTGCAGGATAGCGCTGGTGTACGGGGATCGCTGGTCAGCGTGGGGGGGGGGAGGGGAAGAGGGGGTGATGGTGGGGGAGAGAGGGGAGAGGAGAGAGGGAGACAAGGGTGGAGAGGGGAGAGAGGGAGTTAAGGGCTTGGACACGCTAGAGGCAAGAAACATGTTCCCGATGTTGGGGGAGTCCAGAACCAGGGGCCACAGTTTAAGAATAAGGAGTAAACCATTGAGAACGGAGACGAGGAAACACTTTTTCTCGCAGAGAGTGGTGAGTCTGTGGGATTCTCTGCCTCAGAGGGCGGTGGAGGCCGGTTCTCTGGATGCTTTCAAGAGAGAGCTAGATAGGGCTCTTAAAGATAGCGGAGTCAGGGGATATGGGGAGAAGGCAGGAACGGGGAACTGATTGTGGATGATCAGCCATGATCACATTGAATGGCGGTGCTGGCTCGAAGGGCCGAATGGCCTCCTCCTGCACCTATTGTCTATTGAGACTGGGAGCGAGGGGGGGGAGAGGGAGGGGGGGAGGGAGAGGGGCGAGAAAGAGTGGAGAGGGAGAGAGGGGACAGGGGAGAGCGGGAGAGGGAGAGAGGGGGGAGGAGAGAGGGGGGTGGGGAGAGAGGGGGGAGAGAAAGAGGGGGTGGAGGGGGAGACAAGGGTGGGGGAGAGGGATGGGGGGGGAATGTCCAGAAACAGTTGTATTGCTGCCGTTGTCAGGGGGACGGGCGGCCAACTGTTGTTGTGTGTGTTTGTGGGTTGCCCTGGTTATGCTGTGTGTGTGTGAGGAGAGTTTGTCAGAGCGTCCGGCCCCGGGCTGTGAACATCTCAACAAGATCCCTTATCACAGAGCGAACATCGAGAGAGGGAGGGAGGGAGGAGAGAGAGGGAGAGAGAGAGAGGGGAGAGAGAGGGAGGGAGAGAGAGGGAGGGGAGAGGGAGGGAGACAAGGAGAGAAGGAGAGAGAGAGAGAGAGAGAGAGGAGGGAGAGGAGAGAGGAGGGAGAGGAGGGGAGAGAGAGGGAGAGAGAGAGATGGAGAGAGGGAGGGAGAGGAGGGAGAGGAGGGAGAGAGAGGAGGGAGAGAGAGAGGAGGGGAGAGAGAGAGAGGGAGGGAGAGAGGGAGAGGAGGGAGAGAGAGGAGGGAGAGAGAGGAGGGAGAGAGAGAGGGAGAGAGAGGGAGAGAGAGGGAGAGAGGAGAGAGAGGAGGGAGACGCGAGAGAGAGGAGGAGAGAGAGAGTGGAGGGAGAGAGAGAGTGAGGAGGGAGAAAGAGGGGAGATAGGGAGAGAGAGGAAGAAAGGGAATGTGAAAGAGAGAGAGAGGGGGGGCAGAGGGATAGAGAGGGGTAAGATGGGGAGATACAGGTAAAAAGGTAGGGGCAGAGAGGGAGGGGTGTGGAGAGAGAGATGGCGAGGGGAAGAGATGAGAGACAGAAGGCGGGGGAGGAGAGGGGGGGTGGAGAGGGGCAGGAGGGGGGGGGGGAGAGAGATGGGATCTACCCCAGGTTCATGAGAGGTGATTACTGGTCTTAGTCTCCAATTTAGCCACAGGCAAGATCACAGAGGGCTGTGCCCTCTGGTCCTAAACTCTCCCACTAGTGGAAACATCCTCTCCACATCCACTCTATCCAGGCCTTTCACTATTCAGTAAGTTGCAATGAGGTTCCCCCTCATCCTTCTAAACTCCAGCGAGTACAGGCCCAGTGCCGTCAACCCGCTCATTCCTGGGATCGTTCCTGTAAACCTCCTCTGGACCCTCTCCCCAGAGCCGGCACATCCTTCCTCGGATACGGGATCCAAAAACAGCTTGCAGGGGAGTTCTGTATAGGGAGGAACTGCAGATGCTGGTTTAAACCAAAGACAGGCACAGAAAAGCTGGAGTAACTCAGCGGGACAGGCAGCATCTCTGTGTAGAATAAGTGAGGTTTCGGGTCGAAACCCTTCTTCAAACTGAGAGTCAGGGGGAAGGGAAACGAGAGATATAGATGGCACTAAGAACAAATGAAGGCAGACAAAAATGCTGGAGAAACCCAACGGGTGAGGCAGCATCTATAAAGCGAAGGAAACATAGAAACATAGACAATAGGTGCAGGAGGAGGCCATTCGGCCCTTCGAGCCAGCACCGCCATTCAATATGATCATGGCTGATCATCCAACTCAGTATCCCGTACCTGCCTTCTCTCCATACCCCCTGATCCCTTTAGCCACAAGGGCCACATCTAACTCCCTCTTAAATATGGCCAACGAACTGGCCTCAACTACCTTCTGTGGCAGAGAATTCCACAGATTCACCACTCTCTGTGTGAAAAATGTTTTTCTCATCTCGGTCCTAAAATAATTCCCCCTTATCCTTAAACTGTGACCCCTTGTCCTGGACTTCCCCAACATCGGGAACAATCTTCCTGCATCTAGCCTGTCCAACCCCTTAAGAATTTTATGTTTCTATAAGATCCCCCCTCAGTCTTCTAAATTCCCGCGAGTACAAGCCGAGTCTATCCAGTCTTTCTTCATATGGAATTCCTGACATCCCAGGAATCAGTCTGGTGAACCTTCTCTGAAATAGGCGATGTTTCGGGTCGAGACCCTTCTTCAGACTGATGTCGGGGGGGGGGGGGGGGGGGGGGGGGGGGGGGGGGGGGGGGGTGGGAAGGAGCAAGGAAGAGGCGGAGACAGTGGGCTGCGGGAGAGCTGGGAAGGGGAGGGGAAGGAGGGAGAAAGCAGGGACTACCTGAAATGGGAGAAGTCGATGGGGTGTAAACTACCCACGCTGTAGAACAAATGATTGTACGATATGCAAAAAGCAACAATAATCAAAGAAATGTGGAGCCCACAATGGTCCATTGTGGGTGTGGGGTGGGAGATAACAAATTATACAAACAGCGAAACTAATACAATGACTAGGGTGGGGGAAGAGGTTTGATAATTGAGTATTTTTGCACAATAGACAATTAGTGTCATAGAAACAGGCCCTTCGGCCCATCTTGTCCAAGGTGCCCTCCACCAACCTACCCCTATTTGCCTGCGTTTGGCATTTGAAGTTTTGGGGAGGAGGCAGGAGAATGGGGGGTAGGAGGGAGAGACAGATCAGCCGTGACTGAATGGCAGAGTAGACTTGATGGGCCGAAGGGCCTAGTTCTGCTCCTGCTGGGACATTGCTGGCCGGTGTGTGGGCGAGTTGGGCCGGTGGGCCTGGTTCCACACTGGATCGCTCCATGACTCAATGAGAAGGTCCTGTGATAGTCTCTGCCTCAACTGCCAACCCTCTGAGCAAAAACATTGTCCCTTAGGTTCCTATTCAATCTTTCTCCTCTCACTTTAAATCTGTGCCCTCCCATTTTATAATTTACAGCCTCTCTACCCTGAGACAAATGGATTTAGATTTAGGTTTGATTTCGGTCTGATGAAGGGTCTCGACCCGAACCGTCACGCACTCCTTCTCTCCACAGATGCTGCCCGTCCCGCTGAGTTACTCCAGCGTTTTGTGTCTTTCTTCGTTTTTTTTTTTTTTGGTTTTCTTCGGGTTTAAGCCAACACCTGCAGTTCCCTCCGATAGATTCAGGTTTAGGTCAAATGTATGGAGGGACAATGAAATGTCTTAAAGGCTTTTTAAAGCTTAGTGTAGGAAGGAACTGCAGGTGCTGGTTTACACCGAAGATAGACACAAAGTGCTGGAGTAACTCAAGGGGTCAGGCATCATCTCTGGAGAGAAGGAACGGGTGACGTTTCAGGTTGAGACCCTTCTTCACTTTTAACTTAATGTCTGTTGTTTTTGGAATTGTTTGCCTTTCAATGGCGTGTATAATGTGTGTGTGTGTGAGTGGTGTGAGTGAGTGTGTGTGCGAGTGTGTGTGAGTGTGTGTGTGTGAGTGTGTGTCAGGTGTGTGTAGTTGCGTTTGTTGAGTGAGTGTGAGTGTGAGTGTGTGAGTGTGTGAATGAGTGTGAGTGTGTGTGTGTGTGTGTGGTGTGAGTGTGTGAATGAGTGTGTGTGAGTGGTGAGTGTGTGTGTGTGTGAACAAGTGTGTGAATGAGTGAGTGTGTGTGTGTGAGTGTGTGTGAGTGTGTGAATGAGTGTGTGTGCGTGTGTGGGAATGAGTGTGTGAAATGAGTGTGTGTGTGTGAGTGAGTGTATGTGTAGTTGTGTTTGTGTGAGTGAGTGTGAGTGTGTGGTGTGTGTTGTGTGTGTAAATGTGAGTGTGTGTGTGTGTGTGTGTGTGTGTGTAAATGTGTATGAGTGTGTGTGTGTGTGTGTGTGTGTGTGCATGCGTGTGCGTGTGTATGTCCATATATGTGTGTGGATGGGGCATGTTGGGCCGGTCAGGGGGGGCAGGTTGGGCTGAAGGGCCTGTCTCCGCGCTGTGTGACTCTGACTGTGTTTATTATTCTGACCAAAGCTGCGAGTTGACGCATCAGTGCGAGGCGGAGCGGGGATCTCCGGCGAGGCCCAGCTGTCTGGGACACAGGACGCCCAGTGTGTGGCTCACTGCCCCGACACGTCCCCCATTGTCCACCCCGGCCGGGCACTGACATCACCGGGAAAGCCCGGGATCACAAGTGGGGAGAGAGAGGGAGGGGGAGAGAGGGGGAGAGAGGGGAGAAAGCGAGAGAAAAAAAGGGGAGAAAAGGGGGAGAGAGGGAGAGAGGGGGAGAACGGGGAAGGAGGGGACCGAGAGGAGAGAGGGAGGGGGGGAGAGGGGGAGAGAGGGGGAGAGAGGGGGACGAGGCGAGAGAAAAGGAGAGTGGAGGGAAGGAAGGGGTAAGAGAGAGGGGAGAAGGAGGGAGAGGGGTAGAGGAGGGGTGAGGAGGGGGAGAAAAGGGGGAGAAGGAGAGAGGGGGAGAAAAGGGGGAGTGAGGTGGAGAGAGAGCAGAAAAGGGGGAGAGAGGAGAGAAGGGGGAGAAAGGGGGAGGGTGAGGGGGGGGAGGAGAGGTGAAGAGGAGAGGAGGGGGAGAGGGGGAGAAGCAAAACATGGTTAGGGGGGGGTGAGAAAGAGAGGAGAGGACGGAGTGTGAGAGGAGAAGAGGGGGGAGGTGGAGAGGAAGGGGAGAAGCAATGGGAGAAGAGAGGGGTAGAAAAAAGCCGGGGAGGGGGAGAGTATCGGGTGGGGGGGGAGCGAGGGTGTGAGACACAGGTGTTTCTTGCGTCTGATTTTCTCCCCTCTTATGGGCTCTCTTTTTCTCTTTGCCCGTTTCGCTTGTTTATCTCGCTTTAGCTCACTTTCTTGTTTCTCCTCTTTTTCTTACTTTTTCTTCCCTCGGCTCGTTTTCTCCCTGGTTTCTCTCTCGCTTCGTCTCCCGGTGTTTCCTCTGCTTTGTTCTCTCTTTTCCCCTCTACCCCTCCCGTTTTCTCTCTTTCGCTCTCTGTTCTCGTCGTGTTTCGCTCTTTGTTCTCCCTCTTTTTCTATTTCTTTTTCTTTCTTGGCGATTTTCGCCTGTCTCTTTTCTCCCCTCGTTTCTTCTCTGTTTCTTCTTTTTCTCTTTTCCTCTCTTTTCTTTTCTTCTTGTTTCTCTTACGTCTCTTTTGTCTTTTTTACCTCTCCCATTTTTCTTTTTCTCCCTGTTGTTACTTTTTCTCCCCCCTTATTGTCTCTGCTTTTCCCCTCTCTTTCCTCCTCTTTTTTTCTTTCCTTTTACTTTTTTTTCTTTTTCGATTTCTTGTCTCTTATCTCTCTGTTTTCTCGCTTTTCGCTTACTCCTCACTTTTTTCGTTGTTTTCATTTTTCTTTTTTTTTTCTACCCCCGTGGTTTTTTTCTCTCTGTTTCCTTTTTTTGTTTTGTTCCCCCTTTTCTTCTCATTTTTTAATTCTTTTCTGCCTTACTTATCTTCTTCATTTTCTCTGTTTTTTTCGTTTTTTTTTTTTTTTTGTTTTTTTTTTTTTGTTTGGTGTTTTTTTTTTTTACTTTTTGTTTTCTTTGTTTTTTTTTTTTCTCATCTTCTCTCTCTTTTTCTCTTTTTCTGTTTTTTCTTTCTGTTTTTTGCTTCTCTTTGTTTTCTCTTTCTCCCGTCGCCTCTTTTTTTATCCTCTTTCCTCTCTTTCTTTTCTTTCCGTCCAGCCTCCTTTACCGTTTTACCCTTTGCCCTGCATCCATTGCTAAGGCGTCTCCGTCAGCTCGCTCCCTTCGTTATTTCTCTCCTCCCCCTTTTCTTCCTCTTCTTTATGATTCCTGTTGAAAAAAATTTAAAAAAAAACTTCTTTTGTGATCTATTGCGCTTCCTTTTCAATATTACTTACTTCCCCTCAACTTTTCGATCTTCCTTTTTTTTTTTTTGTTCTGCTTATATCCTTGCTCTCATCCTCTTCCTTCTATTTTTTTTTCCCCATCTTAACTATCTATTCTATTTCCACCTTTTCTTTTCTTTTCACTACTCCTTTTTCTCTTTCCATCTTATTTTACTTCTGACACCTTTCTCTCCACCCACCCCCCCTCACCATCTTTTTTTGGGGCTGCGAGTCACAGGTCGATGAACCTGAGTGTCAGGATTCTTTCTACAAGCACACAGACACAAAATAACACAAACAAACCCACAGAACCCACATTTTTACCACACACACACTCACACAACACGTCACGAACGACTCTCACACACCACGACCCACACACCCTACACACACACCACACTCCCCACCCACAACACAATGGTCGGCGACACCGCACCATACACACTTCCCACACACACACACATAACACACTTACAAACTACCCACACCCAACACACACACCCCCACTCCACCCACACCCACACCCACACACACACACACCCCCCACACTCCCACACCATCCCCACAACCCCAACACTGACACTACCACACACAAAAACAGACACACACACACACACACTGACACTACCACACACCCCACACACACACACCACAACCCACACACAACACCAACACACACCACTCACACAGGCACACACACACCACACCACACACTCACACACACTCCACACAAACCCATCACAACACGGACACACACACACCCAACACTCCCCCCACGAACACACACACACGAACACACTCCCACACACTGACACAACACACAGTGACGAAGATACTGACAACTTACCACACAACACATACACCACAACACAGCACACACCCCTAACACTGACAACTAATCTCACCACACACACACACACACCACAACAACACCCCTCACACACACAACACCCACTACACACGACTCACTACACACTCACACATACACAACACTACACACAACTCACACAAACAACACACACGACACACACACACACACACACAACACACAACTAGAGTTACATCACATGTCCACACCCCCCCCTCCCTCCTCACGGGTACCCGCCGCACCTAACACATTAAATAACACCGGCGGGGGGGTTCTCCAATCGCACCAGCTGCCCCCCAACACGGGGCGGAAGGGGCATGGGACAGGGAACGGGAGCGGCTCCGGGGGGAGAGGCGAGAGGGAGAGAAAGAAAGGTTGGAGGAAACAGAAGGGGGAGGTGGCGATGGGCGCTGAGGTAGTCGCGGGGGGGTCGCGGCTGGATGTGTGGGGTGCTCTCTCCCTCGTCGTCTGGCTCTCTTTTTTTTTTTTTCTTCTTTGGCCTCTTGTCGTGGTTGATTTTTTGTTTTGTCTCTCTTGTTTTTTTGTTTTTTTTTTTTTGTTTTCGTCTCATCTCTCCTTATTTTACTCTTTTTTTAAAAAATTCCTTCTTTGTCTTTTTTCATTTTTCTCCGCCCCCCCCTCCCCCCCCCCCCCGTCCCTCGCCACCCCTCTCCTCCCACTCCCCATCCCACCCCCCTCACCCCCCCCCCCCGCCCGTCCGACCCGCCCTCCCCTCTCTCTCCTATCTCTCTTAATTCGTCCCCCCACCCCCCATACCTCTACTTTTTTTCGTCTTTCATATTTCACCTCCCATCAGCCCTCTCCTCAAGCCCTTTTTTTTTCTCTTGCCGTTTTTCTCTTCACTCTCGCTCTTTTCTCGTCCTTCTTCTCTGCTCCCTTCTGCTTTCCTCCTTTGTTTTTTTCCTTTCTTTTCTGCTTCTCTTTTTTTTTTATTGTTCTTGTTAATATTTTCTGTTTTATCTCTTCTTATCTTTCTTTTTTTCTTTTTTTTTAACTCTTTTCTTTTTTTTTTTGTTTTTTTTCTTTTCTTCTTGTCTTTTTTTGTTCTGTCTTCTTTTTTTCTTTTGCTTGTTATCTCCTTTTTCTTTCTCTCTTGAATTTGGGGTTTTTCTTTTTTGCTTCTTTTCCTCGATCTCATAAATTCTCCTCCCCCGGCCCAAATCACCCCAATATAGATCATATGAGCATACCAAATGCCAACGCATTCATCATGCTGCACGTCGCCCCACCCTCCACCTCCTCTCCCTTCCCTCTCTATGTATCCTCGGGGAAAAAACGGGGGGCGGACTCCAAGGGAAGAAGAGAGATGGGGAAGGGGCGTGGGGGGGGGGGAGGGAGGGATAAGAGATAGAGGGAGAGCTAGAGGTAGGGGGGCGGGACGGGCGCGCGCTCAGGGGCTGGCTTTTTCTCCGTCCCCTCTCCTTTCTCTTTCTCTCGCTTATCTGCACTCTCTTCTCTATCAATTCTCTGGTTTTGTTCTCCCTCCTCCCTTCTTTTTTCTCACTTTTTCTCTTCTTTGCTTTACTCTTGTTTTTCTCTTCTTTCCTCTTATTGTTCCTCTTCGTCTTTCCTCCTTTTCTTTGCTTTTTTACTCATTTCTCTTTCTTTGTTTTTTTTCCCTCCTTCTTCATTCTCTCTCTCAGTTTCCCCCCTTTCCTGCTCTCCTTCTTCTCTTCCTTCCCTTCTTCTCTCATTCTCTCTCTCTCCCAATTCCTTCTCTCCTCATTCTCTCTTCTTACTTCCCTCTCTTTCTCTGTCTTCGTGCTCCCTTTTCGTCCCCCTCCGCTTGCTCTTTTCCTTCTCTTTTCTTGTTTTCTCTTCTTTTTCGCCCATTCTCTCTGACATCTTCATGCTCTGGCTTCCCTTCTCTCATTCTCTTTCTCTGTTTCTTACTATCTAGGTTCTTATTTCTTCTCTCCCTTCTTCTTTCTCAAATATTCAGTTTTCTCAATTCGTCTCTATTTTACCCA
>CM069145.1:59715466-59748365 GCA_035221665.1 Okamejei kenojei | reverse complement strand
GACCCCCCACACCTGTATAAGATACCACACACCCACACCAACCAAATCATACACACAAACAAACCCCACCCAAAACACACACCCCAACGTACACACCACAGCCACACATACAACAACACCAACAAAACCAAACCAAAACACATAACCCACACACACCCCCCCCACACAAACCCAACACAATTCACACACCCACACAAACACACAAATAAACAAAGTCCAAAGTAACAAACAACCACCACGTAACACACACCCACACGCACACACAACCACACAACCACAACACACCACAACAACACCAACAAAACCACCCCGTCACACACCACCACACACACACACAACACAACAACAACACACAACACCAAAAACAAACAAACACACCACAACACACACACACACACAAGAAAACAAACCACACACCGTACACCACACACCAACAACACACACCACACCCAACACCCAACACAAAACACCCCAAACATGTATCACAGTACACACAATACACACACCCGTAACACCAAGCCCGAACACACAACACGTTACTATTACAACCACCCCAACACACCCCCCCCCACCCCCCAACCCCCCCCCCCACACCACGTTCACCAAAACGTATGAAACCCGTACACAAAAACACACACCTTACACGCACAATGTTCCACAGTGCAGCCCCCCCCACCGGTTTTGCATCACCATCCATGTTATTAGGGCGAGAAGTGAGTTTGTGTTTTGAATCTTTTTTGTGTTTTAATTCTGCTGATCTGGTGGAAGTTTGCGCTCACACTTTTCTGCTGTCTAACGTCGAGACAGCGCAGAGAACGGACAACAAACAGCCCCTTCTTGTACCCACCGGCTGATCATCAGCTCCAAGTCCTCTGTAAATTACATCTGTTATCTCCCCTCTAGCTTACGGGAAGGAGAGTGGACGCCAGACCTTGTTGCCCATGGAGAACTGTCACAGATAGAGGGTGTAGTTGATAAATCGTGAGGGAATAGATCGGGTTAGACCGCCCAGAGTCAAGCAGAGACGGGGCCCGAGGACCAGAGGCTCATGGGGTAAGGTGAGGGTGGAACAGAGTTTATGGGGAATCCGAGGGGTATCTATCCAAAAGAGGGCGGGGGTGGGTTGTATGGGACGCAGTGCGGAGGAGGTTGATGAGGCGGGACTGTCAAACGTTTAAGAAGTTAGACTGGAGCCTGGATAGGAGGGTTCCCAGGGATTATGGGGCAACGGCAGGAGGTGGGACGGGACACAACCAGATGGCAATCAGAGCAGTTTTGGATGTGGGAGGGAAAGGATGCGGCCGGAGGAACACACCCCCCCCCCGGTCACAGGGCGAACGGAGGAACTCAACGTGCAGACGGCAGGGGGTAGGGTGGGAGGCTCCCTGTCGTGTGAGGCAGCGCACTCGCTGTCCACCAGGGACTTGAAGGGGACTCTTTACATCTAGTGGGACCGTTGGGTTGTCCCAAACGAGTGGTAAATGGGGGGGGGACTGCGCGTCACAACACAATAACACCCCACAAAACACCCCACCCCCCACCCACCCCTAAAACACACCCCCCCCATCCCCCCCCACCCCCCCCCCAAACCCCACCCCCCACCACCACCCCCCCCTCCCCCCCCAACACCCCCACCCCAAATCACCCCCCCACAAAAACCCCACACATCCCACCACACCCCCCCAACCACCACACAAACACCTCCCCAACCCCACCACCACCACCAACCACCCCCCCCCCTCCCCACCCCCAACCAAACCACCCAACCACCATCCACCACACACGAAAACCAACAACCATCAACCCACCAAACACCACCACCATACACCCCCACCAAACCCCCCCAACCCCCCCACCAGTCCCACACTACACACACCACTAACAACCCCCAACCACAACCCCTCAACCCCCCCCAACCTACCCCCCCACCACACAAAATACCCAACCCCCCCTAATCCACACACCCCCTACCACCACCCCCAAACCTCCCACCCCCCCCCCACCCCCACACCCCCCACACACCCCCACAAACCAACCCCCAACCCACCCACCCACCATTACACACCCCCAACCCCCCCAACCCCCCCCCCACACAACCCCCCCCCACCAACCCCCCCCACCACCCCCCCCACCCCACTCCCCAACACCAACCCCCCCCCCCACCCAAATAACACCCCACACCCCCACACACCCCCACCCAATCACCCCACCCACACCATAACCCCACCCCAAAAAAACACCCCCCTCAAAACACCACAAACCCACCCACCCCCACAACCCCTCCCCCCCACCCCCCCTACCCACACCCCCACTCCCCACAACACCTCCCACAACACACATAACTAAACAAAAACAACACTAAAACCACACAACTAACACACAACACTCAACCAACACCAACTAACCACCCAAAAACTACCCCCCAACCACACCCTAAAAACATAAACCACCACCCCCACCCCCTACCGCCACCCACAACTACACCACCCCCCATAACCACCCACCACTCCCCAATAATACAACACCACTCCTACACACACAACCATAACTACCCCAACCCACACACAGCAACAAAAACCACACAACCCCACAACAAAACTAACCCCACACCCCCACACAACTAAACCCACACCACCCACACAACAGCCCCAACCCTAACACCCCCCGACCACCCCCTCCCACACCACACTCACCACCCCCACCCCCCCTCCACCCACAACCCCACCAAATACACCCACACAACACAACAACAACCACCACACACCCCCAAACCAAACATAACACCCCAACACCAAAAAACACAACCCATAAACCCCCCACAACTACAACCAACCCCCACACCAGACAAACACCACTACCCAACCCCCACAACCAACACACTCACACCCCTACCCAACCCCCACAAACAAAACACACTAACACCCAACCCACAACTGCATACCCCCAAACCCAACCTCCCACCAAACAAGACCACAACAACTAAACCCCAAACAAGACCACCACACACACACTACCACCCCACCCAACACACAAAACCACACCCACAACACACTAAACCCAACAACAAATAACACCCCCCACACACACACACAGCCAACCAACACACGACCAAAACCCCCACTCAACACCCCCACGCAACAAACTAACCACCCCCCCCACACACACACCACTAACACCAACACGACACAAAACACAACTAACACCCCAACACCACAACACAACAAACAACTCACACAACACCCACAGACCACCACACATACTAACCCCAAACACAGCACAACACACACAGGACCCAAACACACACACAGACCACACCCACCACACAGACCCCACACCCAACAAGACCACACACATACGACCACACACACACACACGCCCACACCCACACAAACACACACAAGACCAACACACCACACAGAACCCCCCACACAATACCAACCCCAACCCACCGGACCCCACAAAAACAAAAACAGACCCACAACACACAACACCCACACACGACCACAACCCACACACACAGATCACAACACGACAGCCAGACCCACACCCCAACAACCCACACAAACACACAAACCCCCCCACGACCAAAGACACAAACACCACACAACCAGACAAAACACACACACAACAAGACAAAACACAAAACGACCACACAGACACACACACACCCACACATCACCAACACCCCACAACACACACGACAACCCACAGACCCACAAAACCCACCACACATGCCCAACAACACACCACAACACCAACATTAACCAACAAACAACATCCCACCACACATAACCACAATCGACACACACACACCAACCCGTAACTCAACACATACATAACTCACACCCCACACTAACCACAGACACCAACACCACAACCCCCAAACCAACAAGGACAACACACAGACCACACACACACACACCACCACACAGCCAAACACACACCAACAACAAAAAGAAAAACAAAAGTGCCACAGTTACAACACACAACACACACAAAACCCCACCGACACCACATACCACCACCCCAACACCAAAACCGAACCACATACAACACCCCACAAGTAACACGTAACCCCACAACAAACACAACACCACACCCCAACAATACAAACACTCCACACCCACCCGTTACCACCACACAACCCAACACACGTACAAAACCCAACCCAAGCACCATACCAAAACCCAGTTCACACACGACACACCCGCAACAACGTACAACAACACCCAGTACACATACCCACACGTAACACACCCCCACCCACACACAACACCACACACACCACACGTACAACACAAAACAACCCCCCCAACACAACGTCAAACACACACAATCCACCAAAAAACAACAACCCACACACCCAAACACCATCACAACACAACCCAACAAATAACACCGTACACCACACATTTACCACAACACAACACCGTACAACACACAACACTACATAAAACCCCACACTGCTACACACACGAACACACAACCGTAAACCCAACAACATGTATCACACGTACTAACCACACACACACCGTAACACACAACAAACACACGTAAAACACGTTCACACACACAACAACGCGCGCAAACACACACACGCACAACAACAACAACGACAACAGCATCCACACAACCCCCAACAACACCACACACACAATGTACAACCACCCACACAACACAACACACAACACCCGTTCACACCAACACACATGTACTCACACTTCTCTCACACAAACACACACCGTCTCACAAAAAACACCGTACACAACACACGTACACAAACAACACAACGCCACACACGCACAAAAGACACAAGCAACACACACCCCCACCAAAACAAACACACCAACACAAATCACACACCCAACACACAAACCACACGAACCCCGTAATCAACCAACACACCAACCACCACCACAACACACACACCACACACACAACACACACACCCAACACACCAACCACACACACACACCACACACCGCCACACCAGGGCGGGAAGCAGAGGGTGTGTGGTTAATGTGGTTTGGCGAAGCCACTGGCCATCGTGGGTCACGCGCAGGCTGAAGAGGGCGTGACGTTGTGTGTGTATAGATCCGGGGGGGGGGGAGGGAGGTGAGGAGGAGGGGAAGGGGTGAACAGGGGGAAATGTATCTGGGATCAGGATTGTCACGTGTGAAAGGAATTTTTTGGATTAATTTAGTTTAGTATCGAAGTACAAGCCGTCCGACACACCGACACGAGCAACGATCGCCCCTAAACACACTAGGGACACTTTACCTATCCTGGTGATGTGTGGGAGGAAAACCACGAGGACACGGGGAGGGAGAACGTGCAAAACCATACTGACCAGACCTGTAGTCAGGATCGAACCGGGTCTGGGTTGTTGAGGCAGCAGCTTACCGCTGCGCGTTTAGTTGTAGGAATAATTAGCAAATGAGAACTTTTGTGGTTGGTTTTTGTTGTGTAGATACTATGTCCCGATGTTGGGGGGATTCAGAACAGGGGTCAACAGTTTAAGAATAAGGGGTCGGTCCATTTAGGACTGAGTTGAGGAAAAACTATTTTTCAGCGAGAGAGTTAAGAGTTGTGGGAATTCTCTTCGCAGAGGGCAGTGGAGGGCCGATTCACTGGATGTTTTGAGGAGAGAGTTGGATTTAAGTTGTGGGTAAAGCATAAGGGATATTGGGGCGGAAAGAAAGAGGAACGGGGAACTGATTCTGGATGACATTGCCTGTCACATTGAATGTGGTGCTGGTGAAGGGAGAACAGAATGGCCTCCTCTGCACTGGGTTCAATGTTTCTATGTAAATATTGAATAAAGGCTGGAATTGTAATGGCCATGTACAGCTTCCTCACTCAGTGTATAAAGTCATGGTAATAGGCTTGGGTAGGACAGAGTCTTTGAAGAGTAGGGGAATCAAGGGACCAGGGACTAGGTTTACGGTGAGGGGAAAAAGATTTCCTAGGAATCTGAGGGGTGACTTTGTAACAAACGGTGGTGGGTGTGTGGAACAAGCTGGGAGGAGGTAGTTGGGCTGGGGACTATACCACTGTTTAAATAAAACGGTTCGATACGTCTGGATAGGAAAGTTTGGGGGATATGGACCAACAAAACGAGGCAGGTGGGGTACGAATCTCCGCGGGGAATGTTGGATGGTGTGGGCAGGTTGGGCCGATGGGCTGGTTCATGCTGTATCACTTGGTTATGGGGCTGTTGTCGGGCTGTGAGTGAAGCAGGTGGCTGAATTAAGGGAAAGGAGGGTGGGGGGGGGGGGTTGTCCCTCAAGGCAAGCTGTTTAAGAAGGAACTGCAGATGCTGGGAAAGCGAAGGGGTAAAAAATGCTGGAGAAAACTCAGGGGTGCGGCTGCCTTATGGAGCGTAGGAATAGGCGGCGAAACTAGATGTGCTCACCGCTGAGTTCTCCAGCATTTATGTCTATGCTTATAGGGAGGTTCATGAGGGTCGGGCATCAGGAGGCGAGAGAGCTAACTGGTGAGAGGGGGCGGTGGGGTCAGTGTGGGGACTGACACACGTGTGGGTAGAGTCTGAGGACTGATACAGGAGAGGGACTGAGAAAACCGGTCGTAGTAGGTATCCATTGAGCGAGACGAGAGTAGGAGAGAGGGACTGAGGAACACGGTCGGTGTACAGATTTCCCTGGGGAGAGAGAGAGATAGAGTGAGAGAGGGCCTGAGTGACACCATCTGTCACCAGGTACAGATTTATGAGGAGAGGAGAGACGAGAGATAGAGGCCTAAGAGAGTGAGACTGTGAGGAGAGAGGTGTAGAGAGAGAGTGAGAGAGATGATGAGCCCACAGGCTTAGTGTACTGATTATATGAGAGGAGAGACAGAGAAAAAGACTGTGAGAGTGAGAGAGAGAGACTGAGAGAGAGAGAGAGAACTGAGTGTTGAGACTGAGAAAGAGGAGATGAGAGGAGAAAGAGATAGAGGTGGAGAGATGAGAGAGAGACAGAGAGAGACAGAGCGAGGAGATGAGCGAGGAGTCTGATGAGAGAGAGATGAGTGAGTGGGCTGGGAGAAGAGATGGTGAGAGAATGAGAGAGACTGAGAGAGTGTGTAGATAGAGTGAGAGAGATGTGCTGAGAGGAGAGAGAGAGAGAGGGACTGAGAGATGAGCAGCTAGCAGGTTTATTGGAACTAATTAATTGGAGTTACATGAAGCGACGGGGGGTGGTAGTGATGAACAACTGTGTCAGCCAACACAGGTGGCAGTGGGAGGTTCCCTGTCGGATGAAGCCGCGAATAAACGATGGGAAGCAAAATCAGCGGAGGATTACAAGGCAGAGGGACAAGAGGTCAACTCTTGGTTCGATGCACATTTTCCGTGTCCTCACAGTCCAGTGGTTTCGGGGCAAATGGAGGGTTTTTCAAAAGCGCGTTTGCTGTTAACACAGTCACAAGGTAGGTGTGGAGAGAAAGGAGCGGTTAGTACGGCGGAAAATATATTATAATATTTTATATATATTTAGAGAGAGAGAGAGAGAGGGAGGGTGGAGAGAGGGTGAGACGGAGAGGGAGAGAGAGAGGGCCAAGAGTAGATGAGTAGCTAGAGAGAGGGGAGAGAGCGCGACGTGAGGAGAGTGAGAAAGAGGGAGAGGTAAAGGGAGAGAGAGGTGAGATATAATAGGGGGGGGGAGAGAGGGAGGGGAGGCGAGAGGGGAGAGATTAGAGATAGAGAGAGAGACAGAGGAAGATAGGGGGAGATGGGGTGAGAAAGAGTGAGACAGAGAGGGAGAGAGGAGAAGAGAGAGAGAGGAGTGGAGGAGACGGGAGAGAGAGATGGAGGGGGAGAGAGAAGAGAGAGATGAGAAGAGAGTAGAGTGAGAAGAGATAAGAGAGGGGAGAGAGAGAGAGAGAGGGAAGAGGAGAGAGGAAGAGAGAAGGGAAGGGGGAGAGAGAGAGAGAGGGGGAGAGAGAGAGAGGGAGAGAGAGTGAGAGAGAAGGAGAGGAGAGAGCGAGGGGAGATAGGAGAGGGGGAGAGGTAGATAGAGAGAGGGAGAGATAGATAGAGAGGAGGGATGAGGGAGAGAAGGAGGTTTGGAGAGATAGATAGAGATAAAGAGATACAGAGAGAGGGAGAGAGAGAGACAGGGAGATAGGTTGAGAGAGACGGGGAGAGAGATGGAGAGACAGGCAGGGAGAGAGGACAGAGAGAGAGTGGGAGTGAGCGAGGGAGATAGAGAGCGAGAGGAGGCACGAGAATCTGACTGAAACCTGAATTAAGGAATAGATGAAGAATTACATTTTATAATTTGCAGATTTATCTCCAATGACGCTTAATCAGTTGAATACTCCATTCTTCTTTTACCTTCTTTCCCCACTCTACTACTTTTATCTATATAAATTAAAAAAAAAAATATATAGTACAATTACTATACAATTGTTAATATAAGTAATATTAATAATGTATGGCTATAACAAACAAAATGCTTTTTATTATGTATTTACTTCTAATTTAAAAAAAAATTAAAAAAGAGCTGAGAGAGAGGGAGATAGAGACATAGAGACGTTTTCCACCCTCCCCTCCCCCTCCTCCCTCCAGCAGCCTACTGCTCCACAGGATGCTGCTGACCCGCTGCTTCCCCCCGCGGTGGCATGTTCAGCCCCTGAGATCAAACTAAGTCTGAAGTAAGGGTCTCATCAGGCCCAAACATAAGGTCATAAGTGATAGGAGCAGAATTAGGCCATTCGGCCATCAAAGTCTACTCCGCACAGTTCAATCTAATGGCTGATCTATCTCTCTCCCTCCCAACCCCATTCTCCTGCCTTCTCTCCTCCCAACCCTGGACACCGCTAATAAACAATCTATCTGTCTCTGCCTTAAAAATATCCACTGACTTGTGGCCTCCACAGCCGTCTGTGGCAAAGAATTCCACAGATTCACCGCCCTCTGACTAAAGAAATCCTCCTCATCTCCTTCCTAAAGGAGCGTCCTTATTTTAATGCTTGAGGCTGTGCCCTCTGGCCCTAGACTCTCCAACACTCGTGGGAACATCCTTGCATCATCCGTCACCCAGTCCTTCTCTCCAGAGATGCTGCCTGTCCCGCTGAGTTACTCCAGCATTTTGTGTCAGTCTGCGGTACACTGCCCTACTGTGACAAAAGGGAGCAACTGACAGAAAGGCATTTTTTTGTAAATGAGGAAAACCTGTTTTTCTTTCCGCTCTCTGTGATGGAATTTCTTACTTCTCTGGTATGAATATTTCCAAATTGTACTCAGAGAAGGACTTACTTTTGTTCACCATTGTGTTGAGCACATCTCAAATACCGTAAAACAAGCAATAACTCCATTTTGACAACATTTTTAGTTGCTTACTTTTGTCAAATTAGGGCAGCGTCCGCAGTTCCTTCCCTACATGTTTGTTCTCACCTCCCTGGGCCTTGACCCAGGTGAGGGACTTGTTCACCAGGAGATCCCACTGCAGCTTGGTGTCGGCCAGAATGGCCACCCAGAGGGTCAGGTCCAGGTCCTGAATGAAGGAGAACAGGAATGAGTCATCCTCTGTCCCGGCCGCACCCCCTCCCCGCCCCCCCCCCCCCTCCCCCCCCCCCCCTCCCCCCGCCCCCCCCACCGCCCCCCCCCCCCCCCCCGGCCCCCATCACACACACTCCCAGGGGACACACACAGGGTGAAGCTAATGGAATGTTGCCCTTCATAACAAGAGGATTTCAGTACAGGAGTAAAGAGGTTCTTCTGCAGTTGTATAGGGCTCTGGTGAGACCACATCTGGAGTATTGTGTACAGTTTTGGTCTCCTAATTTGAGGAAGGACATCCTTGTGATTGAGGCAGTGCAGCGTAGGTTCACGAGATTGATCCCTGGGATGGCGGAATTGTCATATGAGGAAAGATTGAAAAGACTAGGCTTGTATTCACTGGAGTTTAGAAGGGTGAGGGGAAGAATCTTATAGAAAGCATATAAAATCAGTATCTGGACAGCTAGATGCAGGAAAATGTTCCCATGTGGGGCGATGATAGTAGAACCGGCGGGCCACAGTCTTTGATAAGGGGAGGTATTTAAGTGAGGTGAGAAAAAAACGTTTTCACCCAGAGAGTTGTGAATTTGTGGAATTCCCTGCCACAGAGGGCAGTGGAGGCCAAGTCACTGGATGGATTTAAGAGAGAGTTAGATAGAGCTCTAGGGGCTGGTGGAGTCAAGGGATATGGGGAGAAAAGGGTTTATTATAGGGGACGATCAGCCATGATCACAATGAATGGTGGTGCTGGCTCGAAGGGCCGAATGGCCTCCTCCTGCACCTATGTTTCTAAGCTCCCTCCGCACCGCCACACTCTGCTGTCTGCCAATGTTAAAGAGGGGTGCAGCTCCATAGCCCTTCCCCCACTGGGAAGATCTGACCACAACCTGGTTCACCTCCTCCCCAGGTTTTATGCCAAGAGGCTGCCTGTGACCACTAAGGCTGCCTCAGCTGCCTGCCTGTGACCACAAGGTCAGTGAGGAGATGGTTGCAGGAGGCCTATGGCGCTCGACAGGGATGTTGTGAGGACACAGACTGGGACACACGGGGAGGACATTGATGGGCTCACGGACCGTGTTACCAGCTACATAAAGTGTAACTGTGTGGACAACCATCGCTGTCCCTGAGGAGATAGTACACTGTATCCCCAACAACAAGCCCTGGTGATCCACCACATCAATGGAGCATCCAGTGACATAAAGGCCCTTCTCAGCCAGAGGAAGACGACCTTCAGGAATGGTGACAGGGGGGAGGTGAAACGGGTGCAGAAAGACATGAAGGCGAGATGGAGACAGGGCAAGAGAGAGCTAGATAGGGCTCTTAAAAATACCGGAGTCAGGGGATATGGGGAGAAGGCAGGAACGGGGTACTGATTGGGGATGATCAGCCATGATCACAGTGAATGGCGGAGCTGGCTCGAAGGGCCGAATGGCCTACTCCTGCACCTATTGTCTCTTGTCAGTTGTTAATAGGCAAGGTCAACTACAGGAGGAAGCTGGAGCTGAAACTCCAGCAGAACAACATGAGGGATGTGTGGAGAGCGGTACGAAGAGCGTTACAAGCTACAAGAAGACCAGTGGCAATAGACAACAGACAATAGGTGCAGGAGTAGGCCATTCGGCCCTTCGAGCCAGCACCGCCATTCAATGTGATCATTGCTGATCATCCCCAATCAGTACCCCGTCCCTGCCTTCTCCCCATATCCCCTGACTCCGGTAAATTTAAGAGCCCTATCTAGCTCTCTCTTGAGAGCATCCAGAGAACCGGCCTCCACAGCCCTCCGAGGCAGAGAATTCCACAGACTCACAACTCTCTGTGAGATAAGGCGTTTCCTCGTCTCCGTTCTAAATGGCTTACTCCTTATTCTTAAACAGTGGCCCCTGGTTCTGGACTCCCCCAACATCGGGAACATGTCTCCTGCCTCTAGCGTGTCCAAGCCCTTAACAATCTTATGTTTCAATGAGATCCCCCTCTCATCGTTCTAAACTCCAGAGTGGACAAGCCCAGCCGCTCCATTCTCTCAGCATATGACAGTCCCGCCATCCCGGGAATTAACCTTGTGAACCTAGTCGAGGTTTACAAGGTTAACTCTGGTCCACTTCCTCTGCCCTTAGTTTGCCGCACCTGACCATCCAGGCTGAGCGGGTGAGGGAGTCGAGCAGACTCGGCCCCGGCAAGGCCATGGTGTCAGCCCTAGGGTACTCAAAAGGTGTGTGTGCCAGTTGTGCGGAGTACTCCAGCATATCTGCAACCTGAGTCTGAGCCTGGAGAGGGTTCCTGTGATGTGGAAGACATCCTGGAGTATTGTGTGCAGTTTTGGTCCCCTAATTTGAGGAACGACATTCTTGCTATTGAGGGAGTGCAGCGTAGGTTCACAAGGTTAATTCCCGAAATGGCGGGACTGTCATATGCTGAGAAAATGGAGCGGCTGGGGTTGTACACTCTGGAATTTAGAAGGATGAGAGAGGATCTCATTGAACCATATAAGATTGTTAAGGGCTTGGACACGCTAGAGGCAGGAAACATGTTCCCGATGTTGGGGGAGTCCAGAACCAGGGGCCACAGTTTAAGAATAAGGAGTAAGCCATTTAGAACGGAGACGAGGAAAGATGCTTTCAAGAGAGAGCTAGGTAGGGCTCTTAAAAATAGTGGAGTCGGGGGATATGGGGAGAAGGGGTAGTGATTGGGGATGATCAGCCATGATCACATTGAATGGCGGTGCTGGCTGGAAGGGCCAAATGTCCTACTCGTGCACCTATTGTCTTTGCCCGGTTCCTATACCAACGTTGGCACGCCCCAGCTCCTCCAGTGGCTACAGACTTCACACATCAAGTCCCTGGGGAGGCTGGTGCTCACTCACCCCGAGACCCCTGGTTCAACCCTCCCTGGACCCCGCTGCAGTTCGCTTACCAAACAGGGTTGGGGGTTGAGGACGCCATCATCCATCGGCTCCATCGCTCCAATGCCCATCTGGATAAGCTGGGAAGCATTGTGAGTCATGTTCTCTTACTTCTCCTGTGCTTTTAACACCATCCTGCACTGCTAGGGAGCAAACTGACGAGGATGCCGGTGGATGCTCCATTTTTTAAATTTTTCTTAGATCAATAATATCTATCCAAATATTGAAACATTATATACAATACAATTATATACAAAACAGAACCCACCCCACCATAATACAAGACAAACAAATATACTAAATAAACTACTCATCAACTATGTTACAATCCTTGTCAAGGATGCATTCAACCCCCCCCCCCGCGGTGCCCAGTGGTCTCGCAAATCCCCGCTGGGTGTGGACGCTCCATTGGCGTCACTGTCACTGTATGTCATGTTGTTACTTGTGGGCGGAGCACCAAGGCAAATTCCTTGTATGTGAATACTTGGCCAATAAACCTACTTACTTACTTATCACCAACTACCTGACTGGTGATCCTGTGGAATTCTCTGCCTCAGAGGGCGGTGGAGCAGGCTCTCTGGATGCTTTCAAGAGAGAGTTAGATAGGGCTCTTAAAAATAGCGGAGTCAGGGGAAATGGAGAGAAGGCAGGAACGGGGTACTGATTGGGGATGATCAGCCATGATCACAGTGAATGGCGGTGCTGGCTCGAAGGGCCGAATGGCCTACTCCTGCACCTATTGTCTATTGTCTATACGTCAGGCTACAGAACTGTGTCTCGGACATGGTGCTGAGCAACACAGGGGCCCCACAGGGGGACGGTCCTCTCTCCCTTCCTGTTCACCATCTACACCTTGGACTTCAGATTTGACTCGGACTCCTGCCACCTGCAGGATGACTGCAATTGTGGGCTGCATCAGTGAGGGGAGGGAAGCTGAACGCAGAGGTGTAGTCAACGACTGACTTTCTTGAGTGGTGTGGGCTGAATCACCTGCAGCTCTCCACACCGCCAAGGCTAAGGGGTTAGTGTAGGTATGTTACAAAACGTACCTTCAGCGGTGTGCGGTCTTTACCTTCAATGATGGATAAAGGCTTTTTACAATGGAAAAATAAGGGAATTAATAAGACGGGAGATCTCTACAGGGAAAATTCTTTCCTTTCATTTCAAGAATTACAACAAATTTATGGATTACATTCAAAAGATTATTTTAGATACTTACAAATTAGAGACTATGTAAAAGCAAACACACAGGAAATTAGAAATAGAAAGACAGAAATTTTAGATGAATGTCTAAATAAACATCCGAACACAGAAAAATTGATATCATACATTTATAATATCCTATTGGAAAATGATGTCCCATTGACAGAAATATTTCGACAATCATGGGAAAACGAATTGTGCCAAATTATCAGACCAGAAGTATGGGATGAAAGTTTACAACACATACACCACTGCTCGTTAAATGCTAGACACTCTCTTATACAATTTAAAATATTACATAGACTACATTACTCAAAATCCAAACTACATAACATTTTTCCAAATGTATCTGCCATATGCGATAAATGTCAGCACTTAGAAGCTAACTTGATCTGTACATTAATTGTGTAAAAATCACAAAATTTTAGATAGAAATATTTAGGATAATTTCGAATGTTGTTAATGTGAATCTGACTCCTGACTCAAAGTTAATAATACTGGGAATACTGGAAACAGATCAATTAATAACAACAAATCAAATAATTTTTATTGATTATAGTTTAATAATTGGGAAAAAATTAATATTAAAATTCTGGAAAGGTCCTACATCCCCCACAATCAAAATGTGGATTACAGGAATGTCGGAGACACTCCATCTGGAAAGATTGAGGCTCGTCCTAATGGACAGGTTGATCCGGGACGGATTTCAGGTACGCCGTTTATTTTACATATAAAATTGCTTCTTAGGATGACCTTAATCCACATTTCACGTTGTGAAAAGGTGATTTAAGCCCCATACGAACCAGCAGTGTTTTTCCTGCCGATATGGGGTTTAAATTCACCGCAAACCGCAATGTTCCAATCAATCACGTTCCACAAAATCCCACTCGCAAGATGATTTAAATGGGCATTAATTTACAGGAATTAAACACTAAATTCCTTCCATTTGGCCTATAAATTCATGACAATGAGATTTAAAAATCATGTTATATTGTGAGTTCTTGTGTGAATGTTATTTGGACACTTAGGCTATTTAAAAATGTTTATCTTTTCTTAAGAAATGGATAATGTTTAGATCTGGTAATTGAATTTTGTAATTAGCTACAATTGAGTAACTAACTATTTATATGCTTTAATTTCAGGTCATCCAAGTAAGATTGTTTCATATTTGTTTCAGAATGCTTCAATCTATTATAACTGAAAATGTATTTCAGTTCTCTTAATTGTTAAGAAAGTTATGGGCTTTTGACTGTCCTCGATCACAGCTTTTGTGTTAAGTCAATGGAAAAGCAATAGGGAACAAAATGCTAATTTCCGAGTATGAAAATGGCCATAACTGTTTTAATACAGAAGATATGAAAGTGAATTAGGTGTCAAATTAAACTTCTTTTTATGCTTTATCTGCAGACTTGATTTTTCAAATCTCAAAATGTTGTAACATTGCTAGTTAGTGGTGGACATTAGGAGGAGAGGAACACCCCCTGTCTCCATCAGTGGTGTGGATGTGCAGTTTACCAGGGAGTACAAATACCTTGCAGTGTACCTGGAAAGTAAACTTGACTGGTCCAGGAACGCTGAGGCCCTGTACAAGAAGGGGCAGAGCTGGCTGCACTTCATCACAGGCCCAGGCTCAAGCTGAAGGTATGCTGGAGAAAGCTCGGCACGAAAGCAGTAAGATGCTGCAGATGTTCTACCAATCGCTGGTGGCCAGTGCCATCTTCTTTGCTGCCGTGTGCTGGGGCAGCAGGGCGAAGGCCGCGGACACCAATCGGATAAATAAACTCATCAGGAAGGCCGGCTCCGTCCTGGGGGAGGAGTTGGAGTTAGAGTCATGGGAGGTTGGTCTCGGAGCGGAGGATGCTCCTCAAACTACGGAGCAACCTGGACAGTACAGATCACCCCCTCCATGACACAGTGGTCAACCTGAGGAGCACCTTCAGCAAGACGCAGCACAGAACGCCACAGGAGATCCTTCTTCCCTGTGGCTATCAAACTGTACAGCTCCTCCGCCTTCTGTCGTGGGGGAGACTGAGACTGACCCCCCCCCCCCCAATCTTTGCCCATCCCCAATCCTTTCCACTTGTCACTTTAATTTCACGTTTCATGTATATTTGTGTTTTTATGGGTATTTACAGATCAATTTCCCTCCAGGGATAAATAAAGTTCTATCGTATGGTACCCTCCACACATGCCCGGACCCTCCCTCTTCGACAGGCCCTGAGGACAAATACCCAGCTGGACTGTGTCCCTTTCCACTTCAGCTCACCCCACAGCCCAGTGAGGAGTAATGCGGGTCCATTGCCCCCTCTCTCCGGCACTGTGTACAAACCCCAGACATTGCAGGGAGATGCAAGCATGTCAAGCTGCAGAGATAGAGGGCTTTCACAGCTGCGGTGCATTCTGGGGCTGGGCGGCCGCCATTGCCCTCTTGTCTCTGGGGAGAAGGCAGGCACAGGTTATTGATTTGGGACGATCAGCCATGATCACAATGAATGGTGGTGCTGGCACGAGGGGCCGAATGGCCTCCTCCTGCACCTATTTACTATGTTTCTATGTTTCTATGTCTCGGCCTTGTGGGTCAGGGGTTCGTATCCTCCAGCATCTAGTTTAGTTTAGAGATACAACGCACTGAGCAGCAATCCCCACATGCTAGCACTATCCTACGCATGCTAGGGACAATTTACAATTTTACCTAAGCCAATTAACCTACAAACCCACACGTGTTTCGAGTGCGGGCGGAAACCGGAGCTCCCGGAGAAAACCCACGCGATCACAGGGCGAACGTAGAGAGAGAGAGAGAGAGAGAGAGAGAGAGAGAGAGAGAGAGAGAGAGAGAGAGAGAGAGAGAGAGAGAGGCAGAAACAGAGGGAGGGAAAGTGGGGAAGGAGCAAAAGAGGGAGAGGTGCGAGCGAGGATGGGAGGGGATGTGGAAAGGATGGCAATGTGAGAGGGAGAGGAATGGACGGGGGGGAGAGAGACGGGGAGGGAGGGGGCGGGTGTAATGTTGAGAGGTTGGAGAGGGGGCAGAGAAGGTTTACTGGAATGCTGCCGGGTTAGAGGGTTTCAGCTACAGGGAGAGGTTGGACAGACCTGGATTGTTTTCTGTGGAACGTTGAATGTTGAGGGGAGACCTGATAGAAGTTTATAAAATTACGAATGATGTAGATAGGGTAGACAGTCAGAACGTATTAAATCATTTCCCCCACATCTTAAATCAATGTCCTCTGGTTCTCGATTCCCTTACTCTGGGTAAAACCCTGACTGATGAAGGCCTTTTGGACCCTCTTGTGATGCCACTTTCAGGCACTCCTAGATCCCTCTGCTCTATAAAACCCCTTGTCTACCTGCGACGCCACTTTTCCGAATGGCAGGCAGTGACTAGTGGGGGCCGTGAAGCTCAGTGATGGGACCTCAGTTATTTACAATATATATTAACGATTTAAAGAAAGGAACTAACCTGGTGAAAGTAGGCATGCAGGGATAGCGGATGACACAAAGCTGGGCGGCAGTGTGAGCTGCGAGGATGCTTTGAGGCTGCAGGGTGACTTGGACAGGTTGGCTGAGTGGGAGATGCGTGGCAGATGCAGTATTAAGTGGATAAATGTGAGGTTATCCACTTTGGTGGCAAGAACAGGAAGGCAGATTTTATCTGAATGGTGTCAGATTAGGAAAAGAGGAGATGCAACGAGACCTGGGTGTCCTAGTACACCAGTCACTGAAAGTAAACATGCCGGTACAGCAGGCAGTAAAGAAAGCTAAAGGCATGTTGGCTTTCAAAGCAAGAGAGGAGCAAGGAGGTCCTATTGCAGTTGTACAGGGCCCTGGTGAGAATGCACCTGGAGTATTGTGTGCAGTTTTGGTCTCCTAATTTGAGGAAGGACATTATTGCTATTGAGGGAGTGCAGCGTAGGTTCACCAGGTTAATCCCCGGGTCAGATGGTGGGACTGACATATGATGAAAGAATGGATCAATTGGGCTTATAGTCACTGGAATTTAGAAGGATGAGAGGGCATCTTATAGAAACATCCATTTCTTAAGTAATTGGACAGGTTAGATTCAGGAAAAATGTTCCCAATGTTGGGGGAAGTCCAAAACAGGGGTCACAGTTTAAGAATAAGGGGTGGGCCATTTAGGACAGGAGTTGAGAACCTGCGGAATTCTCTGCCACAGAAGGCATTGGAGACCAATTCACTGGATATATTCGAGTTTTAGGGTTAGATTTAGCTCTTAGGGCTAACAGAATCAAGGGATATGGTGAGAAAGCAGGAACAGGGTACTGATTGTGGATGATCACCCATGGTCATATTGATTGGTGGTGCTGGCTCGAAGGGCCGAATGGCCAACTCCTGCACCTATTTTCTATGTTTCTATGTTTCTGTGAACTATGTACCTGCACTCTAGATCCCTATACTCTACCACTCTCCCTGTGACGCCATGTTTCACTGTAGACGTGACAATAATACACCGAAACACCACTTTTAGGGAGCTGAGAGCTTGGACCCCAAGATCCCTCTGTAGATCAATGCTGTTCAGGGTCTTGCTATTAATTGTATATTTTCTACTTAAATTTGAGCTCCCAAAAAGTGCAACACTTCACACTTTCTTGGATTAAACTCCATCTGCCATATTAACTCCATCCGGGGCAGACGGAGAGCGTTCCCTGACTCGTATTGAGTGGGGATGTAACTCAGCGGATGCAGAGCGCGCGGACTAACTGTACCCGGGGCAAGTGAACGGAGTTCCCTGACTTGTATTGAGTGGGGATGTAACTCAGCGGATGCAGATTGGATGGACTAACTGTACCCGGGGCAAGTGAACGGAGTTCCCTGACTTGTATTGAGTGGGGATGTAACTCGGCGGATGCACAGTGCATGGACTAACTGTACCCGGGGCAAGTGAACGGAGTTCCCTGACTTGTATTCGGTGTAGATGTGACGCGGCTGGTGCAGAGTGCACGGATTTACCCTGGCTGAATTTTCGTCGAGGTTGGAAGGAGTCCGTTGAAGAGACGTGGCGGGAAGAGGCGTGTTGGCGATAGCGGAGAGCGAGGTAGCGGTGGAGGTGGAAGGGAATGCGGGGAGTGGTCGGGGGGGGAAAGAGCAAGGTGGCCCACCGTTCGAGAGTGAGGGGGATTTGCGGATGGGGTGAAGAGGACAGGTTTGATGTACAAGGGAGGGGTATTTGGGGTGGACACGGAAGGGAGGAGTGTGGGAGGGAGGGGTTTGGTCTTTGAGGAGGGGGGATTTGGGGGGAGGGGGAGTGGGTGGGGAGGGGAAGGGTTTGGTCTACGAGATAGTTTCCCTGGGAGGGGTGGGGGCAGGGGAAGTGAGGGTAGAGGGTATGAGAACATCCCTCTCCCCCCCTCAGTTTGACCTGGGAGGGTTGAGGGGGGGTGAGGGGAGGGTGAGGGTTGACATTGTTCCCCCCCCTCAGTTTGCCCGGCGAGGGGTGGGGGAAGGGGGGGTGGGGGGTTCCGGCCGCGACACACCCTCCAACCTCTGGCCTTTACCCCCTGGAGTGTCCAGAGGGTGGGGGGAGGTGCGCGACGGGGCGGGTGAGGGTGGGGGGGTGGACGTGCCAAAGCTGGGGGTGGGGGGAGGTGGGAGGGCGGGGTTGGGGTGAGCGCGATGTCGATGGGGATGGTGATGGGACGCAGGGGTGGCGAGGGTGGGGGAGGGGGGAGTGGCGTGGGTGGGGTGATGGTGTGAGTGACGCCCCCCCCTTGGGGATGAGTGGTGCACGTGCGATGTGTGAATGGTAGATGGGTGAGTGTGCGAGGATTGTGGCGAGGCGGTATTAGTGTGCAAGGGCTGCGGCGTTGACGGGCGTGTGTGCAAGGATGGTGGTGTTTTATGAGTGTGCAAGGGTTGTGGCGTCGAAGGGCGAGTGTGCGAGGATTGTGGTGAGGATGATGTGTGAGTGTGAACAGGCCGTGGTGTTGGGGGGCGAGTGTGCGAGGATTGTGGTGAGCTGTGAGTGTGAACAGACTGTGCAGTAGAGGGCTGAGTGTGCAAAGACGGTGGCAAGATCGGAGTGTGGTGAGTATGTAAGGGTTGTGGAGTGGTGTGAGTGTGTGAGGACATGGGCTTGGTGGGAGTGTGGTGATCGTGAGCAGGCTGTGGTGTGGAGGGGCGGGGGTGTGTGGGGGCTGTGGTGTGGAGGGGCGGGTGTGTGGGGGCTGTGGTGTGGATGGGCGGGTGTGCGGGGGCTGTGGTGTGGAGGGGCGGTTTTTGTGTGCGGGGGCTGTGGTGTGGATGGGCGGGAGTGCAGGGACGGGGGCGTGGAAATTGTATGGTGAGTGTGAGCAGGTTGTGGTGTGGAGGGGCGAGTGTGCGAGGGCTGTGGTGTGGAGGGCCGGGAGTGGTGGGATGCATGTGTGTGCGAGGCGTGGTGTGTGTGCGGCGTGGGGGGCCGGCTGTCCAAGGGGCTGGGTGTGGACTGGTGTGTCAAGGCCGGGGAGGGGTGAGTGTGCAATGAATGTGGCCAGGAGGGCTGAGCATGCGAGGGCCTCTGTGCGGAGGAGTGAGCATGCGATGAGTGAGGCACAAGCTCAGAATGGTGGGTGTGCAAGGGCTGTTGTACAGCTGTGTGAGTGTGTGAGGGTTGTGGAGTGGAATTAAACTGCTGAGTGTGCAAGAACTGAGGTGCGGCTGAATGAGTGTGCAAAGTCTGTGGTGTGGAATCGGGCTGGTGGGTGTGCACAGACTGTTGTGTAGAGCCATGAGTGTGCAAGGGCGGTGGAGCGCCTGGGGCGGGGCGAGTGTGCACCGCCTGCTGTGAGGAACCAGGTTGGTGAGTGTGCAAGGTCTGCGGTGCAGAGGTGTGAGTGTGCATGGATTGTGGATCGGCGGGAGAGGCGTGAGTGTGTTGTGCGGGCACGTGAGCGTGTGTGGTTTGCTGAGCGTGCGAGGGTTGAGTGTGAGGGCTCGGGGGGCTAGTCTTCACAGAGTCGGTGGTGGTGACGGAGGGGTGGGCGTGCGAGGCGTGGTGGGACGAGGGAGGGGCACGAGTGTGCATGGGCTGTGGGATCGAGGGGTGAGGGAGTAAGGGTTGTGGGGAGGAGGGAGAGGGATGAGCGTGCAAGATTTGTAGTGTGGCGGGAGAGGGGTGAGGGTGTAAGGGTTGTGGGGAGGAGGGAGTGAGTTGAGTGTGCAGCATTGAGGAGTGATTTTGAGAGGGCTGTGCAGCGGCAGTTTTCGGGTGGGACTGAGGGGTGGAGGAGTGAGTGTTGGAGGGTTGTGGAGAGTGAGAGGGACGGGTGTGCACGGTTTGGGGAGAGGATTGAGTGTGAGAGGGTTGCACGGGTGAAGGAGAGGACTGAGTGTGCAAGAGCTGAGTGTGCAAGGGCAGTGGTGGAGAGGACTGAGTGTGCAAGGATTGCATGGGAGAGGACTGAGTGTGCAAGCGCTGTGGTGGAGACTGAGTGTGAGAGGATTGCACAGGAGAGGGTGCATGAGTGTACAAGGACGGTGGTGCAGTGGACTGAGTGTGAGAGGATTGCACGGGAGAGGGAGATTGAGTGTGCAAAGGCACTGGTGCAGAGGATTGAGTGTGCAACGGCGCTGGTGCAGAGGACTGAGTGTGCAAGGGTTGCACGGGAGAGGGAGAGGAGGGAGCGGGGTGAGTACATGAGGTTTGAGGGGGTAACAAGGGAGCTGGGGTTGAAGGGTGAGAGCTCGAGAGTTGTGGGGGTGAATGGTCAAGGGGCGAGAATGCAAGGTCAAGGAAAGAGGGGCCGCGGGGTGAAGGGGCCGCGGGGTGAAGGGCCGCGGGGTGAGGTCGCGTGGTGAGGGGTCGCGGGGGCAGCCTCCCTCCGGGGGGAGGGGGGAGAGGAGGTGAGCGCGAGGGGGGGAAACAGGGAGGGGAGAGGTGTGAGCGGTCTCCGGGTGGAAACGAGGCGTCAGTGCCGGACTGGATCAGGAAGTAGGGGAGGTTGAGCTTGGAGGGGTGGGGGAGGGGGGAGGTCAGGGTCGGGCCGCACTGGGGACCGGATGGGGGTTTGGAGGTCCGCGGCGGGGTCTCGGGCCGGGTTTGGGCCGGGGTCAGGGGGAGGGGGAGGGGGAAGATCAGGGTTTGGAGCAGGGCGGGAGGAAGAGGTGCGGCCGAGGGTCAGAGGTGAGGGCCGAGCGGGGGTCGGGGTCCGGGCCAGGTTGGCGGGCGCAGGAGGGGAGGCGAAGGTGAGAGGCGAGGGTCGCGGCGGGGGTTGGAGCAGGGCCGTCGACGACGTCCGGAGCGGGGTCGAAGCCTGAGGTCGGGCTGGGGCCGTGGTCCCGGGCAGGGTCAAAGGTTGCCCTGGGGTCGGAGTTCGGGGCAGGGTCGGGGTCGAAATCTGGGACGGGGTTGAAGGCGGTGTTGGGGTCAGAAGTTGGGGATGGGTCAGGATCACGGGTTGGGGTCGGGCCGGGGTCACGGGTTTGGATGAGGTCAAAGGTTGAGGTCGTGGCGGAGTCAGATGTTGAACTGGGGTCACAGGTTGAGGTCGGGACGGGGTCAGTTGGGTCTGGGCCAGTATCTGCGTCTGGGCCTGTGTCTGGGTCTGATCCCGTGTCTGGGTATGGGCCCATGTCTGGGCCAGTGTCTGGGCCAGTATCTGTGTCTGGGCCCATGTCTGGTCCAATGTCTGGGTCTGTGTCTGGGTCTGTGTCTGGGTCTGTGTCTGGTCCAATGTCTGGGCCCGTGTCTGGTCCCGTGTCTGTGTCTGGTCCAATGTCTGGGTATGTGTCTGGCCCTGTGTCTGGGCCCGTGTCTGGTCCAGTGTCTGGGCCCGTGTCTGGTCCAGTGTCTGGGCCCGGGGTCCCGCCGGCGGGAGGGCGGGGGCCGCCGTCACTCTGCCCGGGACCAGGTGAGGGGAGGGTGAGGGGGGGGAGACGGTGACCGTGACCTTCCTCCTCCCCCCTCCTCCTCTTCCCCCCGCCGCCGCCCCCGCCGCCGTCGACCCCGCCGCCGCCGCCGCGTTGCCCATCGCCGCCTCTCGCCGCCGCCGCCGCCCGCCCGGACAGCCGGACAACCCGTTGCCCCGGGCAACCGCCGGGCCCGCCCGCCCGCCCGCCCGGCCCATTGGCCACTCGCACCGTCAATCACCCTCACGCCCCACCAATGGCAGCTCCTCCCCGCGCCCCGTCCCGCCCCCTGTCGCCATTGGTTGCTCCGCCCGTCCTTCATCCCGCCCTGCGTCGCCATTGGCTGCTCCGCCCTCCTTCGTCCCGCCATTGGCTCCGACGGCCGCCAGTCGAGCGAGCGATTGGCTGTCCCGCCCACCCCCGCTGGTCCAACCCACTCATGACTGTTGGTCAAACCCGCCCGCAGACAGCCCATTGGCCAGTCACGCCGTCACGCACAGCAGCGGGACCAATGAGAGTCCGTCCGGTCGCCTCTTGTCCCGCCTCCCGGCTCGTCATTGGCTGTCTGATCGCCCCCCCCACCCGCCAACTCAACGCCCGTCAACCAATGGTGGGCCCGTCTGCTCTCCTCTTGTCCCGCCCACACGATCTCCATTGGTTACACAGGCTGCCAGTCAACCGGGCAGAGAGCCCAGCCAAACCTGTGCCACCAATGCCCACACACCCACATGTGGCAAACAGTTGGCAACAAACCTGTCCCACCAATGCCCACACACCCACATCTGGCAAACAGTTGCCAACAAACCTGTCCCACCAATGCCCACACACCCACATCTGGCAAACAGTTGCCAACAAACCTGTCCCACCAATGCCCACACACCCACATCTGGCAAACAGTTGCCAACAAACCTGCACGTCTTTGCAGTGTGGGATGAAAGCCAGAGCACCCGGAGAAAAGTTGCACTTTTACAACTTAACCTGACAAACACCAGAGGGTTGTGAATCTGTGGAATTGTCTAAGCCTCAGAAGGCAGTGGATGAATTCAATAGAGAGTTAGATGGAGCTCCAAGGGCTAGCGGAGTTAGGGGATATGGGGAGAAGGCAGGAACGGGGAACTGATTGGGGATGATCAGCCGTGAACATATTGAATGGCGGTACTGACTCGAAGGGCCGAATGGCTTACTCCTGCACCTAGTGTCTGTGTATCAATACATGGATATTACATGTATTGGGTTTTGGGACATGTTCGCCGGTATGGGCAAGTTGATTTCCACGCTGTATATCACGCTAGGAATCTATGGTGTGTGGGCGACAACCGGAGCACTCGGAGAAAGCCCACGCAGGTCACGGGCTACAGACAGCACCCGTACACTGCGTACAGACAGCACCCGTAGTCAGGATCGAACCCGGGTCTCTGGCGCACTGAGGCAGCAGGTCCACCGCTGCCCCGCCCGGTTTAGTAGGAAAGAATACTTGCCAATTTTGTATTATGGTGGTAGGTACGTTACAAAACTTACCTTCAGCGGCGCTGCGGTTCTGTCACTGGCCGTGTGCGCAACTTTGCCGCCTTTGAGAGGGGGGCGGGTTTAAAATGCGGTTTTTCTTCTGATAATTCAAATCGATTTTGAACAGTGTTTAGTTGCTGAAGAAAAATCGCTTCGACTGCCGTTTTATTAAGTTTATTAAAATTAGCGCTGGATAATTTAACAGCAGGAGTAAAATTTAAATCATCTTCTAATGCCATCAACGCCAGCAACGTAGGGGACAAGGCAAGGTACGCCGTTTATTTTTTCATAAATCTTGCTTCTTTTGCCTTTAATCAAAATTTCACGTTGCGAAAAGGTGATTTAGGCCACATACGAACCGGCAGTATTTTTCCTGCCGATATGTGCTTTAAATTCACCGCAACATCAATGTTCCAATCGATCGCGTTCCACAAAATCCCACTCGCAAGATGATTAAAAAGGCCATTAATTTATAGAAACATAGAAACATAGAAATTAGGTGCAGGAGTAGGCCATTCAGCCCTTCGAGCCTGCACCGCCATTCAATATGATCATGGCTGATCATCCAACTCAGTATCCCGTACCTGCCTTCTCTCCATACCCTCTGATCCCCCTAGCCACAAGGGCCACATCCAACTCACTCTTAAATATAGCCAATGAACTGGCCTCAACCACCCTCTGTGGCAGAGAGTTCCAGAGACTCACCACTCTCTGTGTGAAAAAAGTCTTTCTCATCTCGGTCTTTAAAGGATTTCCCCCTTATCATTAAGCTGTGACCCCTTGTCCTGGACTTCCCCAACATCGGGAACAATCTTCCTGCATCTAGCCTGTCCAACCCCTTAAGAATTTTGTAAGTTTCTATAAGATCCCCTCTCAATCTCCTAAATTCCAGAGAGTATAAACCGAGTCTATCCAGTCTTTCTTCATAAGACAGTCCTGACATCCCAGGAATCAGTCTGGTGAACCTTCTCTGCACTCCCTCTATGGCAATTAAACAGTAATTTCCTCCCATTTGGCCTATAAATTCATGACTATGAGATTTAAAAATCATGTTATATTGTGAATTCTTGTGTGAATGTTATTTGGACACTTAAGTTTTTAAAAAAAGTTAACCTTTTCTTAAGAAATTGAATTTTGTAATTAACTACAATTAGATAACTAACTAATCATATGCTTTAATTTCAGGTCATGCAAGTAAGATAGTTTCATAGTTATTTGAGAATGCTTCAATCTATAATAACTGACAATTTCATTCATTCTCTTATTTTTTAAGAAAGTTATGGGCTTTTGACTGTCCTAGATCACAGCTTTTGTGTTGAGTCAATGTAAAAGCAATAGGGAACAAGATGCTAATTTCCGAGTATGAAAATGGCCATAACTGTTTTAATACTGAAGATATGAAAGTGAATTAGGTGTCAAATTAAACTTCTTTTTATGCTTTATCTGCAGACTTGATTTTTTAAATCTCAACATTTGTGTAAACATTGCTAATGGTGGTGCTGTTTTTCTGACATGTTTAATGTGGTCCCTACTGTTGTAAATAATTGCTTAAAGGCGGTATCCATAAACGAGACCCCGTGGACATAGTCAGTGTACAGAAAGACATCCCACTTGAGAGAGAGAGAGAGAGAGAGACTGGGAGAGACTGAGCAGCTAGCAGGTTATTGGAACAATAATGGCAATTACATGAAGCGACGGGGTAAGTGATGACAATGTGTCACCAACACAAGGTGTCAGTGGGAAATTTGTCCGGATCGAAGCCCTGCCCGAATACAAAGATGGGAAGCAATATCAGCGTAGAATACACGCGAGAGGGAACAGAGGTCAACTTCCTCTTGTGTCATGCACCATTCTCTCACGCGCCCCCTCACAGTTCCCATGTTTCGGCAGAATGGGGTTTTCAAAAGAGCGTTTGTCTGCTTTCACACAGTCCGCACGCTCAGGAGCTGGAGAGAAAGGTGCTGTTAGTAACCGGAGAGGAATATATATATATATAATATATCTCTCTCCCTCTCTGTGTATCTCTCTCCCCTCTCTCTCACATCCTCCCTCTCCTCTCTCACCCTCCCCCCATCATCTGTCTCCCTCTCCCTCTCCCTTTCTCTCTCTCTCCACTCTCCTCTCTCTTCTCTCTCTATATATAATATATATATATATATATTATATATATATATAAATATATATAGATTATATCTCTCTCTTTCTCTCCTCTCTCCTCTCACATAGACACACACACACATTATATATAATATATATAAATATATATATATATATAATATATATATATATATATATATATAGAGAGAGATGAGAGAGAGATAAGAGAGAGAGAAGAGAAAGAGAGAAGAGAGAAAGGGAAGGGAGAGGGAGACAGAGATGGGGGAGGGAGAGAGAGAGAGGGAAGAGAGAGAGAGAGGAGAGAGATACACAGAGATGGGAAGAGAGAGAGGAGAGAGGGAGGGAGGAGAATAGAGAAAGAGAGATGGGTGAGAGGGAGAGAGAGGCAGGAGAGAGAGAGAGAGAGGGAGAGAGAGAGAAAGCAGATACACAAGAAGGGCGAGACAGAGAGGGAGTGAGGAGAGTAGAGGGGGGTAAAGAGAGAGAGATGGGAGGAGAGAGAAAGAGATACAGAGAGAGGGAGACAGAGATAGGGAGAGAGAAAGGGAGAGAGATGGATAGAGAGAGACAGAGATAGGAAGAGAGAGAAAGGGAGAGAGGACAGGAGGGAGAGAGACAGAGATAGGGAGGGAGAGACACAGATAGGGAGAGGGATGGAGAAAGAGAGAAAGAGATAGGGAGAGAGGGAGGGAGAGAGACAGAGATAGGGGGAGAGAGAGAGGGAGGAAGAGAAAGAGATAGGGAGAGAGACGAGACAGAGAGAGAGAAACAGAGGGAGACCCGACCCCCACCTCCACCGGCCCACCCCCCTCCTTTCCAGCAGCTCACTACATCCACAGATGCTGCTTTGCTCTGACGGTGTGGTCTGAGCCCCTGCGAACAAGCTAAGTCTGAAAAAGGGTCTTGACCCAAAACAACACGGTATAAACCAGCGTCTACAGTTCCTTCCCTACATGTTTGTTCTCACCTCCCTTGGCCTTGACCCAGGTGAGGGACTTGTTCACCAGGAGATCCCACTCCAGCTTGGTGTCGGCAGCGAAGGAGTGCAGCCAGATGACGGCCAGAATGGTCACCCAGAGGGTCAGGTCCAGGTCCTAAATGAAGGAGAACAGGAATGAGTCATCCTCTGTCCCGGCCCCCATCACGCAGGGTGAAGCTCCCTCCGCACCGTCTCCACACATCTGGCCCAAGGTCCTGAGGCGAAGTCCAGCTCACCCACAGCCCGTGCAAGAGTAAGGCGGGTTCCATTTCCCCCTCTCTCCCCGTGTACAAACTCAGACCTCAGTCCGGAACCAGGGTCATACACACACGACAGTTTAAGTATAAGGTGTCGGCCAATTAGGACTGAGATGAGGAAAAGCTTTTTCACCCAGAGAGTTGTGAATCTGTGGAATTCTCTGCCACAGAAAGCAGTGGAGGCCGATTCACTGGATGTATTCAAGAGAGAGTTGGATTTAGCTCTGGAAATCAGTAGATATGGGGAGAAGGCAGCAACGAGGTACTGATTTTGGATGATCAGCCATGATCATATTGAATGGCGGCACTGGTTCGAAGGGCCGAGTGGCCTACTCCTGCACCTGTTTTTACTGCAAGGAGATGCAAGCATGTCAAGCTACAGAGATAGAGGGCTTTCACAGCCGCGGTGCATTCTGGGGCTGGGCAGCCGCCATTGCCCTCTGGTCTAGTTTAGCTTGGAGATTCGGCGCCGGAAACAGGCTTCCCTATCGTCCCCACTGAGTCCATGCCGACCAGCGATGCCCGCACACTTGCCTTCCATCACAGTGGGAAACGTTGATTCCACTGTGGTGGATGTTCACGTTAAACCCTATCGTGTATTGTGTTCTTTTTATTTGTGTGGCTGGATAGGAACTCAAATTGGTGCATGTGACAATAAATGTAACTTGAACTCATACGCACACTGGGGATAATTTACAATTTTCTGGAAGCCAATTAGCCTACAACCTGCACGTCTTTGGAGAGTGGGAGGAAACCGGAGCGCCCGGAGAAAACCCACGCGGGTCAAGGGGAGAACGAACAAACTCCGTTCAGACAGCACCCGTGTCTCCGCATAAATGTGACCACCCCCCCTCTAGTTTTTACCCGGGAACACTAATATTCTCTGAGGAACGCTCCCTCAAATATTTTCCATGGGATCACCCCCTTAATTTCTGATTTTCCCCAGGGTGGTCCCCATTATTATTACCCTCGGAGCACCCCCTTCTCCAAAAGATCCCGGGATCACCCCTCAACCTCTTCCCGGGATTCTGTTTGGTCTTCCTCCCGTCCCACCAGCTCTCCCTCCCTCCCCCCACCCTCTCTCCCTCCAACCCCTTCCCCTCACCCTTTCTCCACAGTCTCGCCTCCCTCTCCCTCCATCATTTCTCCCTCCACCCCCTCTCCCTCCACCGCTCTCTTTCCCTCACCCCTCTCTCCCCTCCATCAGTTCTCCCTCCACCCCTCTCTTCCCTCCATCCCCCTCCCCCTCCATCCCACCTCTCTCCTCTAACCCACTCTCCCATCCAACCCTCTCTCACCCCCTCCCATCATTTCTCCCTCCACCAATAACCATGATAAAACCATATAACAATTACAGCACGGAACAGGCCCACTCGCCCTTCCAGTTCCGTTCCAAACATTTATTTTCCCTAGTCCCATCTACACATGCACTCGACCATTACCCCTCCATCTTCACGCCATATAGCTATCCACTTTACTTCTAAATGTTTAAAATCGATCCTGCTCCACCACTTCTGCTGGATAGCTCATTCCACACAGCCACCATCCCCACTAGTAAAGAAGTTCCCCCCTCACGTTACCCCTAAACTTCTGTCCCTTAATTCTCATGTCTGCCTCTTGTTTGAATCTTCCCTACCCTCAATGGGAAAAGCTTATCCACGTCAACGCTTGTCTATTCCCTTTCATCATTATTTAGAAGACCTCCAATCAAGTCCCCCCCCCTTAACCTTCTGCGCTCCAAATAATAAAGACCTAACTTGGTTCAACCATTCTCTGTAACATAGTTGCTGAACCCCTGGCAACATTCTATTAAATCTCCTCCTGTACTCCTCTCTACTATTGTTGAATCCTTCCTATAATTAGGCGACCCAAAATGTACACCCATACTCCCAGAATTGGTCTTACCAAAGCCTTGTACAATTTTAACATTACTTCCCTACTCCTATATTCAAATGCTCTATTTATACAGCCAGCACACCAAAGGCTTTCTTTACCACACTATCTACATGCAATTCCACCTTCAGGGAACTATGCATTTATCCTAATCCCTCTGTTCCGCACACATTCCTCAATTCCCTACCATTTACCATGAACGTCTCCTTTTTGATTTGTCCCCCTGCCAAGATTATGCACTTCACACTTAACGCATTAAACTCCATCTGCCATCTTTCAGCCCACTCTCCAAATGGCCCAAATCTCTCTGTAGACTTTGAAAATTACTTCATTATCCCAACACAACACCACCTAGCTTAGTATCACTGCATACGTACTTATTCGAATTTCCACTCCAATCATCCAGAATCATTGATGTACATAACAAGCAACAGTGGACCCAACACAGATCCCTGAGGTACCCCACTGGTCAAGCCCGCTTCCAACCCAGACAAACACCATCCACCATTACTCTCTGACATCTCCCATTCAGCCACTGTGTGAATCCATCTTGCTACTCTCCGCCATTAACCCAAAGATTGAACCTTCCTTAACCAACCTTCCATGGGGAACCTTGTCAAAGGCCTTACTGAAATCCCAGAAAGAAACATCCACCGCTTTAAACCCACATCACTTTCCCTAGTAACCGCTTCAAAAATTCAAGTTTGTTAAACATGACCTCCAGGCACAAATCCATGTTGACTGTTCCTGATCAGACCCTGTTTAATCCAGATGCTTATATATTTTATCCCCTCTAAATATCCTTTCCATAATTTACCCACCCTGACGTCAAACAAACCGGTCTATAATTGCTTAGGTTTACTCTATAAACACTTTTTAAACAATGGAAACAACATGCCATACGCCCAATCCTCCGGCACCTATTCCCCGTTTCTAAAGACATTTGAAATATTTCTGTCATAAGCCCCTGCAATTTCTACACTAACGTCCCTCAAATGTCATAGGGAATATCCAGTCATACCTGGAGACTTATCCACTTTTATAGTTTTCAAAAGTGTCATTACTTCCTCTCTTTGAATCTCATAGTTTTCCATAGCTACTCTACTTTTTTCCCTTACCTCACAGAGTTCATATCCTTCTCCTTGGTGAATACCCGAAGAAAAGAATATTGTTCAATATCACCCCCATCTCTTTTGGCTCTGCAGATAGATGTCCATTCTGGCTCTCTAATGGTCCAATTTTTAATCCCTCGTTATCCTTTTGCTATTAATTATAGCTGTATAACCCTTTGGATTTACTTTCACTTTCTTGCCAAAAGCACCTCATATCTTATTTTAGCTTTTCTAATTTCTTTCTTAAGATTCTTTTTACCACCCTTAACTCCTCTAGCACCTCATTTACTTCCATGCTTCCTATTAATTATTGTAGAATCTCTCTTTTTTCGAAACAAAGTGTCCAATTTCCCTTAAACCATGGCTCATTCCAATTTTTACTATTTCCTTTCCCACCGAACCAGGGACATAGAAGATTCTGTACTCTTACAATTTTTCGCCTTTTAAATGTCTTCCATTTTCTCTTCTACATCCTTCACCATGAAACAAAGTTGTCCCAATTCACTCCTTTTAAAATCCTTACTACGCATTCCCTCAATAGTTTAGCCTTATCTCTAATCATAAAAATCTCCACCCTACTGTCCAGTTCTGATTCTCTCCATAAATTATATTGAAACTAATGGATTTTGTGATCACTGTCCCGAAGTGCTCCCCCCTCTCTCGCACCACCCCTCCCACCCCCCTCTCTCCCTCCACCCCTCTCCCCTCCCCCCTCTCTCCCTCCCCCTCTCTCCCTCCATCATTTCTACCTCCACCATTTCTCCCACCACCCCCTCTCCCTCCCATCCCTCTCTCCCTCCACCCCTCTCTCCCCTCCATCATTTCTCCCACCCCCCTCTCCTCCCTCACCCCCTCATCTCACCTCCACCCCTCTCTCTCCACCCCTCTCTCCCCTCCACTCTCTCCCTCCACCCCTCCTCCTCCTCCTCCCCCACCCCTCACTCCCACCCCCCTCACTCCTCCCCTCCCTCTCCCCCTCCCCCCCTCTCCCCCTCCCACCCTCTTCCTTCCAACATTTCTCCCCCCACTCTCCTCCCTCTCCCTCCACCCTCTCATCTCTCTCACCTCACCCTCCCGAGCCCCGGACCTCACCTGTCGGGGCCGCCTGCTTGATCTGCTCTGGTTGGTCAGGCCGAGCGATGAGTCCAGGCCGGCTGACGCCCCAGACTCCGTCTTTGCGTTCTGCAGCACGATCAGCTTCAATCCACGAACCCTCATCCTCCTCCGGCAACTGGAGAGCTCGGCGGGGGGGCAGTCCACCACCTAACGAGGCTGATGGGGGGAAGAAGTGCCAGATGGAAGGGGCTGCCGGGCCCCGCCGCAGGAGGGGGAGAGGAGGGGATGGGGAAGACTGCCGCAAAGGAACGAGAGTCAGTGTTAACCGACTCAACACGAATCCCAGCCCTGAACCCGGTCACCGTGGACAGTCACACACACACACACTCTCTTACACACCACGCACTCACTCTCACGACACGCAATTTCACTAACTACTCACAACACTCCCCATCTCTCACACACACATCTGTCTGAACACTCCACACACTCACTTACACGACACTCATTCTCACCACGACAAACTGTCTGACACTCACACACTCACAGCTATACACTCACTCACACACCTCATTCTCACAACACACACAATCTCACTAACACTCCAAACACTCACAACCACAAACTGTCTAACACTCACACACTCATTCTCACACACACTTCTGTCCTGACACACAATCACACACAATCTGTCTGACACACACTCACAACTCATTCTCACACTCCACTCTAACGCGCACACACACACAGCTCATATCCTCACACGTACACTCACTCTAACACACACACACCCTCATTCTCTCATTAACACCATTTGTCCTAACACTCACACACTGACCTCACTCTAACACACACTAATTTACCTCAACACTCCAAACACTGACTCTCTCAAACACACACTCACTATCCACTCACTCTTACACTCTCTCTCACACACACATGCTCACTCACGATTTCACACTCATACACACTCACACTCTGCCACTCTCACACATACTCACTCACATATACTCCCTCTCATACACACACACATTCATTCACATTCATTATCACCCCCCCTCCACCTCCTCTCAACCTCCCCTCACTCACTCTCCCCTACACCCTCCCCCCGCCTGTACCCCCTACTCCCACCTCACCTTCCCCCCCCCCCCCCCGAGGCACTCTGGGTGTGTGTGTGTGTGGGGGGGGGGGGTGTAGTACAGCCACAAAGGACTGAAGGGTCAGTGCAGGAATGGGAAAGGGAGTTAGTGGTTGGCAACCAGGAGATCCAGCAGGACTTGGCGGATCGAGCGTTTTTGTCAAAATGGCCAGCATTCAAGTGAACACGTTTCACTGTACCAATTGGTACATGTGACAAATAAATGTATCTTGTGTCTTGTCCTCTCGCGAGCACTGTCCGATTCACCTCCACCCATTGCGGACTTTTGTCTGTGAACTGGAGCACTACAATGCTCAGCAATAATCCTCATCTCAGACGGAAGGCAGGAGGAAGAAACAGTGGGGATCCGGTACCCCAATACTATCTCTCTATTG
>CM069145.1:59628930-59714966 GCA_035221665.1 Okamejei kenojei | reverse complement strand
CCCCTAACCCACCCCAAAATTCCCTCTACCCCCCCCCCCCCCCCCCCCCCCCCCCCCCCCCCCCCCCTACCACCCTCCTCTCCCTCCACCCCTTCCCTCTCCCTTTCTACCACCCATTCTCCCCTCCCTCTCCCTCCATCATTTATCCCTACACCCCTCTCTTTCCTCCACCCTTCTCTTCCATCACCCTCTCTCCCTTCATTCATTTCTCCCTTACACCCCTCTCTTCCTCAACCCCTCCCCCTCACCCCTCTCTCCTCCAAACCTCTCTCCCTCCCACAACCCTCTCTCCCTCCATCATTCTCCCTCACACCAATTAAACCCACCATATAATCCATATAACAATTTCAGCCGGAAACAGGCCCTCTTCGGCCCTTCCAGTCCGTGCGAACATTGATTTTCCCCTTTTCCATCCTACTGCACTATGACCATACCCCTCCATTCCTCACGTCCAGAAGAGCTATCCACTTTACTTTCTAATGTTAAAATCAATCCTGCCTCCACCCCATCTGCAGGAAGCTATTCCACACAGCCACACCTCTGAGTGTAAAGAAGTTCCCCCTCTCGTTACCCCTAAACTTCTGTCCTTATTCTCATGTAATGCCATCTTGTTTGAATCTTCCCTACCCTCAATGGGGAAATGCTTATCCTCGTCAACTCTGTTATCCCTTTCATCCATTTTTCGAAGACCCCCATCAAGGTCACCCTTTACCTTCTGCGCTCACAATAGAATAAAGGTCCTAACTTGTTCAACCTTTCCTGTAACATAGTTGCTGGATCCCAGGCTATACATTCTAGTAAATCTCCTCTGTACTCTCTCTATTTTGTTGTCATCCTCCTATAATTAGGCGACCAAAATGGTTCACCATATCCAGAATTGTCTTACCAAAGCCTTGTACTTTTTAAACTTTACTTCCCTACTCCTTTATTTCTATTGCTCTGGTTTTATATGGCCAGCACACCAAAGCTTCTTTACCACACTATCTACATGCAATTCCACCTGCAGGGATCTATTGACAGTTATTCTAGATACCTCGTCCGCACCATTCCTTCAATTCCCTACCATTTACCATGAACGTCCTTTTTTGATTGTCTGCCAAGATGTAGCCACTTCACACTTAAACAGCATTTAACGCCATCTGCCATCTTTCAGTCCCACTTTCCAAATGGCCCAAATTCTCTCTGTAGACTTTGTAAATTACTTCATTATCACATCACACCTCTATGTAGTAACTTCTGCTTACTTTACTTATCCAATTTTCCACTCCTCATCACATCATTGATGTACATAACAAGCAACAGTGACCCCAACACAGATCTGAGGTACCACACTGGTCACCAGGCTTCCTACCATGACAAACAGCCATCCACCATTACTCTCTGACCATCCTCCATTCTGCCACTGTTGATCATCTTGCTACTCCGCCATTAAACACCATAGATTGAAACCTTCTTATCCACCTTTCCAATGGGGGAACTTGTTCAAAGGCCTCTTACTGAAATCCATATAGACAACATCCACCGCTTTACCCTCATCAATTTCCATAGTATCCGCTTCAAAATTCATGTTTGTTAAACATGTCCTTTCCAGGCACAATTCCATGTTGACTGTTAGAATCAGACCCTGTTTATCCAGATGCTTATATATATTATCTCTAAATTTCCTTTCCATTAATTTACCCACACTGACGTCAAACGAAAGGTCTATAATTGCCTAGGTTTTCTCTTAGAAAAATTTTAAACAAGGAAACAAACATGCGCAGTACGCCAATCCTCGGCATATTCCCGTTTCTATGACATTTGAAATATTTCTGTCTAGCCCCTGCCTATTTCTACACTAACTTCCCTCCAATGTCTAGGGAATATCCTGTCGGACCTGGAGACTGATCCACTTGTTTTATTTTTCAATAAAGTGTCAGTATTCCTCCTTTTTGAATCTATAGTGTCCATTGCTACTCTTCTTTTTTCCCTTACCTCACAGTGTTCAATAATCCTTCTCCTTGGTGAATTACCGAAAGAAATAGAAATTGTTCGATATCTCCCCCACTCTTTTGCCTCATGCAGATGCTGTTCATTCTGGTGCTCAATGGGCCATTTTATCCCTCGTTATCACTTTTGTATTAATATAGTGTTGTAACCTTTGGGAATTTACTTTAACCTTTCTTGCCCCAAGCAACCTCATATTTCTTTTAGCTTTTCCTAATTTCTTTCTTAGAGATTTCTTGTTACACTCATTATACTCCTCTGACCTAATTTACTCCTTGCCTCCTATAATTATTGTAGATTCCTCTTTTTTCGAAAAATGTGTTCCAATTCCTCTTGAAAACCATGGCTCATTCTATTTTTACTATTTCCTTCCAACCGAACAGGGACATAGGATTCTGTACTCTTTACAATTTCGCCTTTTAAATTGTCTTCCATTTCTTTTTACATCCTTCCCATGAATCAAGTGTCCAATTCATCCTTTTAAATCCTTAGCATTCCCTTCATAGTTAGCCTTTCTCCATTCAAATTCTCCACCCTAGGTCGGTTCTGATTCTCTCCATTATTATTTGGAAATATTGGTTATTGGGATCTTCTGGTCCCGAAGTGCTTCCCCACTCTCTACCTCCACCCCTCCCTCCCCCCCCCCACCTCTCCCTCCACCCTCTCCCTCACCCCTCCCACCCCCCCCCCCCCCCACCCCCCCCTCTCTCCCTCCACCTCGCTCCTCCATCATTTCTTCCTCACACATTTCTCCATCACCCCTCTGCCCTCATTAACCTCTCTCCCTCCACCCCTCTCTCCCTCCACCCCTCTCCTCCCTCCATCATTTCTCCCACCCCCCTCTCCCCTCCCTCTCCCTCCATTCATTTCTACTCCACCCCTCTCTCCTCAACTCTTCCCTCCTCCCCTCTCTCTCCACCCTCTATCACCTCCACCTCTCTCCCACCCCCCTCACTCCCTACCCCTCTCTCCCCACCCCCCCTCTTTCCTTCCATCATTTCTCCCACCCCCTCTCTCCCTCTCCCTCCACCCTCTCTCCCTCCCCTCCCGCCCCCGGACCTCACCTGTCGGGTCGGCCCTGGCTTGATCTGCTCAGTGGTCAGGCCGAGCGATGAGTCCAGGCCGGGCTGCGCGCCCCAGGACCCGTCTGCGTTCTGCAGCTCGATCAGCTTCATCCACGGACCCTCTTCCTCCTCCGGCTCTGGAGAGCTCGGGGCGGGGGCGAAGCCACCACCACGGAGGCTGATGGGGGGAGAAGGGCAGATGGAAGGGGCTGCCCCGCCGCAGGGAGGGGGAGGAGGAGGGGATGGGGAGACTGCCGGGCAAAGGAAGAGAGTCAGTGTTACCGTCTCTACACGATTCCAGCGAACCCGTCACCGTGGACAGTCACACTCACACACTCTCTTACACACCCACGCACTCACTCTCACACGCAATTTCACTAACACTCACACACTCCATCTCTCACACACAATCTGTCTGAACTCTCACACTCACTTACACACACTTCTATTCTCACAACAAAATGTCTGTCACTACACACTCACTCACACATCATACCTCACACACAATCTAACCTAACACTCACACACTCACCACCATCCAATCTGGTCTAACACTCACACACTCATTCTCACACAACAACTGTCTGACCACACAATCACACAACAATCTGTCTCGTCACCTCCTCACACCCCCCAAAAACTCTTTTTCACAACTCACTCTAACGCGCACACACCCAAACCCCCACTTCATTCTCACACAACTCACTCTATCACACACAAACACACTCATTCCTCATCACAATTTGTCTAACATCACACACTGACTCTCACTCCTAACTACACACTAATTTTTCACCATCCCAACAATGACCTCTCTCAAACACATCACTCAATTTCCACTCACTCTTACACTCTCTCTCACACACAATGTCGACTTCACGATTTCACACTCATACAACTCACACTCTGCCAACTCTACACATACTCACTCCTTATACTCCCTTCATACACACCACACATTCATTCACATTCATTATCACCCCCCTCACCTCCTCTCATACCTCCCCCCCCTACACTCACTCTCCCCTTCTCCCTTGCCCCAGCATGTTCCCCCTACTCCCACCTCACCTTCCCCACACCCCCCCCGAGGCAATCTGGGTGTGTGTGTGTCCGTGGGGGGGGGGGGGGTGTGTAGTACAGCCACAAAGGACTGAAAGGGTCAGTGTAGGAATGGGAAAGGGAGTTAGTGGTTGGCAACAGGGATCCAGCAGGACTGGCGGATCAGAGAGCGTTCTAGGCGTTTTTGTCAAAATGGCCAGCATTAATTGTGAACACGTTTCACTGTTCCAATTGGTACATGTGACAATAATTGTATCTTGTGTCTCTGTCCTCTCGCGAGCACTGTTCCGATTCACCTCCACCCCATTGCGGACTTTGTCTTGGAACTGGAGCACTACATGCTCAGCAATATATCTGCACTCTGACGGAGGGCAGGGTGGGGAAGGAAACGTGGGATCTGTACCCCAGATTATACGTTTAATGCTAAACTCACAAAAGGGAGTTAGTCATAGAGGGATACAGCGATGGAAAACAGGCCCTTCGGCCACTTGCCCAAACACTGGCCAAATGCCCCATTACACAGTCCCACCTGCTCTCGCATTTGGTCCATATCACTCAAAAACCTGTCCTATCCTTGTACCTCGTATTACTGTTTCTTAAATAGTGGGATAGTCCCAGTACCGCAACTACTCTCTAGCAGCACCACCGACCACATTTTGTGTGAAAGTTATAACCTCATATTCAGAATAAATCTTTTCCCCCTCACCTTAACTAACTTATGTTCTGTCCGCGATTCCCCTCACTCTGGGCAAGAGATGGCATCTACCCGATCTTTACCTCTCATGAATTTTTCCTCTCACCTCCATCATAAGTTCTCCCTTCATCCTGCCCTCAGGAATAGAGTCCCAGCCTGCTCAACGTCTACCTGTAGATCACACCCACAAGTCCTGGCCAACATCCTTGATAATTGGTGGAGAGGACTTGGAAAGGAGAAAGATATCCCTGCATGGTGACAGGCCTTCAGCCCATCACATCCCATGCTGAGAGAGGGGGGGGGGGGAGGGGAGTGGGGGAGAGAGTGGGGTGGGGGGGGTAGTGAGTGGTGATGAGAGGAGGAAGAGGGGAAGGGATAGAGGGGGGGGGGTAGAGGCGGAGAGGGAGTGGGGGAGAGAAATGTAAATTTAACTATTATCCGTCTACACAGAGAGGGGGGAGGAAGAGAGAGCGAGTGCAGAATATAGAGTTAGCAATGTAGCTCCACTAGTTCCATAGATTTTGAGAGAGGGGGTGGGTGTGTGAGTGAGTGGTGCTGAAGTGAGTGTGGATGAGAGAGGGAGGGCGATGCGCATGAGGGAGGGAGGGAGGGGGGTGGGCGCGTGGTATCAGCTGGGGAGGGAAAGCTGGGTAGAGTCGGGGGTTGAGTGTAGGGAGGGTTTAGGAGGTACTGGTGGGGGGTGAGTAGGGGTACAGGGGGAGGGTGTAGGGGGTTCAGGCGGGGGAGAGTGTGGGTACAGGCGGGGGGGGAGAGTTGGGTACAAGGGTGGCGGTGTAGGGGGTACAGGCGGTGTAGGGATACCTCCTACACCCCCCCGTCTGCACCCCTACACCCTCCCCCCGCTGTACCCATACACCCTCCCCTGCCTGTATCCCGAAACTCCCCCCGCTGTACCACTAAACTATCGCCCCCGCCTGTCCCAGACACCCTCCCCTTGCCTGTACACCACTACAAATCCCAGCCCTGTACCCCCTCTCCTCCAGCCTGTACCCCCTACACCCTCCCCCGGCCTTTACCCAATTACCCTCCCCCCCCGCCTGTACCCCTACACCCCCCGTCTATTTACCCCTACACCCTCCCCGTCTGTATCCCCTACACCCTCCCCCCGCCTGTACCCTACACCCTCCTCCGCCTGTACCCCCTTCACACTCCTGGCTGGACCCCCTTACTCCCTCCACCAACTATTGTACCCCTACACCCTCCCGCCTGTACCCACTACACCTTCCCCCTAACTGTAACCTTTCTACTCCCCCCCGCCTGTCCCCCTACACCCTCCCCGCCTGTACCCCCACACCTCCCCCGCGTGTACCCACAACACACTCCCCCACCTTGATACCCAACAACACCTCCCCCCGGCCTGTACCCCCTACACCACCGCCTGTACCCCTTACATCTCCCCGCCTGTACCCCTAACCCCCTGCGTATACCCCCTACACCCTCCTCGCTGTACCCCCTACGCCCTGCCCCCCCGCCTGTACCCCTTGGGGGAGGGTGTAGGGGGTACAGGCGTGAGATGTAGTGGGTACTGACCCAAATGGGGTGGGGTGTAGGGGGTACTGGCGGGTGAGGTGTAGGGGGTACAAGGTGGTGGAGGGTGTTGTAGGGGGTACAGCGGGGAGGGTGTAGTGGGTACAGGCGGGGGCGAGGGTGTAGGGGGTACGGCGGTGGGGAGGGATGTAGGGGGTACAGGCGGGGGGGAGGGTGTAGGGGGTACAGGTCGGGGGGAGGTGTAGTGGGTACAGGCGGGGGGAGGGTGTAGGGTGGTTACAGGCGGGGGGGGAGGGTGTAGGGGGTACAGGCATGGGGTGAGTGTAGAGGGGAGGTGCAGGGGAAAGAGGATGAAGCCATTCCTGTTGTGACCTTACGCTGCATCGCTCGACTCCCACTCTGCAAGTAGCTGTCAAACTCCTCTTCATCGTCAATCACTGTGGGGCAAGAAGAGAGAGCGTCTCCAGACTGAGCGGCGGAAGCTGCCGGAAAGGGCGGGGGGAGAGGTAGCAGTTCCGGAGGTGGTGGGTTCGATCCTGGGCCCTGGGCCCTGGGCAGCAGCTTGCCCCCCATCTCGCTGTGCATGCCCAGCCTTGAGCAACCAGAAAGCACCAGGCCCCTGGGGTTTATCCGGGCAGCTCCAGCCCGCCCGTTCACAGGAGCAGGCCCTCCGGCCCACAATGCCCGAGCCGGACATAGGACAGCACAGGAGCAGGCCTATGATAGACACAAAATGCTAGAGTATCTCAGTGGGACAGGCAGCAAATCTGGGGAGAATGCAGAGATGCTGCCTGTCCTGCTGTGCTTCTCCAGCATTGTGTGTCTATCTGCAGTTCCATCTACACAGAAACAGGCCCTTCGGCCCACAATGTCCGTGCTAAACACGACCGCAGGTTAAGCTCATCTCCTCTGCCTGGACTTGATCCACATTCCCCGCATATCCATGTGCCTATCTAAAAGCCTCTTGAACAATGAGTTCCAGGCCACCACCACCCTCTGTTTGAAGGCCAGTATTCCTCAGAGCACATGTGGGACTAGTGTAGCTGGGACATGTTGGTTGTGTGGGTAAGTTGTTTCGTGCTGTGTCACTCTGTGACTCTATGGGTGGCAAGGGGGGGGGGTGGGCTGTGTGGCCGGGGAGGTGAGGGGGATACATACGGTTTGGGGATGTCAAACGTGATAATGCCTTACACTGTTTCATCAGATCACGTGGATTTCTGATCTTCATCTGTTGGCCTGATGTGCAAGGAAAGAGGGTAATCAATAACCCCCGCCCCTTGTCTCCCGTTAAAGGGAGACCCTCCCCCAATCCAAACTCCGCGCACGCACAGCCGTGTGGTCAGGATTGAACCCGGGTCCCTGGCGCTGTGAGGCAGCAACTCTACCCAAGGTGCCACCGTGATGCCAAATCCTTCTGCACCTTGCCCGTGTACATCCCTGGCCAGATGTCCCGTAAACATAGAGACTGTAGCCAATTCCACCACCTCCTCTGGCATCACCCTCTAGATATCAACTGGACCTGAAGTACCATCTCAGCCACTGTCTGTGGGGTTCACCCATACGGGGAGAAGGCAGGAGAATGGGGTTAGGAGGGTCAGATAGATCGGCCATGATTGAATGGCGGAGTAGACTTGATGGGCCGAATGGTCTCATTCTACTCCTATCGCTTATGATCTACCTCACTCGAGACCCTCGCACTACCTTTAACTTTAATCGTTTGTATATTTAGCTTTTTCTAACTTCGTCACCCTCACATACCCTCTCTCTCCCCCCCCCCCTTCCCCCACCTTAGCCGTTGTTCTAGTTCCACAGTTGGCATCCTTGTCTCATTTGTTATCACCTCTTCCCCAGCCAACACTGGGTCATTGTGGGCTCCACCCTTCCGGGACCCCGAGTCCCCCCCACATCGACCAGCGATCGATCCCCACCACTCCCTTGGGACAATTTTACATTGAAACCGAGCCAATGAATAACCTACAAACGTGAACGTCTTTGGAGTGTGGGAGGAAACCAAAGATCTCGGAGAGAACCGGCGCAAGTCACGGGGAGAAGGTCCAAGCTGTGTACGGACAAGCACCCGTACTCAGGATGGAACCTGTCTCTGGTGCTGTGCGGCAGTCGCTCTACCCGCTGCATCACTGTGCCAACCCTCTGTTGCCGGCCCGATTGGTTCTGGCCTTTTCCCTCCGTCCACCACTTGCGTCGGGACCCTTCATCCGACTGAAAAAGGTCACCCTCCTTTTTCCTAAGTGACGCTGCCCGACTCGCTGAGTCACTCCAGCACTTTGTGTCTATCACCCACCTTTAGAGTTTCCCATGGACATCAGCTTTGATGATTTGCATTGGGAGGCTATTGGAGCCATCAGACCTTGGCAAAGCGCATTTCCAAAGGCCACTGAGGGACAGAGAACAGGGTTTTACATTTAGGTTTAACTCGTCCCTTCCCCCCCAAACCACCCCCTCCCCAGGTACTTTCCCCTGCAACCACAGGAGATGCAACACCTGTCCCTATACCTCCTCCCTTGACGCTGTCCAGGGACCCCGACAGTCCTTTCACGTGAGGCCTGTGCAGCAGGCAGGCAGAGTTTTACTTGCACCACCTCCAACCTCATCTACTGTATCCGTTATTCAAGATGTGGATGCGTACACATCGGCCAGACCGGGCGATCGTTTCGCTGAACTCCACCACCTCCAGTTTAAATCCCATTTGGAATATTTTGGAGGACCAAGAAACCAAGAAATTCCTTCGCTTAGTCGGCCTGGAGGGCAAGGGTGTGTGTGTGTGTATAAGACTGTGAGAAAAGGAGTGTGTGTGTGTGTGTGTGGTAGAGAGAGCGTGTGTGAGGGGGTGTGAAAGAGAGAGTGTGTGTGTGAGAGTGCGTGTGTGTGAAAGGACCTGTGAGTGCAAAAGAGGGGGACGGGGAAGTGGGAAGGAGAAGAGAGGGGTGGGAGGGGGCGAGGTTGGGAGGGGAGGAGGGGGTCGGTGGGAGGAATGAGGGAGGGGGAGAGAAAGAGGTAGAAACAGTTGGAGCGGAAAGGAGGGAAGGGTGAGAGGGAAGGAGAGGGGGTGTGGGAGGAAGGAGAGGGGGAGGGATATGAGGAGAGAGAGAGGGAGGAAGAGGAAGAGTGGGTGACAATAACCTAAACTGAAATTGCCCCCCCCCCCTCGCCATCTCCTAACGCAGGAAGCTTCAGTTCACTTTTTTCAGTTTACATAGTCATTGAGTGATAGTGTGGAAACAGGCCCTTCGGCCCCACTTGCCTACACAGGCCAACAATGTCCCAGCTACACTAGTCCCACCTGCCTGCGCTTGGTCCATATCCCCCCAAACCTGTCCTATCCATGTACCTGTCTAACTGTTTCTTAAACATTGCGAGAGTCCCAGCCTCAACTATCTCCTCTGACAGCTTGTTCCATAAACCCATCACCCTTGAACCTATGTCCTCTGGTCCTCGATTCCCCAACTCTGGGCAAGAGATTCTGTGTATCTATTCCTCTCATGATTTTATACACCTCTATTCCCACCTGCTTTCACTTGGTCCATATCCCTCCAATCCTGTCCTATCCATGTACCTGTCTAACTTTTCTTAAACGATGGGATAGTCCCTGCCTCAACTACCTCCTCTGGCAGCTTGTTCCATACACCCACCGCCCTTTGTGTGAAAAAGTTACCCTCGGATTCCTATAAATAATTTTCCCTTCAACTTGAACCTATGTCCTCTGGTCCTCGATTTCCCAACTCTGGGCAAGAGACTCTGTGCATCTACCCGATCTATTCCCCTCATGATTTTGTACACCTCTATAAGATCACCCCTCATCCTCCTGCGCTCCAAGGAATAGAGACCCAGCCTACTCAACCTCTCCCTATAGCTCAAACCCTCTAGTCCTGGCAACATCCTCGTAAATCTTTGCTAAAATCTCCCTCTCCACCACTTTCAGTCTGAAGAAGGGTCCCGACCCAAAAGGTCACCCGTCCTTTTTCTCCAGAGACGCTGCCCGACTCGCTGAGTCACTCCAGCACTTTGTATCCATCACCCACGTTTAGAGGTCGATAACATCCTCATTTGTGAAGTTTTTGCTTCGGCGATTGGAGCCATCTGAGCTTGGAAGCATGCCTGAGGTGCTGAGAACACTGAAGGACAGAGAACAGGGTTTTACATTTAGGTTTGACTCGTCCCTCCCCAGGTACCTTCCCCTGCAACCAGGAGATGCAACACCTGTCCCTGTACCTCCTCCCTCGACTCTGACCAGGGACCCCGACAGTCCTTTCAGGTGAGGCGGAGGGGGTGGGGGGGGGGGTGATCGTCGGGGGGGGGGGGGGGGGGGGAGAGGGGGGGAGCGGGAGGGGGAGAGTGGGGGGGGGGGGGGAGGGGGGGGAGGGGGGGGGGGGGGGGGGAGCGGGGGGTGGGGGGGGGGGGGGGGGGGGGGGGGGGTGGCGGGGGGGGGGGAGGGAGGGGGGGGGGGAGGGGGGCGGGGGAGGGGGGAGGGGGGGGGGGGGGGGGGGGAGAGGTGGGGGGGGGGGGGGGGGGGGGGGGGGGGGGGGGGGGGGGGCGTGGGGGGAGGGGGGGAAAGGCGGGGGGGGGGGGGGGGGAGCGGGGGGGGGGGGGGTGGGGGGGGGGTGGGGGGTGGCGGGGGGGGGCGGGGGGGTGGGGCGGGGGGGGGGGGGGGGGGGGGGTGAGGGGGGGGGGGGAGAGGGGGGGGGGGGGAGGGTGGTGGGGGGGGGTGGGGGACGGGGGGGGGGGGGGGGGGGGGGGGGAGTGGGGGGGGGGGGAGAGTTTGGTGTGTTGTGTACAGTTTTGGTCTCCTAATTTGAGGAAGGACATCCTTGTGATTGAGGCAGTGCAGCGTAGGTTCACGAGATTGATCCGAGATGGCGGTACTGTCGTATGAGGAAAGATTGAAGCGACTAGGCTTGTACTCACTGGAGTTTAGAAGGATGAGGGGGGATCTTATAGAAACATATACAATTATAAAAGGGCTGGACAAGCTAGATGCAGGAAACATGTTCCCAATGTTGGGCGGGCGACGCACCTTGGTAGAGGGGGACATGTCGGTGACGCAGGGGTCCCTGCAGCGGCTGGTTCAGGTCCGTGTTGATGGCGATGAAGGCGGTCTTGGATGACACCACGCTGGCCTGCACGCTCACCTCCACCAGCCGGCGGCTCATCTCCACCGAGTCCACAGCCGTCTGCACCTCCAGCTCCCCAATCATCGCCTTGGCTGCCAGCCGGTGGATGGTGGCACTGCAGGGGAGAGAGAGAGTGTGTGAGAGAGAGAGGGGGGTGAGAGAGGAGAGAAGTGATTGTGTGAGAGAGAGTGAGTGTGTGAGAGAGTGAGTGTGTGAGAGAGTGAGTGTGTGAGAGAGAGTGAGTGTGTGAGAGAGAGTGAAGGTGTGAGAGATGAGAGAGAGAGGGGGAGAGAGAGGGGGAGAGAGGGGGGGAGGGGGAGAGAGAGTGAGTGTGTGAGAGTGAGTGTGTGAGAGAGAGTGAATGTGTGAGATGAGAGTGAGAGAGAGAGAGTGAATGTGTGAGAGAGGGGGAGAGAGTGAGAGGGGGAGAGAGAGAGTGGTGTGTGAGAGAGGGGGAGAGAGAAAGAGTGAGTGTGGGAGAGGGGAAGGGGCTGAAGGAATGGGGAGGGGAGAGGGGGATGGATAATGAGCAGAGAGAGGGGGGGCAGAGGGGGGAGAGGGGGCGGGAGAGAGGGGGAGGGGGGGGGAGAGAGTAGGAGGGGAGGGGGAGAGAGGGGGAGGGTTTAGAGAGGGCCGCGGGGGAGGGGGAGGGGGAGGGGGGGAGGGGGGAAGGGGAAAGAGGGGGAAAGGGGGAGGGGGAGAGAGGGGAGAGGAGAGGAGGGGGGGCATAGAGGGGGAGGGGGAGAGAGGGGGAGTGGAGAGAGGGGGAGTGGAGAGAGGGAGAGGGGAGCGAGAGGGGAGGGGAGGTGAGGGAGAGGGGGGGGGTGAGAGTGGGAGGGAGAGGGGGAGAGAGATGGGGAGTGGAGAGAGGGGAGTGGAGAGAGGGGGGAGTGGAGAGAGAGGGGTGGTGGGAGGGGAGGGGTGAGAGTGGGATAACCAGGGAGGGAGGGGTTAGAGAGAGGGGGGAGAGGGGGGAGAGAGGGGGAGGGGGGAGAGAGTGGGAGGGGGGAGAGAGGGAGAGGAGGGGAGGGGAGGGGGAGAGGGGGAGGGGGGGGGGGGAGAGGGAGAGGGGGAGGGGGAGAGAAGGCAGGGGAGAGAGGGGGGAGGGGGAGAGAGGGGAGGGGAGTGAGAGGGGTGGGGAGGGTGAGAGTGGGAGGGAGGAGGGGGTGAGGGGGATGAGAGAGGGGAGAGAGGGGGAGAGGGGGGTGAGGGGGAGGGGGGGGAGAGGGGGAGGGGGAGAGGGGGAGGGGGGAGGGGGGGGGGGGGAGGGGGAGAGAGAGGGGGAGGGGGGAGAGAGGGGAGGGGGGGGGGGAGAGGGGAGAGAGGGGGAGGGGAGAGTGGGGGGATAGAGAGGGGAGAGGGGGAGAGAGGAGGGGGGAGGGGGGGGAGGGGGAGAGAGTGGGGAGGGGGGGGCGGGGGAGGAGGGGGAGGGGATGGAGGGGGAAAGGGGAGGGGGTTAGAGAGTGGGAGGGGAAGTAGAGTGGTGAGGGGGTAGGAGAGGGAGAGGGGAAGGGGGAGAGAGGGGGGGAGTAGGGGAAGAGAGGGGGAGGGGGGGAGGAGAGAGGTGGGAGAGGACAGGACTCCCACATTAATTTGGGTCTCTGTCTATAACGGCCCTGGCACTATGACCGTGTCGGGGTCTATTACCTGCCGGTTTGGAGGGGTGCCAGACGGAAGCGAGTGATGGTTCGTATCTGTTGCTCCCCCAGTGAATACGTCAGTGTTGCTGCCGCCTCTAGACTGGGGTCCAGCTGTGGGAGAGGCAGCACGAGTCAGGGGAGCATTCCACAAACTGAAACCTCTGAACCTGCACTCCTCCCACCTACACCTCTCCACCTCCCACCCTCTCTAACAGGGGTCCGTGATATAAGGAGTCACAGAGTGATACAGCACGGAAACAGGCCCTTCGGCCCAACTTGCCCACGCCGGCCCATCTACACTCGTCCCACCTGCCTGCATTTGGTCCATATCCCTCTAAACCTGTCCTATCTATGTACCTGTCTAGCTGTTTCTTAAATGTTGGGATAGTCCCAGCCTCAACTATCTCTTCTGGCAGCTCGTTCCATACACCCACCGCCCTCTGTGTGAAAATGTTACCCCTCAGATTCCTATTAAATCCTTTCACCTTCACCTTGAACCTGTGTCCTCTGGTCCTCAATTCCCCTGCTCTGGGCAAGAGACTCTGTGCATCTACCCGATCTATTCCTCTCATGATTGTGTACACCTCTATAAGATCTCCCCTCATCCTCCTGCGCTCCAAGGAATAGAGACCCCGCCTGCTCAACCTCTCCCTGTAGCTCAGGCCCCTCTAGTGCTGGCAACATCCTCGTAAATCTTCTCTGCCCATTTCCAGCTTGATATCTTTCCCAGAAATTGTTGCAGAACTCAAAATGCGACCACACCAACATCTTATACAACGGCAACAGGATCTCCCAATGTTCTATACTCAATACTCTGACTGATGAAGGCCAATGTGCCAGAAGTCTTTTTGACCAGCTTATCTACCTGCGACTCGACCTTCAAAGAGCCATACACCTGTACTTCTACATCCCTCTGCTCTACAACATCCCCAGAGGCCGGCCATTCACTGTGTAGCTCGTGCCCCTGTTAGACTTCCCTCACATTTCTCTGTATTAAATTCCATCAACCGTTCCTCAGCCCACCTGGCCAATCGATCAAGATCCTGCTGCAATCTTTCACAACCATCTTGAGAGAGAGAGAGAGAGAGAGAGAGAGAGAGAGGAGAGAGAGAGAGAGAGAGAGAGAGAGAGAGAGAGAGAGACTCTTTAACGGGGGTCCCGATCCCTGATGAAGAGTCTCCCTCTTTACTGGGGCTCTTGAGCCTGCCTCTCCCGGAAGCCCCGGTTCCCCCCCCCGCACTCCCCACCCAGCCCCACCCCACCCCAGCCCCCCCTCACCCTCGCCCCCCACCCCAGTCCCTCCACCCCAGCCCCCCACCCCTCACCTTGCCCTTCAGCTGTGCATAGATGATGGTCCTCTTCCCATTGAAGAGTTCGGTGGGGGGCTGAACCAGGGGGGCAGCTTCCACCCCCGGGGGTAGCTCCCAGCTCAGGGTCAGGCCCGTCCCAGAGGGCTGCAGGGCATAGCTCAGCGTCTGCAGTACCTGCGGTGGCAGAGAGGAGGCAGTCAATGCAGCTCCTGATCTTGTCCGTCCCCTCACAGCATCCCTCTCCTCTCCCCTTCCTCCTTCCCTATCCCACTCTCACCCCCGACAGCCTCTCCCCTCCCCTCCCCATGGCTACCTTCCCTCCCCTCCCTCCTCTCTGCTCCATCCAAGACCCCCTCCCCTCCCCCTTCAGCCCCCCCTAATCTTCCCTCCTTCCCAGCACTCACCCTCAACCCCAACCAAATCCCATCCCCATCCCTCACCTCTTTGCTCCCCTACCCCTCTAGCCCTCCATCGCTCGCCCCCTCCCCCTTCATCCCCCCCTCTCTCCATCCCTCAACCCCCCCCCCGACTCCTCTTTGCTCCCTGCCCCCCCCCCCCCCCCCCACCTTGGGCTGCCATCCTCTGCTTGCCGGAGATGAACTCGCAGCTCCCGGAGGCTGCCTTGGCCATGCCTTTGATGAGCGCCGTGGAGGCCCCCTCGCCAATCCCGAAGGAAAAGCACCTGGGATCGAAGAGATGGGAAGGTGATGGGAAGAGCAGCCGGGATTGCGGGCCGGGAGACCACAGGCCCGACCCTGGCTCCAAGGACCGAGTCACAGCGTGGAGACAGACCCCACGGCCCAACTTGCCCACACCGGCCAACACGTCCCATCTACAGTATGGAGTTTGTACATTCACATCGTGACCCGAGTGAGTTTTCTCCGGGTGCTCCGTCCGGTTTCCTCCCACACAGAGCTTAATTGGCTTTGGTACAATTGTGAATTGTCCCGAGTGTGTAGGGTAGTGCTGGCATACTGGGTGATCGCTAGTCAGTGCGGACACAGTGGGCCAAAGGGCCTGTTTCCACGCTGTATCTCTTAACTAAACTAGTCTCACCAGCCTGCGTTTGCCCCATATCTCTCTAAATCTGTCCTATCCATGTACCTGTCTCAATGTTGGGATAGTCCCAGCCTCAACTACCTCCTTTGGCAGCTTGTTCCATACACCCACCACCCTTTGTGTGAAAACGTTACCTCAGATTCCTAATAAATCTTTTCCCCTCACCTTGAACCGATGTCCTCTGGTCCTTGATTCCCCTACTCTGGGCAAGAGACGCTGTGCGTCTATTCCTCTCATGATTTTGTACACCTCCATAAGATCTCCCCTCATCCTCCTGCGTCCCAGACTACTCAACCCTCTCCCTGTGGCTCAGGCCCTCGAGTCCTGGCAACATCCTCGTGAATCTTCTCTGTGCCCTTTCCATCACCGGAGCTGGTTCCCTGGAGCTCTGGCGTTCCCCTCCCCTTCCCCTCCCCCTTCCCCCTCCCCCCCACCCCGCGCAAGCACACTCCTCACCTGTGGGTGGGGGAGTGTTTCCGAACCTCAGCGAGCACGGCCTTGGTGTTGGAAACCTCACCGTCTGTGAATACAAAGAGCTGCGGGAGAGAGAGAGAGAAGAGGAGAGAGGGAGAATGGAAGAGAGAGAGAAGGGGAGAGAGGGAGACACAGTCACAGAGATGTCCAGCGCAGACACAGGCCATTTGGTCCACACCGACCCATCCTCACTAACCCCTTCTCCCACCTCCCAGCCCCGTCCAGACACCTCTTACACTCCCCGGTGGCACGCTCACAGTCCCCACCCCTCCCCTTCTCCCATCCCCTCTCCCTACCCCCAAACCCTCTCACTTTTATCTGCCTTGGTCCAGGCAAACCTTTCCTGCATCCCCCCCCCCTCACTCCCCCACTCCCCCACCACAAACCTGCACCTCTTTGGACCAGTCTCACCCCAGTCACTCCCTCTTCTCCCCTCTCCCGTCGGGCAAGGGGTACAGAAGTGTGAAAACGCACACCTCCAGATTCAGGGACAGTTTCTTCCCAGCTGTGATCAGGCAACTGAACCATCCTACCACAACCAGAGAGCGGTCCCAAACTGCTATCTACAGTGGCTTGCAAAAGTTTTCATACCCCTTGAACTTTTCCACATTTTGTCACGTTACAACCACAAACGTAAATGTATTTTATTGGGATTTTATGTGATAGACCAACACAAAGTGGCACATAATTGTGAAGTGGAAGGAAAATGATACATGGTTTTCAAATTTTTTTACAAATAAAAAACTGAAAAGTGTGGTGTGCAAAAGTATTCAGCCCCCTTTATTCTGATACCCCTAAATAAAATCCAGTGCAACCAATTGCCTTCAGAAGTCACCTAATTAGTAAATAGAGTCCACTTATGTGTAATCTAATCTCAGTATAAATACTGCTTTTCTTTGAAGGCCTCAGAGGTTTGTTAGAGAACATTAGTGAACAAACAATGTTCCTTGGGCATCATGAAGCCCAAGGAACACACCAGACAAGTCAGGGATAAAGTTGTGGAGAAGTTTAAAGCAGGGTTAGGTTATAAAAAAATATCCCAAGCTTTGAACATCTCACAGAGCACTGTTCAATCCATCATCTGAAAATGGAAAGAGTATGGCACAACTGCAAACCTACAAAGACATGGCCGTCCACCTAAACTGACAGGCTGGGCAAGGAGAGCATTGATCAGAGAAGCAGCCAAGAGGCCCATGATAACACTGATCCACAGCTCAGGTGGGAGAATCTGTCCACAGGACAACTATTGGTCGTGCACTCCACAAATCGAGCCTTTATGGAGGAGTGGCAAGGAGAAAGCCATTGTTGAAACAAAGCCATAAGAAGTCCCGTTTGCAGTTTGCCACAAGCCATGTGGGGGACACAGCAAACATGTGGAGGAAGGTGCTCTGGTCTGATGAGACCCAAATTGAAGTTTTTGGCCTAAATGCAAAACGCTATGTATGGCGGAAAACTAACACTGCACATCACCCTGAACACACCATCCCCACTGTGAAACATGGTGGTGGCAGCATCATGCTGTGGGGATGCTTTTCTTCAGCAGGAACAGGGAAGATGGTCAGAGTTGATGGGAAGATGGATGGAGCCAAATACAGGGCAATCTTGGAAGAAAACCTGTTAGAGTCTGCAAAAAACTTGAGACTGGGGCGGAGGTTCACCTTCCAGCAGGACAACGACCCTAAACATACAGCCAGACCGACAATGGAATGGTTTAGATCAAAGCATATTCATGTGTTAGAATGGCCCAGTCAAAGTCCAGACCTAAATCCAATTGAGAATCTCTGGCAAGACTTGAAAATTGCTGTTCACAGACGCTCTCCATCCAATCTGACTGAGCTTGAGCTATTTTGCAAATAAGAATGGGCAAAAATGTCAGTCTCTAGATGTGCAAAGCTGGTAGAGACATACCCCAAAAGAGTTGCAGCTGTAATTGCAGCGAAAGGTGGTTCTACACAGTATTGACGCAGGGGGGCTGAATACTTTTGCACGCCACACTTTTCAGTTTTTTATTTGTAATAAAATTTGGAAACCATGTATCATTTTCCTTCCACTTCACAATTATGCACCACTTTGTGTAGGTCTATCACATAAAATCCCAATAAAATACATTTACATTTGTGGTTGTAACGTGACAAAATGTGGAAAAGTTCAAGGGGTATGAATACTTTTGCAAGCCACTGTACCACATTGGTGACCCTCGGACTATCTTTGATCGGACTTTGCTGGCTTTACCTTGCACTAAACGTTATTCCTTTATCCTGTATCTGTACACTGTGGACGGCTGCATTGTAATCGTGTGTTGTCTTTCCGATGACTGGTCAGCGTGCAACAAAAGCTTTTCACTGTACCTCGGTACACGTGACAATAAACTAGACTCAACAGAAGATAACTGGCACTCCCACCCCCTGATCATCTTACCCACGGCATCGGTCCTGTGCCCCACTCCCCTCCTCTCCAAACCCAGACTCCCTGCCCTCCCCTGTAACTGAGGCACTCTGTCCCAGACCAACACCCCGGTCAGTCTCCACCGCACCCCCCCCCCCCCCCATCACCACATCCTCCCCGCAGGGCAGTGGCAGGGTGCAACTCATCCTCCACCGGCCTCTCCCTGCCCACCTCCCTCTCACTCGGTTTCTCTGCACTCTCTCTCTCTCTCACTCCAACCATATCCTCTCTTTCCCTCTCTCATCCCATCTCTCTCCCGCTCTCATCCCATCTCTTTCCCTCTCTCATCCCATCTCTCTCCCGCTCTCATCCCATCTCTCCCTCCCACTCTCATCCCAACTCTCTCCCTCCCACTCATCCCCTCTCCTCCCACTCATCCCAACTCTCTCCCTCCCTCTCATTGCATCTCTCCCTCCCTCTCATCCCATCTCTCCCACTCTCAGCCCATCCCTCTCTCCCACTCTTTCCCTTTCTATCCCATCTCTGTCTCTGATTCTCCCCATTCCCTCTCACACTTTTTCATCCCTGTCTCTCTTTCCCTCCCTCTCTAATTCGCTCCCTCTCTCCTGCCATCATCCATAGTTCCCAGCTTTCCACTCCGTCCCTCGTTTACTCCATCCCAGACCTTGTTCCCTCCTTCCCACCCCCTTCCCTCCCTTCCATCCTTCCCTCATTCCCTCTCTCACTCCCTCCAAGCCTCATTCTGGCCCTCTCTCCCTCACCGTCCCCGTTCCCTCTCTCCCACCCACTTCCACCTTCCCTCCCTCCCTCCCATCCACACTCCTCCTCCTCTCTCCCTCCCTCCCTCCTCTGTCTCTTGATCCTTTGCTCCCTCCTCCATCTCTCCCTCCCTCCTCCCTGCCACCCTTGTCCCTGGTTCTCCCCCCCCCCACCAACTGTGTAGGCCGTTACCTGCCGGGGGTGCCCTGTGATGCGGGCGGTGCTGTAGATGGCGGAGAGGGGCTGCAGTATCTCCGTGCCTCCCATGTCGGCCCCGATGGCCTTCAGCTTCTCCAGGGCCTCCTGCATGGAGCTCTGCGTGTACTCCACGCTGGCCCTGCTCGGGGAGAGGATCACACACAACACGGCGATAAAACCAGGAGGGGAACCGGGCCATGCAACCACACGCCGGGGGAGGGACGGTGCAGGGCAATGCTGCGGGAGGGCTCGGAGCAAGGGGCCGAGCGGCCTCCCCTTGCCTTTCATGCTGCTCCAGGTGACGGGAGCTGTTTGCACGGAACATGTTGCAGGAGGAAGAGGCAGGAGAATGGGGGCAGTGACCACATGTGGAACATTGAAAGAGGAGAGGGGGAGGAGAGGGGGAGGGGGGGAGAGCGGGGGGGGGGGAGCGGGGGGGAAGGGGGTGAGGGGGGTGGGGGGGGGAGAAGGGGGGGAGGGGGGGAGAAGAGGAGAGGTGGGGAGAGGGGGGGAGGGGGGGAGGGGGGGAGGGGGGTGGAGAGGGAGAGAAGCAGAATTAATGGCAAAAGCAGAGAAACTTAGACAGAGGGTGTGACAGTGAAAGTGACGTAGACAAAGGGAGAGAGAGACAGCGAGAGAGAGACAGAGAGAGAGAGACAGAGAGTGAGAGAGACAGAGTGAGAGAGACAGAGTGAGAGAGTGGGGAGAGGTGTGTGGGGGGGGATGTCCGGGCACTGGCTGTGGTGGTTAGGAACGCAAGGGAGAGGCTCCCGATGAAAACTCACGGGAAGAACGACGCAAATCTGCTCCCAAATCCGTAAATGTTGAAGTAGCATCCCATAGGAAGGCTCTTGAGGAGCAGGAGCAGTGTATCCTGTGGGAGAGGGAACAAAAGTTTGCGTTCAGGCTCCGCGGCATTCCATACCTCTGCCGGAGGTCGTGTTCCCGTATCTGGGGGGGGAGATCCCATCGCTATTTTACACCAGGGTACACAAAAGGCTGGAGAAACTCAGCGGGTGCAGCAGCATCTAAGGAGTGAAGGAGATATGCGACGTTTCGGGCCGAGATCCTTCTTCAGACTGGTCAGGGATCAGGGAAACGAGAGATATAGACGGTGATGTGGAGAGATAAAGAACAATGAATGAAAGATATGCAAAAAAGTATCGATGATAAAGGGAACAAGCCATTGTAAGCTGTTTGTGGTGTGAAAATGAGAAGCTGGTGCGACTAGAGTGGGGGAGAGAGATAGAGAGAGAGGGAATGCCAGGGCCCGAGGGCTGAGGGAGAGGTGGGAAGGGGAAGAGACAGCAAGGGTTAACAGAATTGAGAAAATTCAATGTTCAAGCCCAGAGGATGCAGACTCCCCAAGCGGAATATGAGGTGCTGTTCCTCCAACTTGCGGTGTTGCTCACTCTGGCCGTGGAGGAGGCCCAGGACCGAGAGGTCGGATACGGAATGGGAGGGGGAGTTGAAGCGCTGAGCCACCGGGAGGTCGGGTTGGTTAATGCGGACCGAGCGGAGGTGTTCGGCGAAACGATCGCCAAGCATTTTACACCAAATGCGTTAGGTGTACGGAACCAGCTGCCGGAGGAGGTAGTTGAGGGAGGTACGATCATAATATTGAAGAGACATTTGCATGGATACTTGGATTAGACAATAGACAATAAGTGCAGGAGGAGGCCATTCGGCCCTTCGAGCCCGCACCGCCATTCAATGTGATCACGGCTGATCATCCCCAATCAGTACCCCGTTCCTGCCTTCTCCCCATATCCCCTGACTTTTTTTTAAGAGCCCTATCTAGCTCTCTCTTGAAAGCATCCAGAGAACCTGCCTCCACCGCCCTCTGAGGCAGAGAATTCCACACTCACCACTCACTGTGTGAAAAAGTGTTTCCTCGTCTCCGTTCTAAATGGGCAGGTTTAGAGGGAAATGGGCCAAACACAGGCAGGTGGGACTAGTACAGATGGAGCATGTTGGGCCGAAGGGCCTCTTTGTTATGACTGCGGGTGTGTGTGTGTGTGTGTGTGCGCAGTACTTCACTTCCTGCAGTCGATCACAATCTCCTTTGTTGCAGACGCTGGTTTACAATGAAGAGAGACACAAAATGCTGGAGTAACTCAGCGGGACAGGCAGCATCTCTGGAGAGAAGGAATGACTGACCCTTCCTCAGACTCGACCCGAAACGTCACCTATTCCTTCGCTCCATAGATGCTGCCTCACCCGCTGGGTTTCTCCAGCCTGCAGTTCTGTCTTAAACAAAGGTGGGTTTATTGTCACATGTACCTATTTAGGTGCAGTGAAATTCGAGTCACCATACTGCCATGCCATAGAAAAAGCAACAAGACGCATAACCATATAAAAGTTATTACACAAACATCCACCACAGTGGATTCCTCACTGTGATGGAAGGCAAAAAAATTCTTCCCTTCCTAATTCTCCCGCGGTCGGGGCCCTCGAACCTTCCGTTGACGGGGCGATCTTGGCTCCCGCAGTCGGCGTTCGGGCCCTCCGCATCGGGGAGAACAAGCTCCCACATCATGGGGACCTCAGCTCCCCGCGCCGGGCGATCGGACCCCGGGTCGGGGCTAGTCGAACCTCCCTGCACCTTTGGAGGTTCCCGACATCAGTCTCTACCCGAGACTGCGAGCCCCTCGATGGTGAAATCCGCAGGCTGCGGTTGGAGCGTCGATCCCAGGCAAAGGATCGCCGGCTCTGATGGTTAGTCCACTGCCCCGCAGTGGGGCTCAAAGTCAGTATCGAGCAGGGCCTCCAGCTCCATGATGTTAGGCCACAGAGCGACCGGAGGGACAATCCGGAAAACAATCGCATCTCCGGCAAGGTAAGAGATTGAAAAACATTTCCCAGGACCCCCTCCCCCACCCCCCGCATGGAACAAACCAGAGAACATTAACACAAACTTTTTAAAACACACTAAAAATAACAAAAAAGACTAAAAGGCAGACTTTTTTTTAAAGAAGGAACTGCAGATGCTGGAGAATCGAGGGTTACACAAAAAGCTGGAGAAACTCAGCGGGTGCAGCAGCATCTAAGGAGCGAAGGAGATAGGCGACGTTTCGGGTCTGAAGAAGGGTCTCGACCCGAAATGTCGCCTATCTCCTTCGCTCCTTAGATGCTGCTGCACCCGCTGAGTTTCTCCAGCTTTTTGTGTAACCCTAAAAGCCAGACTGTTGGCGAGGCTGCCAAGACCAATGGCGCCCCCTGGTGTGAAAACGAGAGATCAAAAGGGATGAAAATCAAGGAAAATGTTGAATAGATGATTGTTGGCCGGGGGAAAGTGCCACAGAGTCACATTTAATCAGGAGGATAGTCAAACTAGTCTGGGGGAGGGATGGACAGAGAGGGAAAGCAAGGGTTACTTGAAGCTACAGAAGTCAATATTCATACTGAAGATAGACACAAAAAGCTGAAGTAAGTCAGCGGGTCGGGCAGCATCTCTGGAGAGAAGGAGCGGGGGATGTTTCCGGTCGAGACCCTTCTTCACACCGCTGGGGTGTAAGCTGCCCAAGCAAATTCATGTTGCCGTTCCTCCAATTTGTGTTGGGCCTGACTCTGACAGTGGAGGAGGCCCAGGACAGAAAGGTCCGTGTGGGAATTTGTCTCGCTGACAAGGTTGTGTCGCTGTGGGGCGGCACGGAGGTGCAGCGGGTAGAGCTGCTGCCTTGCTACGGATTGATGCGGTACCACCCTGACCCCCCCCCCCCACCCCGGGCCCTGTCCGGACTTACCCTGGCGCACTGTATGCGGGGCCTGCTGTCCTCCCGGGACATCTGGCATTCCATGCTTCCTGAACGGTCCATCAGGAAAATAAACTCTCCCACCGAAGCCTTGGATGCAGTCTGGGGAAAGCTGGGGAAGAGATTCACCATAACCGCGGCCTCACCCATCAGGGTCCCTGTGTGAAGGCAAGACAGATAGAGACATGCAGAGAGACAGGCAGAGAGGCGGGTAAAGGGACTGAGAACCTGTAATCTGGTATCAAGACATGGAAACATAGAAAAATAGGTGCAGGAGCAGGCCATTTGGCCCTTAATGCCAGCACCGCCATTCAACATGGTCATGGCTGTCTGCTTTCTTCCCATATCCCTTGATTCCGTTAGCCCTAAGAACTTAATCTAACTCCCCCTTGAAAACAACCAGTGAATAGGCCTCCACTGCCTTCTGTGGCGGTGAATTCCACAGATTCATAACTCTCTGGGTGAAAAAGATTTTCCTCATCTAAGTCCTAAATGGCCGACCCCTTATTCTTAAATTGTGTGACCCCTGGTTCCGGACTCCCCCAACATCGGGATTTTTTTTCCTGCATCTAGACTGTCCAATCCCTTACGAATTTTATATGCTTCTATAAGATTTCCTCTCATCCTTCTAAATTTTAGTGAATACAAGCCCAGTCAACCCATTCTTTCATATGAGTCCCGCCATCCCAGGAGTTAACCTGGTGAACCTACGCTGCACTCTCTCAATAGCAAGAATGTCCTTCCTCAAATTAGAAGACCAAAACTGCACACAGTACTCCAGGTGCGGTCTCACCAGGGCCCTGTAGCAAGAATGTCCTTCCTCAAATTTGGAGACCAAAAAGACAACAACCTCTCTTTGAAAGACAGGCACAAACTGATGGAGTAACTCAGCGGGACAGGCAGCATTTCTGGAGAGAAGGAATGGGTGACATTTTGGGTCGAGACCCTTCTTCAGACCCACTCCAAGCTGAGTTTCGAGAGATCCCTTTGCAGCAGGACAGAGACCAGACCCAGGGTACAAAGGACCACATAATAGGGCCCACACACCCCAGGAGATATCATCACCACCCTACCAGACCCAGCCCCCCCCCACCCCCCCTCCCTCCCCCCCCACCTTCTGTCCCACCCACCTGGGGCGGCCGTCTCCAGACCACCCTCGACGACCGCGCTCGGCTCATGAATCTTGTCGCAGTACATCAGGAACTCCACATCCCTGTCAAAGCCATGTCCGTCTGCCAGAGAGAGCTGGAGGGGAGATCACAATACAGAGTGAGATAGTAGAGAGAGATGGGCCAAAGGACACCGGTCAGTGTGCAGATATCCTCCTGAGAGAGAGGGACAATAGACAATAGGTGCAGGAGTCGGCCATTCGGGCCAGCACCGCCATTCAATGTGATCATGGCTGATCAATGGTCCAAAGGGCCTGGTTCCACGCTGTATCTCTAAAGTCAACCACACTAACGCGCCTTACCTTGGCTGACGTTTTCTCCGGGTTGAGGAACTCTACAGGTGTAACCTGACAATTGGACTGGACCCGAGAGATGCCAAGAGGGTTGTGGAAGTGAGCCTCAAGTTGCAAGGTGTAGGGCAGCTTGTCCACAGGGGCGGAGACGGTGGTGATTTTGGGACCTTGCGTACCTGGAAGAGTTAAAGGCAGTCCAGTTAGAATGGGGGGGCGGTGCGGGGGGAGCGTCACCCTGTGTCTGACCCTGTCCCTTATTTTAATTATACAAATACTTTTATTCAAAAAATATAAAACATACAAATTAACACAATCAAAGACGGCCTATGTTGGCAGTTTTACAAACATACGATCATCAAATTAATATAACTTTATCAACTGCCAACTTTATCAACAAAACACTGGACCGCCCCGCGGCGACCTGCGTTGACGGACGGCCTCCAGAGTCCCCGTGGTCACCATGTGTGTGTTCCCTCTCCAGGGACACGCGCGCACCGACGTCGGCCTGGAAGAGGGGCGGGCAGCCGACTCCAGTGCGACCATCGACTACCCGCTGCCTGGACCCGCAAATGGCCATTTTGGCCAGGCCCAGGAGCAGACCCACAGGGAGATTTCCCCCCTCTGTCCCTGGGAGTGTGTGTGATGGGACAGTGGCGGTTGGTCTCGGGGAGTCGGGGAGAGAGCTGTTCCCCAGGGGCGGGCAGGCTGGCTGACCTGCGGGTGTGTAGCGAGGGTTGAGCACCGCGGGCAGGGTGAATCTGACTGCCCCGTCGGCCTCGAGCGGCAGCTCCTGGACCAGACGGAAGCAGATGGTGACCTTGTCCCCGGGCGGCAGGTTGCCCACGCTGCAGCTGAAGACGTCGCTGCTGCTCTCGTCCTCGTGCAGCAGGAAGGCCTGATGTCCCGAGGAGATGGCGTCATCGTAGTCATCCTTGGCCTGTGGGTGCCAGTGAGAGGGCTCTGGTTACACACACAGACACACCAGGGTCACCTCATTCCAACCGGTGCATCCTCAATCCCCCAAAACAGACTTGTTCCCGAATAGTGAAAGGCCAGGATAGACAATAGACAATAGGTGCAGGAGGAGGCCATTTGGCCCTTCAAGCCAGCACCGCCATTCAATGGATCATCCCCAATCAGTACCCCATTCCTGCCTTCTCCCCATATCCCCTGACTGCTATTTTTAAGAGCCCTATCTAGCTCTCTCTTGAAAGCATCCAGAGAATCTACCTCCACCGCCCTCTAAGGCAGAGAATTCCACAGACTCACCACTCTCTGAGAAAAAGTGTTTCCTCCTCTCCGTTCTAAATGGCTTACCCCTTATTCTTAAACTGTGGCCCCTGGTTCTGGACTCCCCCAACATCGGAAACATGTTTCCTGCCTCTAGCGTATCCAAGCCCTTAAAAATCTTGTATGTTTCAATGGAAACATACAAGAGTGGATGTGGAGAGGATTTTTCCACTAGTGGGAGAGTCTAGGACAAGAGGTTACAGCCTCAGAATTAAAGGATGTTCCTTTAGGAAGGAGATGAGGAGGAATTTCTTTAATCAGAGGGTGGTGAATCTGGGGAATTCTTGGCCTCCACAGCCTTCAGATGGCTGTGGAGGCCAAGTCAATGGATATTTTTAAGGCAGAGGCAGATAGATTCTTGATTAGTGCGGGTGTCAAGGGTTACGGGGATAAAGCAGGAGAAAGGGGTTAGGAGGGAGAGACAGATCAGCCATGATTGAATGGCAGAGTAGACTTGTTGGGCCGAATGGCCCAATTCTGCTATCACTTATGAACGTACGAAGACCATAGACCCTAGGGTCGCACCACAAGAGGTTGGGAGGTCATGTCGCAGTTGCATAAGACGTTGGTGAAGCCGCATTTAGAGTACTAGAGCACACAATAGGAAAAATGTTGTCAAACTGGAACGGGTGCGCTCACGGTGGCGCAGCGGTAGGGCTGCTGCCTTACAGCAAATGCCTTACAGCGCCGGGGGCCCGGGTCCCATCCCCACTACGGGCGCTGGCTGTACGGAGTTTGTACGCTTTCCCCGTCACCTGCGGGGGTTTTCTCCAAGATCTTCCGTTTCCTCCTACACTTCAAGGACGTACAGGTATGCAGGTTAATTGGCCTGGTAAATGTAAAAAATTGTCCCTAGTGGGTGGTGGTGTTAATGTGCGGGGATAGGCTGGTCGGCGCCGACCCGGTGGGCCGAAGGGCCTGATTCCACGCTGTATCTCTAAACTAAACTAAAAAAGGAAGCTTCAGGAGGATCTTGCAGCTTACAATGGCTTGTTCCCTTTATCATCGATACTTTTTTGCATATCTTTCATTCATTGTTCTGTATCTCCCCACATCACAGTCTATATCTCTCGTTTCCCTGATCCCTGAACAGTCTGAAGAAGGGTCTCGACCCGAAACGTCACCTATCTCCTTCGCTCCTTAGATGCTGCTGCACCCGCTGAGCTTCTCCAGCCTTTTGTGTACCCCAGACTAGGACTCTATTCCCTGGAGAGCAGGAGGATGAGGGGTGATCCTGTAGAGGTGTACAAAATCATGAGTGTTGTAGAGCAGAGGGATCTGGGAGTGCAGGTACACAGTTTCTTGAAGGTAGAGTCGCAGGTAGATAGGGTGTTGAGTATAAAGTTTGCAGGCCATGCTCCAGTTACGTAAGATGTTGGCGAGGACACGTTCAGAGTGTTGTGTTCAGTTCTAGGCGCAGTGTTATAGGAAAAATGTTAAGCTGGAAAGGGTGCAGAGAAGATTTACGAGGGGCCGAATTATAGGGCGAGGTTAAGTAGTTTGTGAGCACACGGAGGATGAGAGGTGATCTTATAGTGTTCAAAATCATGAGAGGAATAGATCGGGTCTTTACCCAGAGTAGGGGAATCGAGAACCAGAGGACATAGGTTTAAGATGAGGGGGTAGACAAAAATGCTGGAGAAACTCAGCGGGTGAGGCAGCATCTATGGAGCGAAGGAACAGGTGATGTTTCGGGTTGAGAGGGCCTCGACCCAAAACGTCACCTGTGTCTACCTTCAATTTTTCAAAGACGAGGGGGGAAAGATTTAATAGGAACCCGAGGAGCAACATTTTTCACACATAGGGTGGTGGGTGTATGGAACTTGCTGTCGGATGAAGTAGTTGAGGCAGGGACTGTTGCAATATTTAAGAAACATTTAGACACGTGATTACAAAAGGTTTGGAGGGATATGAGCCAAATGCAGGCAGTAGGGAAATGTTGGCCAGTGTGGATAAGTTGGGCTGAAGGGCCTGTTTGCATGATGTATGACTCTACGACAAGGTTAAAGACTCCAGGTTCCCTCCATGGTTCTGACTGATCGCCCCATCAACATTTTCCTATACTTCTATCAGGTCTTTCCTTACCTCTCGCCGTTCCAGAGTAAACAATCCAATCTCTCCCTGTAGCTAATACCACCCAATCCGGCAAAGTGGCGCAACGGTAGAGTTGCTGCCTCACGATCCCAGAGCCCCAGGTTTGATGGGTTCTGTCTGTATGGAGTTTGCACGTTCTCCCTGTGACCACGTGGGTTTTCTCAGGGAGCTCCATTTCCTCCCACTCTCGAGACGTACAGGTTTATAGGTTAATTGGCTTTGGTAAACATTGTAAATTGTCCCTAACGTGTAGCATAGGACTCATGCATGGCGATTGCTGTTCAGCATGGACTCGGTGGGCCGAAGGGCCTGTTTCCGCGCCGTATCTCTAAATTAAACTAAACGTGTCTAGGAGGCTTTCTGGTAAACCTCTGTACCTTTTCCCAAGCCTTCACATCCTTCTTGTAATGGAGGCGACCAAAGCCGCACGCAATACTGCAAATGTGGCGGAACTAAAGTCCTATAAAGCTGCATCATGACTTCCTGACTTATGTTCAATGCCCCGCCTGATGAAGGCAAGCATATCATATACCTTCTTTACTGCTATTTCTACTTGGATTGCCACTGTTACTGTACAAGCTCCCTCTGTACATCACCATTGGCGGCACGGTGGCGCAGCGGTAGAGTTGCTGCCTCACAGCGCCAGAGACTCGGGTTCCATCCTGACTATGGGTGCTGTCTGTACGGAGTTTGTACGTTCCCCCCCGTGAACTGCGTTGGTTTTCCCTGAGATCTCCGGTTTGTCCACGCTCCAGAGACGTACAGGTTTGTAGGTTAATTGGCTTGGTGTAGACAATAGACAATAGACAATAGGTGCAGGAGGAGGCCATTCGGCCCTTCCAGCCAGCACCGCCATTCAGTGGCTGATCATCCCCAATCTGTACCCCGTTCCTGCCTTCTCCCCATATCCCCTGACTCCGCTATCTTTAAGAGCCCTATCTAGCTCTCTCTTGAAAGTATTCAGAGAACCGGTCTCCACCACCCTCTGAGGCAGAGAATTCCACAGACTCACAACTCTATGTGAGAAAAAGTGTTTCCTCATCTCCGTTCTAAATGTCTTACCCCTTATCCTTAAAGTGTGGCCCCTGGTTCTGGACTCCCCCAACATCGGGAACATGTTTCCTGCCTCTAGCGTGTCCAAACCCTTAATAATCTTATATGTCTCAATAAGATCCCCTCTCATCCTTCTAAACTCCAGAGTGTACAACCTCTCCATTCTCGCAGCATATGACAGTCCTGCCATCCCGGGAATTAACCTTGTAAACCTACGCTGCACTCCCTCAATAGCAAGAATCAATGGATGGATTGAAATCATGTATTGTCTTTCTGTTGACTGGTTAGCACGCAACACAAGCTTTTCACTGCAGCTCGGTACAATAAACAAAACGGAACCGTCTGGCACAGACATTGTGGGCCGAAGGGCCTGTTTCTGTGGAGAACTGTTCTATGTATCTCAACGATTTCTCCACCTCAGGGGTCCCCCACCCCACCCCACCCCACCCCGACCTACCTCATGTGAAAGGGATATCGTGCATCCACACCCTCCCCTGCCTCATCGCCTCCCCGATCTCCGAGCCCGTGGTCCGGCTGACCTCTCACCTGCTCCTTCTCCTTCAAGGTGGCCACGATGGTCTTGCCTCCCACCTGCGCCTGGAAGTGGTAGACGGCAGAGTCGCTGTCCATGGGGAAGACAAACATGGCCTCCAGAGGGTCGGACTCCTCGTTCACGTACTCCAGGCTGGCGGAAAGGTCAGCCACAAAGCCCTTCACCTCCAGGCGGACCGAGATACCCTTGAGAGGCACTGTCACAGGGGAGAGGGCAATGAGTTCCACCCCACACCATCTCAATGGACCCCACCGCTTCCCATTCACTACCGCTGCGTACAATCCCAATGGATCAAACCTCTTCCCATTTATTCCCACTGACCACAATGCCAACGGGTCCCATCCCTTCCCATTATCCAGAATCCCAATGGACCAGACCACTTCCCATTTTCCCCCACTGCACACAATCCCAACAGATCTCATCATTTTCCATTTATTCCAACTATCCACATTCCCAATGGACCCCACTCCTTCCCATTCACTTCCACAACACATAATCCCAATGGATGTCATCCCTTCCCATTTATTCCCACTATCCAGAATCTCAATAGATCCAACCTCTTCCTATTCAATCTCACAATTTCAATGAACCCGATACTTTCCCATTTATTCCCACTGCTTACAATCCCAATGCATCTCATCCCTTCCCATTCACTCCCACTGTACACATCTCAATGGATCTCATTGCTTCCAACCCCATCCAGAATCCCAATGGTTTCCATTTACATTTAAGAGTAAAGTGGATAGGTATATGGATGGGAAGGGAATGGAGGGGTATGGTCTGAGTGCAGGTAGATGGGACTAGGGAAAAACAAATGGTCGGCACGGACTGGAAGGGCCTGTTTCCGTGCTGTAATTGTTATATGGTTATATGGTTACTCCCAATGTATACAATCTCAATAGATCTAAACTCTTCCCATTCAGTCCTACAACCCCAATGAACCTGACCCCTTCCCATTTATTCCCACTGCACACAATCCCACTGGACCATCTCTTCCCACTGTACATCATCCCGGTTTGTGGAATTTTCATATGACGATCCTGCCTCTGGGAAAATGTAGAAACAAGGAACTACTGATGCAGGTTTACTCAAAGTGCTGGAGTAACTCAACAGGTCACCGAAACATAGCCCGCACCGCCATTCAATACAATCATGGCTGATCATCCAGAATCAGTACCTGCTTTTTCCCCATATTGCCCTAAGAGCTCTCTTGAAAACATCTCTCTTGAAAACATCCAGTGAATTGGCCTCCACTGTGTTCTGTGGCAGAGAATTGCACAGATTCACAACTCTCTGGATGAAAAACGTTTTCCTCATCTCAGTCCTAAAAGGCCTACCACTTATTCTTAATCTGTGACCCCCTGGTTCTGGACTCCCCCAACATCGGTAACATTTTTCCTGCATTTTGCCTGTCCAATCCTTTAAGAATTTTATATGTTTCTATTAAATACCCTCTCATCCTTCTAACATCCAGTCGACCCATTCTTTCATCACATGTCAGTCACGCCATCCCGAAAATTAACCTGGTGGACCTATGCTGCACTCCCTCAATAGCAAGTATGTCCTTCCTAAAATTAGGAGACCAACATTGCACACAATACTCCAGGTGCAGTCTCACCAGGGGCCTGTACAACTGCAATAGGACCTCATAAACCCAAATCCTCTCACAATGAAGACCAACATGCCATGAGCTTTCTTCACTGCCTGCTGTACCTACATGCTTACTTTCAGTGACTGATGTACAAGCACACCCAGGTCTCGTTGCACCTCTCCTTTTCCTAATCTGACACCATTCAGATAATAATCTGCCTTCCTGTTCTTGCCTCCAAAATGGATAACCTTACATTTATCCACGTTATACTGCACCTGCCCACTCACCCAACCTATCCAAGTCCCCCTGCAGCCTCATAGCATCGTCCTCGCAGCTCACACTGCCACCCAGCTTTGTGTCATCCGCAAACTTGGAGACGTTACCTTTAATTCCCCCGTCTAAATCGTTAATATATATTGTAAATTACTAGGGGTCCCAGCACGGAGCCTTGCGGCACCCCACTAGTCACTGCAGGTCCGGGAGCATCTCTAGAGTACCACTTCAGGAAGCGTCCTGACCCGTAATGCAACCTGTCCACATTCTCCAGAGATGCTGCCTGGCCTGGCCCACTGAGTTACCCCTTTCTCGGCAATGAATTCCACAGATTCACTACCCTCTGACTACAGAAATTCTGCCTCATCCCCGTTATTCTGAGGCGGTGTCCTCTGGTCCTGAGAATATGCAGAACTGGGAATACTCTAGGATTAAAGGGTTAAGTATTCTGTTTTTGAGGATCAAAGGCTGATTGAAGTTAGGTTTCACTTTCCTTTGGCGTTATTTTTCTAGGAAAACACGTTTTTTCGTGATCCACTGGGAGAGCTTCCCAGGTCGGCACAGAGGAAACTGGTCACCATGGTGAAATAAAGGATGATTTAAAGTATTCTAGTCGGTGTTTTCACTCAACGGACTAAGGGATATAATACCGGAATTATCATTCCGAGACTCTCCCACTAGTGGAAACATCCTCTCTATACCCACTCTATCCAGGCCTTTCGCTGTTTGGTAAGTTTCAATGAGGTCCTCCCACATCCTCCTAAACTCACGCGAGTACAAGCCCTGTGCTGTCAAACGCTCTTCATATGCTAACCCAAGTGTGTGTGCTGGCTAGGAATGGATGGGCTGAATGGCCGCTGTCTACATTGAAAGGAACTGTGGTGTAGTTGGACGACTCTTTACCTGGGGCATTCTCAGCTGTGAAGAGTCCACATCGTCTTTCCATTGTGTCGCTGAAATGCAAGGAAAAGTCATGAGTACCGTGGGTGGCATCCAATTCCACCGCCCTCCCCCCACCCTCCTTCTCTGCTTGTAACAGGGCCCAGTCACTCCGAGGCCTCCACGCCACCAGTCACCACACACCAACCATCGCTGTTGTTCTCAGAGGCTGTGAAGAATCACTAAGTTCTCGCCCACTCCCCAGACTCCACAAAATGGGAGTCATCAAGGCAAGATGGAGGTAAAGGAGGAACATGCTGTGCCTGCTGTCATAGGTCAGGGCATCCAGTACAAGCATCAGGAAGTTATGATGCAGCTCGGTCTTGTAGAAGCGCACGAGACCATGAGAGGAGTAGATAGGGTAATTATACATAATCGTTTACCCGGAGCAAGGGAGGACATGGGTTTAAGGTGAGGTGGGGAAAGATCCAACAGGAATCTGGGGGTAACTTTTTTACACAATAGGGTGGTGGTGCTGTGGAACAACCTGCTAGAGGAGGTAGTTGAGGCAGGTACTATAGAAACAGTTAAGAAACATTTGGACAGCCACATGATACGTCAGGTTTAGAGGGATATTGCCACCAAACGCAGGCAACATAGTGCAGATAGGGGCATGTTGGCCGGTGAGGGCAAGTTGGGCCAAAGGGCTTGTTTTAAAGCTGTATAACTATGATTTTATTCACTGGAGTCTAGAAGGATGAGGGGGAATCTTATAGAAACATATACAATTATAAAAGGACTGGACAAGCTAGATGCAGGAAAAATGTTCCCAATGTTGGGCGAATCTAGAACCAGGGGCCACAGTCTTAGAATAAAGGGGAGGCCATTTAAGACTGAGGTGAGAAAAAACTTTTTCACCCAGAGAGTTGTGAATTTGTGGAATTCCCTGCCACAGAGGGCAGTGGAGGCCAAATCACTGGGTGGATTTAAGAGAGAGTTGGATAGAGCTCTAGGGACTGGTGAAATCAAGGGATATGGGGAGAAGGCAGGCACGGGTTATTGATTGGGAAGATCAGCCATGATTGCTATAAATGGCGGTGCTGGCTTGAAGGGCCGAAGGGCCACCTCCTGCACCTATTTTCTATGTTTCTAGGACTTTGGTACGGCCGTATTTAGAATATTGCGTGCGGTTCTGGCTGTCCCATTACAGGGGGGATGTGGAGGCTTTGGAAAGCATGCAGAGACGATTCATGAGAATGATGACTGGATTGGAGGATATTAGCTAAAGGGAGAGGTTGGACAGACTTGGTTTGCTTCCTCTGGATGGTGGAAGTTGCGGGGGTTCAGACATTCATGAGTTCATGGAGCAGAATTAGGCCATGCAGTCCATCAAATCTAATCCGCTATTCAATCATGGCTGATATAAGACCAGATGAAAGTTCATGAGAGCCAGGGTATTTGTTCTGTAATATTTTCCCGTGATGGAAAAATCAAATACTGGAGGCCATAGTTTTAAGATGAGAGGGGCAAAGATTAAAAGAGATCTACAGTGCAACGTTTTACACCGAGGGCGGTGAGTGCCTGGAACGTGCTGCCAGGTGTGATGGTTGAGGCAGATACAAGATTGCGGCTCAGTGGCCAAGCGGTAAAGTTGCCGCCTCACAGCGCCAGAGATCCGGGTTCAATCCTGACCACAGGTGCTGTCCGTACAGAGTTTGCACGTTCTCCCTGTGACCAAGTGGGTTTTCTCCAGGTGCTCCGGTTTCCTCTCACACTCCAAAGACTTTCGGGTTTGTAGGTTAATTGTGTAAATTCTTCTCTGTTGTGTAGGATAGAACTAGTGTGCGGGGTGATTGTGGGTAGGCACGGACTCAGAGGGCCAAAGGGCCTGCTGCATCTCTAAACTACACTAACCAATAGTGGTATTTGGATGGGCACATGGACATGGAGGGCATGGAAGGATATGATTTATGTCGAGGCAGATAAGAGTTGATCTTGGCATCATGTTTAGAATAGACATTGAGGGCAGAAGGGCCTGTTTGTGTGCTGCACTGTTCTATGTTCTAAGAATGACCACAATGTATATGGGAGAGAGACCGGAGAACTAGCAAACTCCACACAACAGCACCGGAGGTCGGGATCAAACCCAGATCTGTGGAGCTTTTGAGTCAGCAGAACTAATTGCTGCATCATGCTCCTCCCTTTCCAATGTAACACGAGGCAGAATGGCAGGAATACTCAGCATGTTGAGCAGCATCTATGGAGAGAGAAGCAGAAGCAACGAGTGATAGTGAACCATAGAAAGTATACTACAGTCGGGATGCATCACAGCTTGGTTCAGGAACAGCTCCGTCCGCGGCTGCAAGAAATTGCAGAGTTGTAGATGCAGCCGGGTCCATCACACTGACCAGACACCCCACCATCAACTCCATCTACACTTCACATCATAATCAAAGACATGTTCCTTCTTCGCCCCGCTCCCGTCCGGCAGACGATACGGAAGCTTGGAAGTGCGCATCACCAGGCTCGGGAACAGCTTCATCCCCTTCTGAAGGGCACTTCCATAAGCTCGGGTACTCTCCCACTCACCTCTGCCCCATTGCAGACAGTGGACTTTGTCGATGGTACTGCTGCACTACAATGCTGAGAAATGTACTCCACACACTGTGTGGAACTTGGAGATACACCATGGAAACAGGCCCTTTGCCCACCGAGTCCACGCTGACCATCGATCCTCTGTACACCAGTCCTATGTTATCCCACGTTCACATCCTACACACTAGGGACAATTAACCTACAAACCTACACATATTTGGGATGTGGGAGGAAGTTGGAGCACGGTCACAGGGAGAACATGCAAACTCCACCCAGACAGCACCCTCAGTCAAGATCAAACCCAGGTCTCTGGTGCTGTGAGACAACAACTCTACCATTGCCCCACTGTTCTGCCTATAAGCTTCAAACTTCTGTATCTTTCCAAGTAAAGGCAAGAGAGTGTCCCAGAGAGGACAACGGCATTCTTGCTTGCCGCGGCACAACAGTATTGTAAGCGTAAATACAGAACAGTTCAGTGTGTCCGTATAGCATAGACCACATATATACACATAAATAAACAGATAAAGTGCAATAGGCTGTTATAGTTCAGTTTGTTTGTTGGCGAGTTTAATAGCCTGATGGCTGTGGAGAAGAAGCTGTTCCTGAACCTGGATGTACCAGATTTCAGGCTCCTGTACCTTCTACCCGATGGCAGCGGGGAGATGAGTGTGTGGCCAGGATGGTGTGGGTCCTTGATGATGCTGCCAGCCTTTTTGGAGGTAGCGACTGCGATAGATCCCCTCGATGCTGGGGAGGTCAGAGCCGGTGATGGACTGGGCAGTGGTCACAACATTTTGCAGCCTTTTCTGCTCCTGGACGCTTGAGTTGCCGAACAAGCCACGATGCAACCGGTCAGCGTGCTCTCTACTGTGCACCTGTGGAATCTCGAGAGAGTCCTCTTTGACATACCTACTCTCTAATCTTCTCAGGAAGTAGAGGTGCTGATGTGCTTTCTTTATAATTGCATCAGTGTTCTGGCACCAGGAACGATCTTCAGAAATATGCACGCCCAGGAATTTGAAGTTCTTGACCCTTTTCACCATCGTCCCGTTGATATAAACGGGATTGTGGGTCTACCTATTGAACCTTTGCTCTACCTGAGTTTAACTGATTGTATCTATCTATGCTATACCTGATCTGTTTGAATAGCATGCAAAACAAAGCCTCTCGCTGTATAAAGCACACCGATGCCTCTACTTCCTTAGAAGGCTTAGGAAGTTCAGCATGTCCCATAAACTCTCACTAACCTCTCAAGATGCGCCTCAGAACGCTTTCTATCGGGATGCATCACAGCGTGAGTTGGGAACAGCTCCATCCAAGGCCACAAGAAATTGTAGCGAATTGTGGATGCAGCCCAGACCATCGCACAAACCAACCTCCCTTCTATCGACTCCATTTATACCTCACGCTGCCTCGGCAAGTCCAGCAGCATAATCAAGGTCGAGTCGCACCCTGGTCACTCCCACTTCTCCCCTCTCCCATCGGGCAAAAGGTACAGAAGTGTGAAAACGCACACCTCCAGATTCAGGGACAGTTTCCACCCAGCTGTAATCAGGCAACTGAACCATCCTACCAGAACTAGTGAGCAGTCCTGAACTACTATCTACCACCTTGGAGATCCTCAGATTATCTTTGATCAGGCTTTACAGGACTTTATCTTGCACTAAACTTTATTCATTTTATTTTGTTTATCATGTATCTGCACACTGTTACCGGCTCAATTGTAATCTTTCCGCTGACTGGTTAGCATGCCACAAAGGCTTTTCACTGTACCTCGGTACACGTGACAATATCTGAGGACGGGTCTCGATCCGTAACGTCACCCTTTCCTCCTCTCCAGAGATGCTGCCTGTCCCGCTGAGTTACTCCAGCTTTTTGTGTCTGTCTTTGACAATAAACTAAACTCAACAAAACTATCTCAGTACTCGTGATAATAATAAACATTAGCCTAAACTTCCGCGTATGTTCTGATCCAAGGTTACCGACCTTAAACGATTATCCAATGCTTCTCTCTTCAGACCCACTGAGTGTATGCAGTGAGTTCTGTCTTCTGTGGTGCCTCGCCTTTCGATGCTTCCAGTACAGAAATGTCACCTAGCGACCTCAGCAACCACCCCCCCCCAGTTTGCTTAAAGAAGCTGCAGATCTCTTTACAAACAGGGATACGCCTGGGTAAATTCAACATGGAAATGAGCCACAAACACTCTCTGTCCCATAGTGCAGTGTGGGCCACACCTATGGACTTGCTCTGAATAAAAAATTACACACAGGTTACCCAGGTAAAAGAAAGGACATTTGGTCCATATCCCTCTAAACCTTTCCGATCCATGTACCTGTGCAAGGTAGATAGAAATGCTGGGGAAACTCAGCTGGTGAGGCAGCATCTATGGAACGAAGGAAAAGGTGACGTTTCAGGTCTCGACCAGAAACATCACCTTGTCCTTCGCTCCATAGATGCTGCCTCTCCCGCCGGGTGTCTCCAGCATTTTTATCTACCTTCGATTTTTGCAGCATCTGCAGTTTCTTCTTCAACATGTACCTGTCCAAATGTCTTTTAATCTTAGATTACTTTCTGTAGTGTTGGACAATATGTGAGATACATTGTTTTTGTTCTTTTTAGTCTCGTTTATCGTCACGTGTGCCGAGGAACAGTGAGAAGCTTTTGCGGCGTGCTAACCAGTCAGCAGAACAACTGCACGTGATTAGTGGAGTACCAGTGGGGAAGGGACGCGGCCAAAAGTTCACCTGAGATTCTGGGGATGGAAGCACTCGTGCAGGGAGAGAGACTGCGGTGGCCAGACCTATTTCCACTGGCGTAAGGCAGAATGAGAGGCAGCCTCATGCAGACCTGTAAAATTGTAACAGGAACTCGACAAGCAGAAAGCCATGTTCAGGTAGGACATAATTGGGAACCCAAATTCCAGTAAAACAAAGAGAGGAAGTTAAAATGTAAGTGTGACACGCATAGTAAATGGAAGGGTGTTGGGGGGGAGGTTAAACACTGGGACCTCAGCTTCCGGACACAGGTGGAGAAATTTGCCGATGACACAAAGCTGGGTGGCAGGGTGAACTGTGAAGAGTTATGAGAATTCAGGGTGACTTGGACAGGTTGGTTGAGTGGGTAGATGCATGGCAGATGCAGTTTAAGATGCAGTTTAATGTGGATAAATGTGAGGTTATCCACTTTGGTATCAAAAACAGGAAGGCAGATTATTATCTAAATGCAGTCGTTGGGGAAAAAAGGGGAAGTACAATGGGATCTGGGGGTCCTTGTTCATCAGTCTATGAAAGTAAGCATGCAGGTGCAGCAGGCAATGAAGAAAGTGAATGGCATGCATGTTGGCCTTTATAACAAGAGGACTTGAGTATAGGAGCAAGGAGGCCCTTCTGCCCTAGTGAGACCACACCTGGGAGTATTGAGGGAGTGCAGCGTAGGTTTACAAGGTTAATTCCCAGGATGGCGGGACTGTCATATGCTGAGAGAATGGAGCGGCTGGACTCGTATACTCTGGAGTTTAGAAGGATGAGAGGGGGAGCTTATTGAAACATATAAGATTATTAAGGGTTTGGACACGCTAGAGGCAGGAAACATGTTCCCGATGTTCAGGGAGTCCAGAACCAGGGGCCACAGTTTAAGAATAAGGGGTAAGCCATTTAGAACAGAGACGAGGAAACACTTTTTCTCACAGAGAGTTGTGAGTGTGGAATTCTCTGCCTCTGGATACTTTCAAGAGGGAGCTAGATAGGGCTCTTAAAGAAAGCGGAGTCAGGGGATATGGGTAGAAGGCAGGAACGGGGTACTGATTAGGGATGATCAGCCATGATCACATCGAATGGCGGTGCTGGCTCGAAGGGCCTACTCCTGCACCTATTGTCTATAGTCTATTGAGAAGAGAGTGGAAGATGGCTTTCAGTACCAATTCCTTTAAAGACCGAGACATGGAGGATAAGGGTTGGGACATGATGTTGCAGCTTCTACAACACGTTGGTGGGAGCGCATTGTGTACTGTTCTGGTTGCCTCTGAGTACCTCACCACAGGAATGATGTGGAGAGAAAGAGCGGGGTGGAGATTCAAGAGTTGACAGTGTTTAATTGTCGGGTGCCAAACTGGATCAATGAAATTCGGACTTTCAGCAGCATAACAGGTCTGTAAACACGGTACTCGATAGACAACAAGACAGTTAAAGAAATAAAGTTCAATAAATAAAATATATACATATATATATATATTAAAGCCATACAAAACAAAAACCCAAAGTCACTAATGCAACCAAGGCAGTTTGTAGTTCATAAGTTCTCGGAGCAAATTAGGCCATTCGGCCCATCAAGTCTATTCTGCCATTCGATCATGGCTGATCTATCTTTCCCTCTCAACCCCAATCTTCTGCTTTCTCCCCATCACCCCTATCACCCGCACTAATCAAGAATCTATCTATCTGCCTTAAAAATACCCATTGACCTGGCCTCCACAGCCGTCTGTGGCAATGAATTCCACAGATTCACCACCCTCTGACTAACAAACTACCTGCTTGAATGAACGTTAATTGGTGTTTGTCGTGTTTAAGAGCCTAATAATTGTAGGAAAGAGGCTGTTTCTGTAACTGGAGGTCATATTTTTCAGACTCTTGTGCCTTCTTCCCAATGGGTTAGTTTAGTTTAGTTTATTGCCACGTGTACCGAGGTACAGTGAAAAGCTTTTGTTGCTTGCTAACCAGTCAGCTGAAAGACAACACACAATTACAATCAACCCATTCACAGTATATTGATACATGATAGAGGAATAACATTTAGTGCAAGATAAAGTCCAGTAAAGTCCAATCAAAGATAGTCCAAGGATCAGCAATGAGGTAGATAGTAGTTCATGACTGCTCTCTAGTTGTGGTAGGATGGTTCAGTTGCCTGATAAGAGCTGGGAAGAAACTGTCCCTGAATCTGGAGGTGTGTGTTTTCAAACTTCTGTACCTTTTGCCCGATGGGAGAGGGGAGAAGAGGGAGTTGCCAGTGTGCGACTCCTCTTTGATCATGTTGCTGGCCCAGCCAAGGCAGCTTGTGGTTTCAATGGAGTTAATGGAAGGGAGATAGAGTGCATTCAGAAAGTATTCAGACCCCTTCACTTTTTCCACATTTTGTTACGTTACAGCCTTATTCTAAAATGGATTACATTCTTTTTTTTTTATCATCAATCTACACACAATACCCCATAATACAAAAATGAAAATAGGTTCTTTGAAATCTTTGCAAAGTAAAAATAAACAGCTGAAATATCACATTTACACAAGTATTCAGACCCTTCCCTCAGTACTTTGTTGTGGCACCTTTGGCAGCGATTACAGCCTCAAGTCTTCTTGGGCATGACGCTACACTACAAGCTTGGCACACATGCTTTGGGTAATTTCTCCCATCATTCTCTGCAGATCCTCTCAAGCTCTGTCAGGTTGGATGGGGAGCGTCGATGCACAGCTATTTTCAGGTCTCTCCAGAGATGTTCGATCGGGTTCAAATCTGGGCTCTGGCTGGGCCACTCAAGGACATTCACAGACTTGTCACAAAGCCACTCCTGTGTTGTCTTGGCTGTGTGCTTAGGGTCGTTGTCCTGTTGGAAAGTGAACCTCCGCCCCAGTCTGAGTTCCAGAATGTTCTGGAGCAGGTTTTCATCAAGGATCTCTCTGTACTTTGCTCTGTTCATCTTTCCCTCGATCCTGACTAGTCTCGCAGTTCCTGCCGCTAAAAAACATCCCCACAGCATGATGCTGCCACCACCATGCTTCACCGTAGGTACGGTGCTGGTCAGGGGATGAGCGGTGCCTGGTTTACTCCAGACGTGACGTTGGCATTCAGGCCAAAGAGTTCAATCTTTGTTTCACCAGACCAGAAAATCTTGTTTCTCGGTCTGAGAGTCCTTTAGGTGCCTTTTGGCAAACTCCAAGCAGGCTGTCATTTACTGAGGAGTGGCTTCCGTCTACCATAAAGGCCTGATTGGTGGAGTGCTGCAGATATAGTTGTCCTTCTGGAAGGTTCTCCCATCTCCACAAAGGTACTCTGGAGCTCTGTCAGAGTGACCATCGGATTCTTGGTCACCTCCCTGACCAAGGCCCTTCTCCCCCGATTGCTCAGTTTGGCCGGATGGCCAGCTCTATGAAGAATCTTGGTCGTTCCAAAGTTCTTCCATTTAAGAATGACAGAGGCCACTGTGCTCTTCGGGACCTGCAATGCTGCAGAAATTGGTTTATATCCTTCCCCAGATCTGTCCTGTCTCGGAGGTCTATGGACAATTTTGCTCCATTTTGAGTGTCACAGCAAAGGGTCTGAATACTTACGGAAATGTGATATTTCAGTTATTTCTTTTTAATTACTGCAAACATTTCTAAACACCTGTTTGTGTATCTTCATTCTGGGGTATTGTGTATAGTTTGATAAGAAAAAATAATTTAATCTATTTTAAAATAAGGCTGTAACGTAACAAAATGTGGAAAAAGTGAAGGGGTCTGAATATTTTCTGAATGCACTGTAGACACAAAAAGCTGGAGTAACTCACTGGGACAGGTAAAATAGTAAGATTAAACATGAACTTACCAGTTTGAAGTTTAACGATGAGGGATTTCGTGAAGACCCCGCCAGCACGCATGCGCGACATTCTTCAAAGCAGTGGTGTGAAATCACAGATAGTAGAATTGACTGAAGATAGTAAGATTAAGAGAACTAATATACCAGTTGACCTTATGATAGAGGGTTGGGAGCGGAGGGCACAAAATCCCTCATCGTAACTCCTCATAAAATAAGGATCAAACTTCAAACTGGTAAGTTCTTGTTTAATCTTACTATTTTACTTCAGAGTCATGTGAGTGACTTCGTGAAGATTTCAAAGCTCTGTGATTTCATGCCCTGGAACCAAGTCCATGCTCACACACTGCCGTAATAACTGATGGAGGAAGTATGTTAACGTATTTCAGACTCGAACAGAGCTGAAAAATAATAATGCAGCCTGGGAGGGTTGGAATTAAAAATACCCCTCATTAGTTTGGATACCAATGGATGGGATCCCACTCCAAGGTAAAGGTAGGATGACAATGCACTCCTTGCACTGTTAATGGCACTGTAGCTGAGGCCCTCGTCGTAGTGAAGGCCCGCGAGGAATTCCAGCACATTCGTGATGGTGGCAGAGTTGTAGGTGGTACCAGTCCTGGAACAGAACACCTCCCATTTCCTTACATGGGTAAGGTATTGCTTCCTTGTGGACTCTCTGCACGACACCGTGATGATATCCATGGTCCTGTTCGACAGCCCGAACTCCAGTAATGGTCTCTTCAGAACCTGCAAGCCAACAGGTTCAAATGACCATGGCACGGATGATTCTCCCCTGTTATGGGATGTAACAGGAGGTTCGGGCGTTTCGGAACCAGGAGACACGGTTCCTTTACCATGTCGAGGACCACCGGGAACCATGGCTGAGTAGACCAGTCGGGTATTATCAGTATCCCTGATGCGGAATCTAATTGAATTTTCCGCAATACCCGACTGATGAGGCAGAAAGGGGGAAATGCATAGAAAAACAAATTCCCCCAATGCAGCGAGAAAGCGTCCATCACTACTGCCCCAGGGTCTGGTTCCCATGCAACATATGTTGGTATCTGATGGTTCAGTCTGGACGCAAAAAGGTCGATATCTGGTGTTCCATACTGAGCTATAATGTCAGTAAATACCTGGTGGTTCAACATCCATTCGGTGTTGTCATTGAATATCCGTGATCTGGTGTCCGCCACTGTATTTAGCTTACCCAGAAGATATGTAGCTGAAATCCAAATGTTTCTTTCAATGCACCAGTGCCAAATTGTGTTTGCCAATTTATTACAAGATATCGACTAATACCATCCATATGATTTAAACATGCCACCACTGTGGTGTTGTCTATTTGCATACGAACATGCAGATTATCATGTTTGTACAGTAGGCCCGTAGCCCGTGAAACGCTCACAGCATTTCTAAATAGTTTATACCTCATGATTGAAGCAACGTAGATTCATGCAAGTCCCATCTACCGCCACCACTGGAAGTGGTGTCGGTAGCTTCCCAACCGCTTGTGTCAGTTTGTAACACGACTGAAGGGTGTGTAACTACGAAGGGATTGAAGCAATGTCGAATGTTGCTAATCCACCATCGCAGCTCATTTTTTGCTTTGGTCGGTAGCTGCATAGGTCTGTCAAAATGCCCAGCACGAGACTTTAGTGCTGAGATTTTTGCTCTTTGTAAGTTTTGATAATGCAGTGGTCCATATTGTGCAGCTGGAAATGTAGCTACAAGTTTGCCAATTACCTTAGCAGCATGTCGAATAGTCGGTTTTTTGGCGCAAGCAAGGCTATTACATGCCTCTATTATATCTGCCACTTTGTTATTTGGTAAAGTGACGGTCATATGATTTGTGTTAATCGTGAAACCCAGATAATCCATTACGACAGAGGGTGTTAATTCTGATTTGTCTGGATGGATGACGAACCCCAGCTTTTGAAATAGTAACTTGGTGGCTGTCACAGCTAATTTAGCCAATTTCAAGGTTTTTCCCACAATCAAGATGTCATCAAGATAGGCAATGACTAGGGTACACAAAAAGCTGGAGAAACTCAGCGGGTGCAGCAGCATCTAAGGAGCGAAGGAGATAGGCGACGTTTCGGGTCGAGACCCTTCTTCAGACTGGTCAGGGATCAGGGAAACGAGAGATATAGACGGTGATGTGGAGAGATAAGGAACAATGAATGAAAGATATGCAAAAAAGTATCGATGATAAAGGGAACAAGCCATTGTAAGCTGTTTGTGGTGTGAAAATGAGAAGCTGGTGCGACTCGGGTGGGGGAGGGAGATAGAGATAGAGGGAATGCCAGGGCCCGAGGGCTGAGGGAGAGGTGGGAAGGGGAGGAGACAGCAAGGGTTAACAGAATTGAGAAAATTCAATGTTCAAGCCCAAAGGATGTAGACTCCCCAATATGAGGTGCTGCTCCTCCAACTTGCGGTGTTGCTCACTCTGGCCGACTATGTGGTTTTATTTTCGTAGAGATGCCAATGCCGGTTTCAATATTCCATCTTGAAGTGGGTATATTGCACAAAAGTATTCAGTTGAGTTAATTCAATAATAATACGACACCAACCATCTTTTTTGGTTTTGGTAAAGATGTTCGATACAAACTCAATAGGTTCATGTTTGGTTTTCTCTATTACTCCCTTTGCATATAATCTAAATAGCTTTGCATGTCCTTCTACTTTCTCTTTTTGAGAAAGCACAAATTTCCGGCTAGGTACATGTTGAACTGGAGAGAGGAGTTTGTTAATAAATTCTATGTTATAGCCCTGAATACTGTGCAATATAAAGAGGTCAGAAGTTATAGAGCTCCATGTATCCCCAAACAGGGCCAACCTACCTCCCACTTGTGAGGTTATGCACGCAGTTTTCCCAAGGGAACCACACCTACTTACCTCCGGTGGTATTTGGTCTTCCATCCTTGATTCGTGGGAAGTGGTGTGGGGTTGACACATTTTCCATGCAGGTCGCTCTGGGCCATGGCCTAAAAAAGACCTTTGTGGATATGGCGCGACCTTTGGGTTTGCACCCGTCACCCTTTCGGGGTGGAACCGGGCCCGGTTGGGTGTTGCGTAGGCAACTTTGGATCTTCCGTCAACCCCTCCTCAAAGTCGGCCAACCCGACTTCTGGCACTCCCCTCCGAGGAGGGAGAGATGTTAAGCAGTCCTGGATAAGGAGCTGTCGTGGACCTGTGTGATCCACGGGACCCATGCTCCTGCTGGAGTAGGTCCCTGTGGAGCAGTTGCTCCATCATCCGCTCCATGCGGGCAATGCGATTGCCGTCAATGGGGCTTTGACCGCCAGTCGGGGTAAATTTTCTCGGACTGTTACGGTAAAAAGTCGGTGCCTGCCGCTCCAGCAGGGCTACGCGACTTCCGCGCGGATCTGCCGCCAGTCCGCGGTCTTCCGGACTGAAGCGGTGGAGAGTCGGTGCTTGCTGCTCCAGTGGGACTACGCGACTTCCATGTAGATCTTCCGCCAGTCTGCGGTCTTCTGGACTCAAGCGGTGGGGAGTTGATGCCTGCCGTATGAACGGGGCTTCCCGACTCCCGCGCGGTCCTGCCGCCAGTCCGCAGTCTTCCGGACTATAGCGGTGGAGAGTCGAGGCCTGCCGACAGAACGGGGCTACCCGACTTCCGCGCTGCCTTCCTGCCAGTCCGTGGTGGTTTCCCTAACTGCGGAACGGGAGCTGCCGACATTTCAACGGCCAGCTCCAGGGAATTAGGCCGCTGAACCTTTTACGATATCCCACGGCTCTCCGTGGCATGCTTGGAAGCAGCCCTCTTCTTACTCCGAGCCTTTTCCATACTCACAAAGTCTGGGTGTTCTGTAAAAGATTTGGGAAAAACCACAGAACACCAAACCAACTCAAGGTTAGTAAAACTTACCTGAGAGTCCTTTTTTAAAGGGTACACAAAAGGCTGGAGAAACTCAGCGGGTGCAGCAGCATCTAAGGAGCGAAGGAGATAGGCGACGTTTCGGGTCGAGACCCTTCTTCAGACTGGTCAGGGATCAGGGAAACGAGAGATAAAGACGGTGATGTGGAGAGATAAAGAACAATGAATGAAAGATATGCAAAAAAGTATCGATGATAAAGGGAACAAGCCAGTGTAAGCTGTTTGTGAAAATGAGAAGCTAGTGCGACTAGGGTGGGGGAGGGAGATAGAGATAGAGGGAATGCCAGGGCCCGAGGGCTGAGGGAGAGGTGGGAAGGGGAGGAGACAGCAAGGGTTAACAGAATTGAAAAAATTCAATGTTCAAGCCCAGAGGATGCAGACTCCCCAAGCGGAATATGAGGTGCTGTTCCTCCAACTTGCGGTGTTGCTCACTCTGGCCGTGGAGGAGGCCCAGGACCGAGAGGTCGGATACGGAATGGGAGGGGGAGTTGAAGTGCTGAGCCACCGGGAGGTCGGCTTGGTTATTGCAGACCGAGCGGAGGTGTCCTTTTTTAAAGTTGCCCGTAGAGGAGCTGCGCTCCTCCCAGCCTGTCGGTTGCCATGCGAGCGACGATATGTCGTGCATGCGTGCTGGCGGGGTCTTCACGAAGTCACTCACGTGACTCCGAGATAAAATCTCTGGAGATAAGGAATGGGTGGCATTTCAGATCTGAAAAAAAAGGTTCTCGACTCAAAACGTCACCCATTCCTTCTCTCCAGAGATGCTGCCTGAGTTACTCCAGCATTTTGGGCCTATCTTTGGTTTAAACCAGCACCTGCAGTTCCTTCCTTCATACACAATGGAAGGGAGGTTGGTTTCCGTGATGCAGAAGTGAAACTGGAGTGTGGCCAGGGTGGTGTGGGTAGGTGATGATGCTTGCTGCAGATCCCTTCGATGGTGAGGAGATCAGTACCCGATGGAATGGATGTTTGTAACTTCCTTTGTTCTTGGGCATTCACCAGGCTGTGATTAACCAGGATTTAGCCAGGAGTGGAAGGCTTCAGTGACAGGGTGAGATTGGACAAGCTGGGTCTATTGACACTGGAACGTAGAAGAATAAGGGGCCACTTTATAGAGGTTTGTAAGATTATGAGGGCTATAGATTGACAATGGACAATAGACAATAGGTGCAGGAGTAGGCCACTCAGCCCTTCCGGGCCAGCACCACCATTCAATGTGATCACGGCTGATCATCCCCAATCAATATCCCGTTCCTGCTTTCTCCCCATATCCCTTGACTCCGCTATCTTTAAGAGCCCTACCTAGCTCCCTCTTGAAAGTATCCAGAGAACCGGCCTCCACCGCCTCCTGAGGCAGAGAATTCCACACTCACAACTCTCTGTGAGAAAAGGTGTTTCCTCGTCTCCGTTCTAAATGGCTTACCCCTTATTCTTAAACAGTTGCCCTTGTTCTGCACTCCCCCAACATTGGGAACATGTTTCCTGTCTCAAGCGTTAATAATCCTGACTCAATAATCTTATATGTTTCAATAAGATCCCCTCTCATCCTTCTAAACTGAATAGTCAATCTTTTTCTCAGGGACATAGATATAATGAAGGCACAGTCTTTTTCCCCAGGTGGACACAAAATGCTGGAGTAGCTCAGCAATCAGATCAGATTCCTTTATTGTCATTCAGACCTTTCGGTCTGAACGAAATTTCGTTACCTTGCAGTCATAACATGTAATAAATTAAAACAAAACACACAATAAACACATAATTTAAGCAGGTGATGCAGCATCTACGGAGAGAAGGAATTGGCGACGCTTCGGGTCAAGACCCTTCTTCAGACTTTATCCCCAGGATCGGGTAATCAAGATCTCGAGGGGCACAAGTTTAAGGTAAGAGGGGAAATATTTATTACACATGGGCATTTAAAAAAACTCCAAATATGAACTTTATTCAGAATAAAAATCCTTTCAACTTATGTCTTACCTTCAACTTATCAGTTGTCAACTTATGCCTTATGACAGTAAGCCAATTTATGCCTTACCTTCACCAAAATACTATCTTAGAAACTTTCCAATCAGGTTTCAGGGCCCACCACAGCACAGAGTCTGCCTTGTTGAAGGTACATAATGACCTACTGCTCACCGTTGACTCCGGCAACTGTGCAATCCTGCTCCTTCTCGACCTCAGCTCAACATTTGATACAGTCGACCACACCATCCTAATTGACCGTCTCCGGTACAGGGTTGGTATTGATGGCACTGCCCTGAGCTGGTTCATCTCCTACCTCAAAGGTAGGAGTTTCTCTACTAACATAGGCAACTCTTTCTCCACCCCAGCTAACCTCTGCTGTGGGGTTCCACAAGGTTCCATCCTTGGCCCCATTCTCTTCTCCCTGTATATGCTCCCCTTAGGCCAAGTCATTCAAAGGCACGGGATTTCCTTCCATTGCTATGCAGACGATACATAACTCTATCTCCCCCTGAAACCCAACAACCGATCAAATCTACTTAACCTTATCCACTGCCTCGAGGATATAACATGTTGGATGGCCCAGAACTTCCTCCAACTAAACGAGAATAAGTCTGAGGTCATCCTTCTCGGCCCCTCGGACTCAATCAAAACGATAGCAGGCAGCCTTGGAAGCCTTACCCCATTACTCAAACCTCACGTCAAAAACCTTGGCGTGATATTTGACTCGGCATTGAAATTTGACAAACAAGTCAGTGCCGTGGTAAAAGCTAGCTTCTTCCAGCTGCGGACGATAGCTAAAATAAAACAATTCCTCCAGTTTGATGACCTCGAAAAGATCATCCACACATTTATCTCCTCCCGCCTCGACTACTGCAACTCCCTTTACACTGGCATCGCCAATCTTCCCTGTCCCGCCTGCAACTGGTCCAAAACGCCGCAGTGAGACTTCTGACGGGCACCTGAAAAATGGACCACATCACCCCGATCTGGCCTCTCTCCACTGGCTCCCTGTGCGGTTCAGAATAAATTTCAAGATCTTTCTTTATGTTTACAAAGCCCTTAACGGGCTTGCCCCCACCTACATCAAAAGTCTGCTTACCCACCACACCACCTCCAGCAATCTGCCCAAAGGCAGGGTGGAAAGGAATGGCTGGCATTTCTGGTCAACACCCTACATCAGTCCGTGCTGACTTCCCACGCACAGATGCTGCCCGACCCACCAGTTTCCTCCAGCTGATTGCCTGTCACTCTTTTTTTCTCTCCTTTTTACAACTTGTTCTCTCTATCCTGTTTCTCACTTTCCTTCCCTCTTGGTCTCTCCTTTCTTTCTTCTCCTTTTATCTTACTCCTTTGTATTCTATCTCCCTCTCCTTTTTACCCTCTTCTTTCTATTCCTGTTATTTTCATCCTGTTTTAACCTCTTTTCCCCTCTATCCCTATCTTTCTATCTCTACCCTCGCGTCCTTTCACCCCTCCTCTTTCTCTCCCCACCTCTCACCCTTCCCCCCTCCTCTCTCCCCCCCTCCTCTCTCCCCCCCTCTTCCCCCCCTCCTCTCTCTTGCCCCCTCCTCTCTCGCCCCCCTCCTCTCTCCCCCTCCCCCCTCCTCCTCTCTCACCTCCCCCCTCCTCCTCTCTCACCACCCCCTCCTCTCCCCCCTCCTCCTCTCTCACCCCCCCTCCTCTCTCACCCCCCCTCCTCCTCTCTCACCCCCCCTCCTCTCTCACCCCCCTCCTCCTCTCTCCCCCCCCCCTCCTCCTCTCTCACCCCCCCTCCTCCCTCTCTCACCCCCCTCTCACCCCTCCCTCCTCTCTCACCCCCCCCTCTCTCACCCCCCCTCCTCCCTCACCCCCCTCCTCCTCTCTCACCCCGTCCTCTCACCCCCCTCCCTACTCTCTCTGGCCCCTCCTCTCTCCCTGTCCTCTCACCCCCCCTCCTCTCTCCTCCCCCCTACTCTCTCTTCCCCTCCTCTCGTCTCTCCTCTCTTCTCTCCCACCATGTCCCCCTCTCTGATCACCCTCTCTCTCTCTCTCTCTCTCTCTCCTCTCTCACCCTCTCCACTATCCTCCCTTCTCTCCTCCTCATTCCTCCCTCACCTCTCCCTTACACTCTCCCCCTCTCGTCTCACCTGCTCTCTCACACACTCCTCACATTCTATCTCTCTCACTTTGGTATTTCAACTTTTTTAAAGTTGCCCGTAGAGGAGCTGCGCTCCTCCCAGCCTGTCGGTTGCCATGCGAGCGACGATATGTCGTGCATGCGTGCTGGCGGGGTCTTCACGAAGTCACTCACGTGACTCCGAGATAAAATCTCTGGAGATAAGGAATGGGTGGCATTTCAGATCTGAAAAAAAAGGTTCTCGACTCAAAACGTCACCCATTCCTTCTCTCCAGAGATGCTGCCTGAGTTACTCCAGCATTTTGGGCCTATCTTTGGTTTAAACCAGCACCTGCAGTTCCTTCCTTCATACACAATGGAAGGGAGGTTGGTTTCCGTGATGCAGAAGTGAAACTGGAGTGTGGCCAGGGTGGTGTGGGTAGGTGATGATGCTTGCTGCAGATCCCTTCGATGGTGAGGAGATCAGTACCCGATGGAATGGATGTTTGTAACTTCCTTTGTTCTTGGGCATTCACCAGGCTGTGATTAACCAGGATTTAGCCAGGAGTGGAAGGCTTCAGTGACAGGGTGAGATTGGACAAGCTGTCTATTGACACTGGAACGTAGAAGAATAAGGGGCCACTTTATAGAGGTTTGTAAGATTATGAGGGCTATAGATTGACAATGGACAATAGACAATAGGTGCAGGAGTAGGCCACTCAGCCCTTCCGGGCCAGCACCACCATTCAATGTGATCACGGCTGATCATCCCAATCAATATCCCGTTCCTGCTTTCTCCCCATATCCCTTGACTCCGCTATCTTTAAGAGCCCTACCTAGCTCCCTCTTGAAAGTATCCAGAGAACCGGCCTCTACCGCCTCCTGAGGCAGAGAATTCCACACTCACAACTCTCTGTGAGAAAAGGTGTTTCCTCGTCTCCGTTCTAAATGGCTTACCCCTTATTCTTAAACAGTTGCCCTTGTTCTGCACTCCCCCAACATTGGGAACATGTTTCCTGTCTCAAGCGTTAATAATCCTGACTCAATAATCTTATATGTTTCAATAAGATCCCCTCTCATCCTTCTAAACTGAATAGTCAATCTTTTTCTCAGGGACATAGATATAATGAAGGCACAGTCTTTTTCCCCAGGTGGACACAAAATGCTGGAGTAGCTCAGCAGGTGATGCAGCATCTACGGAGAGAAGGAATTGGCGACGCTTCGGGTCAAGACCCTTCTTCAGACTTTATCCCCAGGATCGGGTAATCAAGATCTCGAGGGGCACAAGTTTAAGGTAAGAGGGGAAATATTTATTACACATGGGCATTTAAAAAAACTCCAAATATGAACTTTATTCAGAATAAAAATCCTTTCAACTTATGTCTTACCTTCAACTTATCAGTTGTCAACTTATGCCTTATGACAGTAAGCCAATTTATGCCTTACCTTCACCAAAATACTATCTTAGAAACTTTCCAATCAGGTTTCAGGGCCCACCACAGCACAGAGTCTGCCTTGTTGAAGGTACATAATGACCTACTGCTCACACGTTGACTCCGGCAACTGTGCAATCCTGCTCCTTCTCGACCTCAGCTCAACATTTGATACAGTCGACCACACCATCCTAATTGACCGTCTCCGGTACAGGGTTGGTAATTGATGGCACTGCCCTGAGCTGGTTCATCTCCTACCTCAAAGGTAGGAGTTTCTCTCTACTAACATAGGCAACTCTTTCTCCACCCCAGCTAACCTCTGCTGTGGGGTTCCACAAGGTTCCATCCTTGGCCCCATTCTCTTCTCCCTGTATATGCTCCCCTTAGCCAAGTCATTCAAAGGCACGGGATTTCCTTCCATTGCTATGCAGACGATACATAACTCTATCTCCCCCTGAAACCCAACAACCGATCAAATCTACTTAACCTTATCCACTGCCTCGAGGATATAACATGTTGGATGGCCCAGAACTTCCTCCAACTAAACGAGAATAAGTCTGAGGTCATCCTTCTCGGCCCCTCGGACTCAATCAAAACGATAGCAGGCAGCCTTGGAAGCCTTACCCCATTACTCAAGACCTCACGTCAAAAACCTTGGCGTGATATTTGACTCGGCATTGAAATTTGACAAACAAGTCAGTGCCGTGGTAAAAGCTAGCTTCTTCCAGCTGCGGACGATAGCTAAAATAAAACAATTCCTCCAGTTGATGACCTCGAAAAGATCATCCACACATTTATCTCCTCCCGCCTCGACTACTGCAACTCCCTTTACACTGGCATCGCCAATCTTCCCTGTCCCCTGCAACTGGTCCAAAACGCCGCAGTGAGACTTCTGACGGCACCTGAAAAAATGGACCACATCACCCCGATCTGGCCTCTCTCCACTGGCTCCCTGTGCGGGTTCAGAATAAATTTCAAGATCTTTCTTTATGTTACAAAGCCCTTAACGGCTTGCCCCCACCTACATCAAAAGTCTGCTTACCCACCACACCACCTCCAGCAATCTGCCCAAAGGCAGGGTGGAAAGGAATGGCTGGCATTTCTGTCAACACCCTACATCATCCGTGCTGACTTCCCACGCACAAGATGCTGCCCGACCCACCAGTTTCCTCCCAGCTGATTGCCTGTCACTCTTTTTTTCTCTCTTTTTACAACTTGTTCTCTCTATCCTGTTTCTCACTTTCCTTCCCTCTTGGTCTCTCCTTCTTTCTCTCCTTTTCTTACTTCCTTTGTATTCTATCTCCCTCTCCTTTTTACCCTCTTCTTTCTATTCCTGTTATTTTCATCCTGTTTTAACCTCTTTTCCCCCTCTATCCCGATCTTTCTATCTCTACCCTCGCGTCCTTTCACCCCTCCTCTTTCTCTCCCCACCTCTCACCCTTCCCCCCTCCTCACTCTCTCCCCCCCCCTCTCTCCCCCCCTCCCTCTCTCTTGCCCCCTCCTCTCGTCCCCCCCCTCTCTCGCCCTCCTCTCCCCCCCCTCCTCCTCTCTCACCTCCCCCTCTCTCACCCCCCCCTCTCTCACCCCGTCCTCTCACCCCCCTCCCTACTCTCTCTTGGCCCCTCCCTCTCTCCCTGTCCTCTCACCCCCCTCCTCTCTCCTCCCCCCTACCTCTCTTTTCCCTCTCCTCTCGTCTCTCCTCTCTTCTCTCCCACCATGTCCCCCCTCTCTGATCACCCTCTCTCTCTCTCTCTCCTCTCACCCTCTCCACTATCCTCCCTTCTCTCCTCCTCATTCCTCCCTCACCTCTCCCTTACACTCTCCCCCTCTCGTCTCACCTGCTCTCTCACACACTCCTCACATTCTATCTCTCTCACTTTGGTATTTCAACAGATATTTACCCTTTCTCTCGGTTGCTGCTCTCCTCCAGCTGATCTTTGGCACTGGCCTGCGATCTCTCTGCAAAACTCTGACTAAACGCCTCCCCTTCCCACATGACTCAGAGCGAAGAGCTTCGGTTTCAAGTCCAGGGAGTGTGTCTCAATTGTGGAACGCGAATTGCTTCCTGATTCCGCCCAACTCCAGCCTGGTTTTGTTTACTGAGACCCGTATAGCACATAAATATTATTGATTCCCCTTCACTGGTAAAAGACCCAGTACATTCACCCTATCTATTCCACCCATTATTTTATACTGATCGCACCATACCCTTCTGCGCTCCAATAAATAAAATCCTAGGCAGACAAAAATGCTGGAGAAACTCAGCTGGTGCAGCAGCATCTATGGAGCTAAGGGAATCGGCAACGTTTCGGGCCGAAAGCCTTCTTCAGACCAAAACGTTGCCTATTTCCTTCGCTCCATAGATGCTGCTGCACCCGCTGAGTTTCTCCAGCACTTTTGTCCACCTTCGATTTTCCTGCATCTGCAGTTCCTTCTTAAACAAATAAAGTCCTAGCCTGCTTAACTTCTCTCTATACCTCAGGCCCTCGAGTCCTGGCAAGTCTAGGGGTAGCACAGTGATCGAGCCACTGCCTGACTACAGGTGCTGTCTGTACAGAGTTTGTACGTTCTCCCTGTGAACCGTGGCGGTTTTTTTTCCGGGTGCTCTCATTTCCTCCCACACTCCAAAGACGTGCAGGTCTGTAGGTTTTATTGGCTTCGGTAAAATTGTACAATTGTCCCAAGTGTGTAGGATAGTGTTAGTGCTGGGGGATCGCTGGTCGGCGTGGACTCAGCGGGTCAAAGATCAAAGGGCCCGTTTCCACACTGTCTGAAACATCCTTGTAAATCTACTCTGCACTCTTTCCAGCTTAACGACATTAGTGAACAAAACTGAACACAGTACTCCAAGTGTGGCCTCACCAACATCTTGTATAACTGCAACACAAAGTCCCAAATTCCATACTGAATATACACACAAAAAGCTGGAGTAACTCAACAGGTCAGGCAGCAACTCTGGAGAAAAGGAATGAGTGACTTTTTGGGTCGAGTCCCTTCTTCAGACTGACTCATGAAGGCCAATGTACCAAAAGCCTTCTTGACAATATATAATAGACAATAGGTGCAGGAGTAGGCCATTCGGCCCTTCGAGCCTGCACCGTCATTCAATGTGATCATGGCTGATCATCCCCAATCAGTACCCCGTTCCTGCCTTCTCCCCATATCTCCTGACTCCGCTATCTTTAAGAGCTCTATCTAGCTCTCTCTTGAAAGTATCCAGAGAACCGGCCTCCACCACCCTCCGAGGCAGGGAGTTCCACAGACGTACAACTCTCTTTGAGAAAAAGTGTTTCCTCGTCTCCATTCTAAATGGCTTACCCCTTATTCTTAAACTGTGGCCCCTGGTTCTGGGCTCCCCCAACATCGGGAACATGTTTCCTGCCTCTAGCGTGTCCAAACCCTTAACAATCTGTTATGTTTCAATAAGATTCCCTCTCATCCTGCTTAACTCCAGAGTGTACAAGCCCAGCCCCTCCATTCTCTCAGCAATTCTCTCTAGGAATTAACCTTGTAAACCTATGCTGCACTCCCTCAATAGCAAGAATGTCCTTCTCGAAATTAGGGGACCAAAACTGCACACAATACTCCAGGTGTGGTCTCACTAGGGCCCTGTACAACTGCAGAAGGACCTCTTTGCTCCTATACTCGACTCCGCTTGTTATAAAGGCCAACATGCCATTCGCTTTCTTCACTGCCTGATCTACCTGCATGCTTACTTTCATAGACTGATGAACAAGGACCCCCAGATCCCATTGTACTTCCCTTTTCCAACTTCATGCCATTTAGATAGTAATCTGCCTTCCTGTTTTTGATACCAAAGTGGATAACATCACATTTATCCACATTAAACTTCATCTGCCATGCATCTGCACACTCACCCAACCTGTCCAACCTTGACTGCCCTATCTCACTGTGATGCCACTTTCAGGAAACTATGTACCTGCATTCCTCGATCCCTCTGCTCTACAACATCACTACTTTCTTGGACAGAGTGGTGGACACTGCCTGGTCCATCGCGGGTACTGATCTCCTCGCCATCGAAGGGAACTGCAGGAGGCTCTGCCTGAAGAAGGCAGCCAGCATCATCCGAGGCCCCACAGCACCCTGGCCACGCTCTTATCTCACTCCTGCCCTCGGGGAGAAAGTGCAGGAACCTGAAAACTGTGACCCTCCAGGTTGAGGAACAGCTTCATAGCAACAACCACCAGCTCTTTAAAACTACACAATGCCAATTTAACTTCCAACTACGAATCATCTTGGTTGCACTGGCGACTTTAGCCCTTTATTTTGTTTGCACCAATAAAAGGAATTTTATTTATTTCCATTTTTTTGTTTCCTCATTACTTTATCTATTGAATATTGTATTTACAGGCTGCAAGGAAGAATGTCATTGTTCCATTTTGAAATATGTGGCAATTAAACACACTGGACTCCTGACTCATCAAGCTGGAAAGAGCGCAGAGGAGATTTGCGAGAATATTTCCAGGATTCGATGGGCCAAGCTATAGGGTGAGGTTGAGCAGGGTAGGACATTATTCCTTGGAGAGCAGGAGGCTGAGGAATGATCTTATATAGGTGTATAAAATCATGAGAGGAATAGACAGAGTGAATGCACATAATCTTTTACCCAGGGTGGGGGAATCAAGAACCATAGGACATAGGTTTAAGGTGAGAGGGCAAAGACAGGAACCTGAGGGGCAACTTTTTAAAAAAAAATATGGTAGGTATACAGAACAAGCTGCTGGAGGAGGTGGTTGAGGCAGGTATTATAACACCATTTAAAATACATTAAAATAACTGTGCATAGTTCCCTGAAGGTGGAATCGCATGTAGATAGGGTGGTAAAGAAAGCCTTTGGTGTGGCTGGCCTTTATAAATCAGAGAGCATTGAATATAGGAGTAGGGAAGTAATGTTAAAATTGTACAAGGCATTGGTAAGACCAATTCTGGTGTATGGTCGCCTAGTTATAGGAAGGATGTCAACAAAAACAGAGAGAGAGTACAGAGGAGATTTACTAGAAATGTTGCCAGGGTTCCAGCAACTATGTTACAGAGAAAGGTTGAACGTTAGGTCTTTATTCTATTGGAGCGCAGAAGGTTAAGGGGGACTTGATTGAGGTCTTTTAAAATGATGAAAGGGATAGACAGAGTTGACGTGGATAAGCTTTTCCCATTGAGGGGTAGGAAAATTCCAAACAAGAGGGCATGACATGAGAATTTTAGTTTAGGGGTAACGTGAGGGGGGACTTTTTTACTCAGAGGGTGGTGGCTGTGTGGAATGAGCTTCCACAGAAATTGGTGGAGGCAGGATCGATTTAACATTTAAAAGTAAAGTGGATAGGTATATGGACGGGAAGGGAAATGGAGGGTATGGTCTGAGTGCAGGTAGATGGGACTAGGGGAAAACAAATGGTCAGCACGGACTGGAAGGGCCGAGAGGGCCCTGTTTCCGTGCTGTAATTGTTATATGGTTATATGGTTTATATTTAGACAAGTACATGGAAAGGATTAGAGGTGAGATGGGCCAAACGCAGGCAAATTGGAGTAGCTTTAGATGGCCGGCATAGTTTCAGGGTCAGTTTATTGTCACATGTACCATTTAAGATACAGTGAAATTTGAGTTTGAGAGAAAGGGCCTGTTTATGTGCTTGCATGACTCTATGACTTGCACTACCATGAAGACAGACACAAAATGCTGAGCAACACAGCGGGACAGGCAGCATTTCTGGAGAGAAGCTCTGCTGAAAGTTTCGAGTCCAGACCCTTCAGACTGAGTCAGGGGAGAGAGAGTCCTGCAGATATAGAAGGGCAGGGTGAGAAATGGACTGATCAAAGCCAAGGGTGATAAGGAAATGCAGAAGGAAGGAACTGCAGATGCTGGTTTAAACCAAGGATAGACACAAAATGCTGGAGTAACTCAGCAGATCAGGCAGCATTGCTGGGAGAAGGAGTGAGTGACGTTCCGGTCGAGTACCTTCTCAGACTAGAGTCAGGGAAAGGGAAATGAGAGACATAGACGGTGACTGAAGTAGAGAGGTATAGAACAAATGATCGTTATTCTATATTTCTTTACTTCACCGTCTACATCTCATCGTAAGGAAATGTAGAAATAGTTCATTGTGAGAATGGACTGGTTTTCTAATTGTCTATTTTGCTCTAATGTTTTAGGTTTTTTTGGACTTTTTATTTTCTCTGTCCTTGTAAGAATGTATGCATAATTAATGTTTGAAATGAGTCAGGGCTGCAGCAAACAAGATTTTCATTGTACTTATGTATCTAAGGTTATCTTGATTGATTAAACGCAGCTCTCAATCTATGACTCATTCCATCCTGATGGTGTTGCAAGCCTGCCATTTTGCCCTGCCTCTGTGCACTTCAGAGAGTGGTTGGTAAATACAGTGTGTGTCCACATCACCTATCCTCCACTCTCCTGGAAGCTTGAAGAGGTCACAGAGATATGGAGGGGCAAATTCACACGCAAAACTTTTTAGTATGAGCAAAATTGTGCCCCCACAACTGAGGAAGGATGTGCTGGCTCTGGAGGGGGGTCCAGAGGAGGTTTACGAGAATGAATCCCAGAAATGAGTGGGTTAACATATGATGAGCGTTTGACGGCACTGGGCCTGTACTCGCTGGAGCTTTTGAAGGATGGGGGGGGGGCTCATTGAAAACTTACCGAATAGTGAAACGCCTGGATATAAGAGAGGATGTTTCCACCAGTGGAGAGTACCAGAGGTCATAGCTTCAGAATTAACGGACGTCCCTTTAGGATGGAGATGAGGACAAATTTCTTCAGTTAGAGGGTGGCAAAACTGTGGAATTCATTGCCACAAAAGGCATTGGACGTCGTCAATGGATATTTTTAAGGGAGAAGAATAGGATAGATTATTGATTAGTAAGAGGTGTCAGGGGTTTCTGGGAAGTAGGTAGGAGATTAGGGTTTTCAGAAAAGAGAAAGAAAGATCTAAGTAATGAGTCAATCACCAAGCATTCACTGTGCAGTGCTGACATGACAATAAAGAACCATTGGAATAATTGGTCCTGACCCAATACAGTGGTGGCATTAAATAAACTTATGGTATGCAGGAATGGAGGGATATGGATTATATGCAGGCAGATACGAGTAGGTTCTTGGCACCATGTTAGGCACAGACATTGTGGGCTGTGGCCTCTTCCTGTGCTGTAACTGCTCTATGTATCTCAGCATCTCTACTACTTCTGGACCCCTCATCTCCAACCCCAACCCGACCTTCCTCAGCAGACAGGACAGAGCAGCAACCACACCTTGCCTCCCAGCGCATCGCCACTGCTGACCATCCCGCGACCCCCCGAAAACGCCTGCCTATGGTTCAGCCAAACTCTCACCTTGCTTCATCTCCTCCATGGTGGCTACGATGTGGGCCGAAGGGCCTGTCTCCGTGCTGTACTGTTCTATGTCCCATGATACGGTCCTAATGCAAATGGGAATGGCACAGAGGCAAAAACGGTTAACAAGGACATTGTGGGCCAAAGGGATGTTTCTTGGCTGCATTGTTCTGCAGATTCGACAGATGCACCATGGGAAGCATCACGGCATGATTTAGGGACAGCTCCAACCAAGACCACAAGATAATCACAGAGAATTGTAGAGCGCAGCCCGATCCAACCAAACCTCCCTTCCATTGACTCCATCTACACCCCATGCTGCCCCCCCCCCCCCCCCCCCCCCCCCCCCCCCCCCCCCCCCCCCCCACCCCCCCCCCCCCCCCCCCACGGCAAGGCCAGCAGCATCATCAAGGACGAGTTGCACCCTGGCCGCTCCCTCTTCTCCCTTCTCCCATCGAGCAAAATTACAGTTTGAAAAACGCACACCAATTCAGGGACAGTTTGCTTTCACCAGGCAACTGAACCATCATAGAAACATAGTAACGTAGAAAATAGGTGCAGGAGCAGGCCATTCAGCCCTTCAAGCCTGCACCGCCATTCAATATGATCATGGCTGATCATCCAACTCAGTATCCTGTACCTGCCTTCTCTCCGTACCCCCTGATCCCTTTAGCCACAAGGGCCACATCTAACTCCCTCTTAAATATAACCAAATGAACTGGCCTCAACTACCTTCTGTGGCAGAGAATTCCACAGATTCACCACTCTCTGTGTGAAAAATGATTTTCTCATCTCGGTCCTAAAAGACTTCCCCCTTTTGCTTAAACTGTGACCCCTTGTTCTGGACTTCCCCAACATCGGGAAAATCTTCCTGCATCTAGCCTGCCCAACCCCTTAAGAATTTTCTAAGTCTCTATAGGATCCCCCCTCAATCTTCTAAATTCCAGCGAGTTATATTGCCAAGTCTATCCAGTCTTTCTTCATATGGAAGTCCTGCCATCCCAGGAATCAGTCTGGTGAACCTTCTCTGTACTCCCTCTATGGCAAGAATGTCTTTCCTCACATTAGGAGACCAAAAACTGTAAGCAATACTCCAGGTGTGGCTCACCAAGTCCCTGTACAACTGCAGTAGAACCTCCCTGCTCTTGTACTCAAATCCTTTTGCTATGAATGCCAACATACCATTCACTTTCTTCACAGCCTGCTGCACCTGCATGCCTACTTTCAATGACTGGTGTACCATGACACCCAGGTCTCATTGCATCTCCCATTTTCCTAATCGGCCACCATTCAGATAATAGTCTACTTTCCTGTTTTTGCCACCAAAGTGGATAACTTCACATTTATCCACATTATACTGCATCTGCCATGAATTTGCCCACTCACCCAGTCTATCCAAGTCATCCTGCAGCCTCCTAGCATCTTCCTCACAGCTAACACTGCCCCCCAGCTTCGTGTCATCCACAAACTTGGAGATGTGCACTCAATTACCTCATCCAGATCATTAATATATATTGTAAATAGCTGGGATCCCAGCACTGAGCCTTGCGGCAAACCGCACCAGTCACTGCCTGTCATTCCTGAAAATGACCCTTACTCCTACTCTTTGCTTCCCTGTCTGCCAGCCAGTTCTCTATCCACATAGAAACAAGAAATTAGGTGCAGGAGCAGGCCATTCGGCCCTCGAGCCTGCACAGACCATTCAACATGAGCTGATCATCCACCTCAATATCCTGCACCTGCCTTCACTCCATTACCCCCTGATCCCATCAGCCACAAGGGTCACATCCAACTCCCTCTTAAATATGGCCAATGAACTGGCCTCAACTACCTTTCTTGTGGCAGAGAATTCCACAATTCACCACTCTCTGTGTGAAAAACGATTTTCTCATCTCGGTCCCTAAAAGACTTCCCCCTTATCCTTAAACTGTGACCCCTTTGTCCTGGACTTCCCAACATCGGGAACAATCTTCCCTGCATCTAGCCTGTCCCACCCTTTAAGAATTTTGTAAGTCTCTATGAGATCACCCCTCAATCTTCTAAATTCCAGCGAGTACAAGCCGAGTCTATCCAGTCTTTCTTCATATGGAAGTCCTGCCATCCCAGGAATCAGTCTGGTGAACCTTCTCTGTACTCCCTCTATGGCAAGAATGTCTTTCCTCAGATTAGGAGACCAAAACTGTACGCAATACTCCAGGTGTGGCCTCACCAAGACCCTGTACAATTGCAGTAGAACCTTCCTGCTCTTGTACTCAAATCCTTTTGCTATGAATGCCAACATACACATTCGCTTTCCTTCACAGCCTGCTGCACCTGCATGCCTACTTTCAATGACTGGTGTACCATGACACCCAGGTCTCGCTGCATCTCCCCTTTTCCTAATCCGGTCAGCATTCAAATAATAGTCTACTTCCTGTTTTTGCACCAAAGTGGATAACCCCCCCCCCCCTCACATTATCCACATTATACTGCATCTGCCATGCATTGCCCACTCACCCAGTCTATCCAAGTCATCCCTGCAGCCTCCTAGCATCCTCCTCACAGCTAACACTGCCCCCCAGCTTCATGTCATCCACAAACTTCGAGATGTTGCATTTAATTCCCTCGTCCAAATCATTAATGTATATTGTAAATAGCTGGGGTCCCAGCACTGAGCCTTGCGGCACCCCACTAGTCACTGTCTGCCATCCTGAAAAGGACCCGTTTACACTCCTACTCTTTGCTTCCCTGTCTGCCAGCCAGTTCTCTATCCACATCAATACTGAACCACCAATACCATGTGCTTTAAGTTTGTATACCAATCTCTTGTGTGGGACCTTGTCGAAAGCCTTCTGAAAGTCCAGATATAACACATCCACAGGTTCTCCCTTATCCACTCTCAATACTAGTTAACATCCTCAAAAAATTTGCCCAATCAGATTCCGTCAGACATGATTTACATTTCATAAATCCATTGATGACTTTGTCCAATGATTTCAAGCTTTCCAAATGCGTTTTATTCCATCTTTAATAAAACTGACTCTAGATTTTCACCCATACCGATGTTTAGACTAACTGGTCTTGTAATTCCCCGTTTTCTCTATCCCTCCCTTTTAAAAGTGGGGTGACATTACGACTACCTTTCAAATAAATTTTCCCCTTTCAAGGAACTACTCCTGAATCTAATCGAGTTTTGAAAACATTATCCTAATGCATTCCAACTATTTTGGGACTACCCCAGCCCCTATTTCCGGTAAGATGATTTATGTCTTCCTTAGTGAAAGACAGAACCAAAGTAGTGATTCACTTTGGTCTGCATCCTATCACCAACAACTAGAGAGCTGGCCTGAGCCACTCATCTATGTCATTTTGGTGACCACTTTTCAGCTTATTTTTGGACCCGGACTTATTCCATGTACCATGTGTTATACAATTGGACTGCTCAATTGTCAATTATGTAAAGTCTCTCCTTTGACTGGTTAGCACTCCAAAAAAAAGCTTTTCACTGATACTCCGATACAAGTGAAAAATAAACTAGAAGGGTCTCGATCAAAACATCACCCATTCCTTCTCTCCAGAGACTGCTGCCTGTTCCCGTTGAGTTATCTCTAGTTATTTTTTCTTTTTTTCAGCGTCTTCTGTCTTTCTTCAATGTAAACACACTGAATCTGCAAGTTCCTTCTACAGTTCAGAGAACCACCCCTGCCTAATGTGGTCATCTGTTATCAGCCTTAATTTGTCCTGAGTCTTTTTAGTTCGACCTCCAGTCTTTCTCTCTCTATAAATTAGTCGGAAAGAAGAAAGAAGCGTACACAAACCCGATACACGTGACCAATAAAATAAAAAGGGTTCATGACCCGAAACACTCACCCACCCTTTCTCGACAGAGATGCTGCCTGTCCCCTTTTTGACTTACACCGATGATAGACACAAAAGTGCTGGTGTTTGTGTTTTATATATATATATATATATATATATATAAAAAAGACACTGCAGAGATAGTGGTTTCACCATAGAGGCGATGGTAATGCCCCATATAATTATTCTAGACATAGTACAGACCCGTTGGGTTACCCGTCTCACCCCAACGTAAATATTGCTCAATCACGACATTGCCCCAAACTGTCGTAGGCCGCGGGCTCATTTATCCTCATCCACCAGCACTCCATCCTCCCTTGATCTGTGGGCGTCACAGCTTTTAGAATCATTATACTATCTCCCTGTTCGCCACGGGCGGAGTAAATATGAGTGGTGGGGCCAGGGTGTGCGCGAGTCTCTGGTGACGCTGGCTGCCCGTTAGTTCCTGTAAATCCATTCGATGGAGGGGGGTCAGAACCCGTGTGATGCACTGGAATCTTTGCAGAGAGATACTACAACGTTCCCCCATCGAGTCCTCGCCGAACCATTGATTTCACCCGTTTCACACCCCTCGTTCCACACTCGCGCTGGTGGTCGGTGGGAGAGGGGCGAGGGGTTGGAACCAAAAAGACGTTGGGCCAAGTTGGCATGTTTGGTGCTGGAGGTCAGGGGTGCAAAGTTCTCAACGCAAGTTAACTTCTGCAGGCTGTAGTGCCCCCCCCCCCTCCCACCCCCCGATTGCCCTTACATGGACAAAATCCTAACATGAACCCACCCTCCCCCCACACCGCTCATCCAGCCGAGGGAAAAACCGTGGACAATGAAATTGTTTGGTCAAATGGAGCCAGGAGCCGCCTTGTGGCGGGGAAGGTGGGGCGGCGCGGTTGGCGGTTGGCGGTTGGCGTGTTGGCGGCCCGTTCGGCGCGCGCGCGCTGGGCGTTCGTTGGGGAGGGGGGCGCGCGCCTCCCGCCGCGGTCACGCGCTGTTCGCACGGGGGCGGGGCGGTTGTCCGGCGGGGAGCGGCTCCGCCGGCGCCGCTGATTGGCTGGGCCTGTGCCGGGGGCGGGGGCTCGGTTCCATGGCGGACGCGCGCGCCCCGTCGTGGCCAGGGGAGACCGGAGCGCGGGCCCAGCGGGCGCGATGGCGGGCAGGAGGGGAGGCGTCTCCGCCGCCGAAGTCTCGGCCCGCACGTCCGCAAGGGGGGTAGGACCCGGGGGCCCGCGGGTTGCCCCCACACCAGACCGGACCCACGGCTCGGCACCCGAGGGTGCCCCCCACACACCAGCTTCAACCCACGGCTCGGCACCCGGGGTGCCCCCACACCAGCTCAAACCCACAGGCTCGGCACAAAGCCTGGGTGCCCCCACACCAGCACGACCCACGGCTCGGCACCCAAGGGTGCCCCCCCCACACCAGCACGACCCACGGCTCGGCACCCAAGGGTGCCTCCCCCTCACCCAGCTCAACCCACGGCTCGAGCACCCAAGGGTGCCCCCCCCCCACACCAGCACGACCCACGGTGCTCGGCAACCGAGGGTGCCTTCCCACTCCAGCTACGACCCACGGCTCGGCACCCAAGGGTGTCCCCCCCCACACCACCACCCCCCCCCACAGCCCCACACCAAGCTACACCAACGGCTCGGACCATTTAATTACGGGTTGCCCCCTCACACACAGCACGACCCACGGCCTCGGGCACTTACAGAGAGGGCCCCGAGGGAGTGCCTTCCACATCCCAGGCAAGAACCACGGTCGGCACCCCAAAGGGGTGCCACCCCACTCCTAACAGCTCATCCCACCGGCTCGGCACCAAGGGTGGCCCTCCCCCCCACCACAAGCACGGGACCCACACCGGCTCAGGACCCAAGGTGCCCCCACACACCAATCTCAATCCAACGGCCTCTGCACGCGATTGAGGGTGCCCCCCCACACACAGCTCAACCCACGGCTAGGCACAAAGGGTTTCACCCACACACCAGCTCAACCCACGGCCTCGGCACCCGAGGGATCAGCACCTATTGGGTGGCCCCCCACACCACCACAACCCACGCCTCCGCACCGATAGGGATCAGCACCCCTGGGTGCTCCCACACCAGCTCAACCCAAGGCTCGGCACCCAAGTGTCAGACCCGAGGGTTCCACCATCCTCCACCACAACCCATGGATCGGGCACCCAAGGGATACTCATCCGAACAATCCAAGGTATCAAGCACCCGAGGGTGCACCCCCACACCAGCTCAACCACGGCTCAGCACCCTAAGGGTGCCCCCCCACACCAGCTCAAAACCCACGGCTCGGCACCACGAGGGTGCCACCCCCCCACACCCAGCTAACCTAACGGGCTGGCACCCGGAGGGTGCCCCCCCTCACCTGCACGACCCACGGCTCAGGCTCCCGAGGGATCAGCAACCATGGGTGCCCACGCACAACCACCACAACCCACGGTTCGGCACCCGTGGGATCTGCACCCATGGGTGCCCCCCACACCACCACAACCCTCGGCTCGGCACCGCGGGTGCCCCCCCACTCCAGCACGACCCCGGCTCGGCTCCCGAGGGTGGTTTGCCCCCACACCTAGCATCATCTCAACCCACGGCCCTCGGCACCCAAGGGTTGCCCCTCACCAGTCAAAGAACCCAACGGCTAGGCACCCGAGGGTGCCCTCCCACCCCACACCCAAGAAACCCAGGCTAGGCCTCCAAGGCGTGCCCCCCCACACCAGCTCATGACCCATGGCTCGGCACCCTAGGGTTGCCCCCCACCCCCCCCACACCAAGCTCAAACCACGGCTCGGCATCCCATAGGGACCTCAGGCAACCGGAGGGTTGACCCCACCCACCACCACCACAACCCTCGGTACGCACCCGAGGGTGCCCAACCACACACCAGCTCAATACACGGATCTGGCACCCCGAGGGGTGCTCCCACACAGCACTGCTTCAACCCACGGCTGGCATCCGGGGTTCCCCCACACCTGATCAACCCACGGCTCGGCACCCGTTGAGGAATCAGCACTAGGGGTGCCCCCCACACCACAAAACCCACGGCCTCTCCGCAACCCGAGGGATTCAGCACCCCTCGGGTTGCTCCACACACCAGCTAACCCAAAGGCTCAACAAGGCTTGGCACCCATGTGCTCAGCACCCCGAGGGTTCATCCCCACTCCACCACAAACCACTTGGCTCGGCACCCAAGGGATCCCACCCGGAGTGTTAACAACCAAGGGATCAGCACCCGAGGGGTGCCCCCCACACCAGCTCAACAAGGTCTCAGCTCCCGAGGGTGACCCCCACACCAGCTCAACCACTGCTCGGCACCCGAGAGTGCCCACCCCCACACCCAGCTCGCCATCGGCCTCGGCTCCCAAGGGTTGCCCCCACACCAGCCTCTCAACATGGCCTCGGCACCAGGGTGCCCCCCCCCACACCAGCTCTCAACCCACGGCTCGGCATTATCCCACTACAATCCGAGGGATCAGAACCATGGGTTGCCCCCCACACCACACAACCCCGGCTCGGCACCCGAGGGATCAGCACCCAGGGTGCTCCCCATAGCTCAATCCCAAGGCTCGTCACCCAGGGTCTCAGCACACGAGGGTTGCCCCCCCAACACCACCAACAACCCACGGCTGGCCACACAAGGGATCCCACGGTAACAACCAAGGGATCAGCACCCGGTGGTGCCCCCACACCAGCTCAACCACAGGATCAACACAAGAGGGCTACAGCACTCCGAGGGTGCACCCACACCAGCTCAACCCACGGCTCGGCACGCGAGACGAGGGGGGTACCCGTCCCACACCTGGCTCACCCACGGTCTCGGGCACAACCGAGGGATCAGACCCATGGGATGCCCCCCACCACCACCACAAAAAAAACCCACGGGTTCCTGGCAACACCGAGGGTATCAGAACCCATGGGTGCTCCCCACACCAGCTTCAATACCATGGCTCGGCACCAAGGGATCATACCGGTAACAACCAATTAGAGATCAGCACCCGAGGGTGATGCCACCCCACACCACACAACCCATGGCTCGGCACCCAAGGGCTCAGCAACGCCGAGGGTGCCTAACCATGAACCCAAGGTCTGACAGAAGGTTTGAGCACGAAATGTTGCCTATTTCCTTGCTCCATAGATTCTAAGCGTTTTGTGTACCTTTCGTATTTTTCCAGCTTCTGCAGTACCTTCTTAAACACCCAAGGTGCACTGCAACAATTGAGGGCTTGGCACCTTTGGGTGCCCCCCTCAACATATAAGGGCGGATAACCATGGGAGCCACCCATAACATGCTGATGGGGGTCGGCACCCAAGGGTTGCCCCACATTGAATGGTGGACTTGGCACCCAAGGGGTGCCCACCCACAATAACAGAGGATACAGAACCCCATGGTTGTATCCCTGTTTCAACAGCATTCAGCATGCATCTCTAGGGTGGACCCTTTTACTTAAGGGGTAGACCCCCACATTCAACCAGTTGAGCTTGGCCACCATAGGGTGGCTCCCACATTAAACAGAGGGCACTCAGCAATTTAGTGGTGGTTCAACCCAAATTCAACAGCTATTCAGCACCAATGGTGGCCTCTCTTTAACACAGGCAAGCCAAAGCTATTTTTGTTCTCAGCACAGTGGAGAGTTGTCACACTAGGTGTCCCTTTTAACAGCTGAGCTCGCACCTAAGGGCGCTCACCACATTAAATAGGGTGCTCAGCTCTGTGGGTGGGTCCTTATATTATAGCTAAACTGGGCACCTGGGCTGGTCCCCACATTATAACAGATGAGCTAGTCGTCCAATGGTGCAACAAGTAGGTAGCGAGCTTAGCACCCTAGGATGGCACCACGTAAATTTCGAGAGCCCGTTCCCGTGTTCAGTTGGCGTGTTTGCAACAACAGCAGAAAAAAACAAAAAACCCCCCGGGATGGACACCCTTTCAATAATTGGATCTGGGCACCCATTGGGCCCAGGAGGAGTCAGCTGATGGCAATTAGTATAGTATGTGACTCAATTCAATTGCTACCGAAGGCTTGTAGAGGCAAATTAATGGATATTTCTTAAAGCAGAGATTGGATTGATATTTGATTAGCTTGGGTGGCAGGGGTCATGGGGAGAAGGCATGAGAATGGCGGTTGGGGGAGTGTGGGAGGGAGAGATAGATCCCAGCCTGGAAGTCTAATTGCCAGCACTCTGGCTTGAAACTCGGGGGCCCCGACTTTGGGTTACTCTAAGGCAACAGTAGTCACCCAGGACACCCAACCTTTAGAAGGATGAGGGGGAGACCTCATTGAAACTTACCGGAATAGTAGTTGAAAAGGTCTAGATTGAGAGGATTTTTTCACCATTGGAACATTCTTGCTATTGGGGAGTGCAGCGCGTGGTTTATTGGTTTATAAGGTTAATTCGGGATGGCTGGACTCATATGCTGAAGAGAATGGAGTAGCTGGGCTTGTACACTCTGGAGTTTAGAAGGATTGAGAGGATTATCTCATTGAAACTTATAGATTGTTAAGGGCATGGACACACTAGAGGCAGGGAAATCATGTTCCCGATGTTGGGGGAAGTCCACAACCAGGGGCACAGTTTCAGAATAAGGAGTAAGCCATTTAGAACGGAGACGAGAAACAGAGGAGTGGTGAGTCTTGTGGGAATTCTCTGCCTCGAAGGGCGTTTTGCAGGCAGGTTCTCTGGAATGCTTTCAATGGAGAGAGCTAGATAGGGGCTCTTAAAAATAGCTGAGTCAGGGGAGGATATGGGAGGAAAGGCAGGAATGGGGATACTGATTGGGAATGATAAGCCATAATTCACAATTGAATGGCGGTGCTGGCTCGGAAGGCCAAATGGCCTCCTCCTGCACCTATTGTCTATTGTTCTATTGTCCCATTGGAACAGTTTAGAAGCAGTGGGCACAGCCATCCAGAATAAATGGGGAAGTACTTTAGAAATGAAGATGAGGATATTTCATGAGCCAGAGGATGGTAAATTGGAGTTCCTTGCCACAGACAGACTTGTGCGAGTTGTTCATTGGGTATTTTTTAAGTTGGAGATTGATCCTGGTTCTTGATCAGTACAAGGTTCAAGGGATATGGGGAGAAGGCAGGAGAGGAGAATGGGAGTTATGAGGGACAGATAGATGGCAATGATTGAAAGGCGGAGTTAGACTCGATGGGCTGAATGCCCATACCTGTTCCTATGTCTTATGAACTCAGCTGGTTCGGGCAGCATCTTTGCGAGAACATGGATAGGTAATGCTGCGGGCTCGACCCTTCTTCAGTCTGTTCTCCAGAGGTGCTGCCTGACCGCTCTGAGTTACTTCTGCACTTTTACACACAGGGATGGCTCAGCCCCTGATCCATGAACACTGGAGGTGGTCTTCATAAAGTTATTTAGTAGGGAGGAATTAGGCCATTTGGCCCATCGATTCTCAACCGCCATTCAATCCATATCAGATTCTACTTCTAAAGCCTCGTCCTTTAATTCTGAGGCTGTGCCCTCTGGACTAGACTTCCTCCCACTTAGTGGAAACATTCCCCACATCCACTCTATCCGGACTTTCCATTATCCGGTTTGGTTTTAATTAGGTCCCCCCCCTCATCCTGTCCATAGTTGGTCTCAATGGGGGCCCCTCAGCCCCTGATCCATTTCATACAGGGACAGGTCTTCAGATCAACAACTTTCATCCGAATTGATCACCTTTCATCGCACTTGGTGTGTCTCTCATCACCTGCAGGGGTCCACCACCCAACTCTGTGTTCTCGCCCAGCAGCTCGGTGCTGTTACAGTCTCTGGAGGGAAGGCAAGACCCAGAACCCACCGCCATGGAGAGTGCCTACATGAGAGAATTAGTAGAGGTCCAGAGCAGAGTTGGATTAAAGCAACCCAAGGGAGGCTCCTTTAAGGCTGCAGGGATCTGGGGAGGGGAGTAGTAAGTAATAGTTTCAATTTAGTTTTTACTAGACCAAGGGGAAACGTTGGGTCCCGTCACTCTCAACGCGCTTGTTGTTTGCGGAGGGTGGTGGGGCCTGCAGTGTCAACACACAGGTATGGAGGAGGGGAGGAGGGGAAGGAGAGGGGGGGGAGGAGAGGGTGGAGGAGAGGAGAGGGAGGAGGAGGGGGGAGAGAGGACGGTGGGAGAGCGGATAGGGGGAGAGTGGAGTGGGGTTAGAGAGAGAGGGGTGTGGAGGGAGGGGTGGGTTATTTATTATAACGTATTACTGAGATACAGTGAAAAAGCTTTTTGTTGCATGCTAACCTTCAGCGGAAAAGACAATGATGATTACAACTGAGCTATTGCGGTGTACAGGATACATAAATAAACATATTAGTGTGAATAAATATTTAGTGTTCGATAAAGTCCGGTAAAGTCTGGATGAAAGATTGTCAAGGGAATGAGGAAGATAGAGGAAGGGACCGCTTCTTAGATTGTGGGTTAGGGACGGGCTTCAGTTGTTTGTTAACAGCTGGGTGAAGAAACTGTCTGAATCTGAAGTGTGTGAATTTTCACACTATCTAACCTTTTTGCCTGATGGGAGAGGGGAGAAGGAGGGATGTGGCCAGGGTGAGACCACGTCCTTGATGATGCTGCTGGCCTTGCCGATGGCGAGTCGATTTTGGGTAATGTGAGGTGTAAGTGGAGTCAATGGAAGGGACGGTTGGTTGGTGTGATGGTCTGGCCTTGCCTTTTTTTTGCGATCTTGGAAGGAGTGTTCAAAACCGTGCTGGATGGCATCCTGATTACATAAGGTTTAACCTATAAGAACCTCTTTTAACTCCCATGTAAAGGATTTAACAGTTCTTTATTGTTACATGTACAGTAAAAAAAAAATGTTTATGCATCAGTTCACCAGTAAAGTTTTGCCCATATCTAAGCACAATCCCCAATTAGTACAACATGTTGGAGAGGTAGTTCATGGGACGCATGCATGCATCGGCAGGTTTTGGCACTATCTTCAAAAGTCCAGTTTTCGCCTCCACCTCCTCCTCTGGCAGCTTATTCTAGGAGTCAAGAGTCAAGAGAATTTTACTGGTCACATGTTCCGAATGGGACAATGAAATTCTTCGTTGCTGCAGCACCTTAAATATGTGAATATAACGGGGGAAGAGAAAAAAAAGAAAAAGGTCAATAAATAACTAATATAGTGCAAATAACAAATAAAACATATAGTATTTTGCAGTTCAGAGCTCAAAACTTTGTTTGATTAATCAGAAGCTTATTCAGAAGCAGATTACTCAGAGCTTATTCGTTGTCGTGTTTAATAGCTGATGGTTGTAGGAAGAAGCGAGTCCTAAACCTGGAAGTTACACGTTTCAGGCTCTTGTACCTTCTTCCCGAAGGCATTGGTGAGAGATGAGTGTGTGACCAGGGATGGATGTGGGTCCTTAAAGATTTTGGACTGCCTTTTGAGGCAGGACTAAAATAGATCCCTTCGACTGGTGGGGTGGTCAAAGCTGGTGATGGACGGGCAGTGGTCACAACTTTTTGTAGTCTTTTTAGCTCCTGGAGGTTCTATGTTGGCCGAACAATGGCCACAATGCAACCAGTCAAAATTGATCTCTACCGTGCACCTGTGAGAGGTTTAGGAGACTCCTCTTCAACATGCGATCTCCGTAATCTTCTCAGGACTGGAGTAGCTGATGTGCCTTCTTTATAATTGCATCGGTCTGTGCTGGGTTCCAGGAAAGATATTCATGAAATATCTGTGTTGTGCAGAATTAACTCTCAGCAGATCTACTTTACCCCCTTCCCCTTCACCTTAAAACCTTATGCCCTTACAGTTTTGTACATCCGTTTAGGGAATACAAATAAGCTCACTCTAGCTATCTAATTAATCTAAGTTGTGTAAACCTCTCTTCAGGTCAACCGCTCAGCCTCCACGGGAAACAGAACTGCCTATCCAGCCTCTCACCCATAACTCCTGTCGAGGTAACATCCTTGTAACTTTTCCGCTCCTCTCTAGCTTCTGAAGAAGGGCTCTCGACCCGAAACGTCCACCTTTCATTCTCTCTGAGATGCTGCCTGCCTGTCCACTGAGTTACTCCAGCTTTTTGTGTCTATCTTCGGTTTTAAATCCAGTCATCTGCAGTTTCCTTCTTAAACCTTCTCTAGCTTCACCATGGAACGAGAGTCGACCAGAATTGCACCTTCATATTCCCAAGGGCGATTTGTACAGCTGTAATGTGATGTCCTCAACCAATCATAAATGCCTTGGCTTCGAAAGCAAGCTTGCTTTATTACACCTTCCTCAGCACCTTGTAGAAAAACAAGAAATTGCAGATGGATTTCTGGTTTACATAAAAAGGACAGGAAAGTGCTGGAGTAACTCTGCGGGTCAGGCAGCCTATCTCTGGAGAACATGGATAGGTGACGTTTCGGGAACTAAAATGTTCATCCTGAGTTACGGGTCGTGGACCCTACCTCAGACTTCCTGGGGACCCTTCTCCAGACACTGCGGAAGGATCTGGACCTAAACATCACCTATCCATGTTTCTCCAGAGATGCTGCCTGCCCTGAACCCGTGAGGTTAATCCAGACTCTGTGTCCTTTCCAACATCACCTTGTCTACCGTGTACCTAGTTGACCAGTTTTGCTTAGAAAGAAAACCCATTTGTGGACTCTGTCCGCAGAGGTTTTGTTCTGCCTCCCAGCCCTTGCTGTTAAGAGGGTGGTGCTGAGACCCAGGCAGGGATGAGCTGGGACCCCTCTTTGCCCTTGGACAGAAGGGCAGAAAGGGCAAAAGAGGGGCAGTTGACCTACAGAAACCTCCCATTGTGAGGTGGATTATGTCACACATGCATTTCACATGGAGCCTTTCAGACAAGACCTTCCACACTTGCAGTCTAACAATAAAAGATCTGTTGGTTGTAAGTCTTCACTCCTATCTGACAATAAAGGGGCTCAAAGTGCTGGAAGCAGCTCAGCGGGTCAGCAGCATGCCGGAGAACATGGATACGGGCACCTTTCTTCAGACAAACCCACCATCAATGTTTACCCAAAGGGGATGTTGCCACATTAACTGGTTGTCTACTCCGTCGCGCACTCTCAGGGGGATATCTGTACACTGACCAGTGGCCTCTCTATCAGAGTGTTGATGAGTGGGGACGTGGGTGGGAGGGGACTGTCACAGGGACGTGGGCCGAGTGGCCTCTCCCCCCAACCCACCCCCGTGCTCGGTGGGCGGCGGTAACGCGGGTTGGCGAGGGTGACGCCGGTTGCCGGGGTTTAACATGGCCTGCTCTCCTCCGCAGAGTCGACTGCGCCTCGAGGGAGCGCGAACGCATGCAGGCGGAGGAGGCCGCGGGAACGCAGCGAGCGGCGGGGGGGCTGCCGGGGGCCACTCACCCCAACGGGACGGAAACACGATGGGCCTGGGCCTGCGGGACCCAACGGATACAAGGTAACGGGAGGGTAGGGGCAGGGGAGGTTTGGGGGAAAGCAACAGAGGGTGGGGGCAGGAGAAAATTAGCGGTTGGGGTGGGAGGGCTGTGGGGATAATAAGGGGTTCATGAGAGGGAAGGGAGATGGGAGGGTGGTGGAGCGCGGTGTACAAGGGGAGGGGGCCAGTGAGATATGGGTGTTGTTTGTATGGTTGGCAGGAAAGGTATGGGAGGAGGGGATGAGGGAAGGGAGCTTACGATGGTTGGGGTTGAGAGGGGGAGGTTGGGAGGGTGGGTTGTGGGAGGGGTATGAGGGGATTGGAGGGGTTGTAGGAGACACGGTGGGCAGAAGGGCTTGAACGTGGAGAGTCGGGGAATCACAGAACCAGAGGGACATAGGTTTAAAGTTAAAGGGGGGAAAGATTTAATAGGAACCGGAGGGTTACCTTTTCACCACAAAGGGCGGGGTAGGTATATTGAACGAGCTGCCAGAGGAGATACTTGAGGCAGCGACTATTGGAACAATTTTGAAACATTGGACAGGTACATGGATAGGGCAGGTTTTAGAGTGGTTTAGTTTTATAGGCCAAACACAGCAGGTGAGACTGTGAAAGACGGGGGGACGTTGGTCACGTGTGGGTAAGTGGCGACCGAAGGACTGTTTCCACGCTGTGTGGACTTTTTGGCTGTAAGAGTCCCGGTCCAAAACTTCACTTATCCACATTATCTTGAGATTGCTGCCTGGCCGCTGAGTTACTACAATACATTGTGACTGGGACGAGCGTAGATGGGGGTATTTTGGTGGGCAAGGCTGAGTTGGGACGAGGAGCTCTGTTTTCCAACGCCTGTATGACTCTCTCATGAAGATTCCCGTGTGGCCTGGCCTTGCACGAGGCTGAATTTCTCATTGCCTGTTCCTCACAGGTAGACGTGACGGACACAGAGAGGGCAAAAGAGCTTCAGCGGTCACCACCTACGCTGGGGCTCCAGTCCTTGGGGTGAGGGGGCAAAGCTGACATCTCATCGCCCAGCGCTAAGGGCATGCGGGACTAGAAAGTACCAGGGCCGTCAGTAACTCTGACACCTGGAGCTAAGCAAGGCCACTCTGGGGTGGATCATGTGTCCCTAGAGGTGGGGGGGATCGGGTAGGAGGGTGGATGATAATATGGTGGAGAGTAGTGGGTGGGGAAAGAGCACTATCACAGTCGACAGTGAACAAAAATGGGCGCGAGACTTAGCAAGAGAAGCGAGGGATGAAACAGGACGCCAAGAGAAAACGAGGGGGAAAAACAATAAGACCAAAGATGGCATAACTAGGAGAAGACCATGCACGGTAGGAGAGCACGAGAGAGTCGGAGAGAGGGCATAGCGGAAAGACACACGAAATTAGGAGACAACAACGGATGGCAACGGCGCCCATTGATAGAGGAGAGTACAGAGAAAATGATACAATGCAGACGGACAGTGCTAAAAAGGAGAAAAGTGGGAGACAAAAGATATAAAGGCACAAAGGGAGTAAAAAGAGAGACGGAAGGGAACAAAGCGAAAAGGAGAAACAAGAGAACAAGGCGAAAAAGATCATAGGCGGCGGGGGGTAAAAAAAAAGATCAAGGGGAAGAGAACAGATAACAGGGCGAAGCAACGATATAAACAGGTAAAACGGTGAAAAGAAGATCCATGGAGGAACGGGACAAGTAGATACACAAGGATGAGGGAAAAAAAGCATAAAAGGCGGCCACCAGGGAACAAGCAGATAAAAGGCAGGAAGGTGAACCTGGATACACGGCGGCAAAGGGACACAAGACGCTTAACCGGAGGACAGGGAGTCGTGCCCGGCGGAAAACGGGAAAACGCTAGTCCCACGGATTGGACCCGGCGAAACCCGACCAGCTACAATGCGGCACAGGGAAACACATACGGCTAACAACGGAGTGCAGGGAACAAGGCAAGCTCAAAGGCGGGACACAAGGGCAAAAGAACGTAAAAGGGAGGCAACGGTACCAACGCACTATCCACGGGCTGCCCCTGCCCCCTGCCTCACCCCTTTCTGCCCCTTTCCCCCTCTCACCCCTTCTGCCCCTTTCCCCTCCTCCACTCCTTCTGCCCCTTTCCCCCTCCTCACCCCCTTCTGCCCCTTTACCCTCACCTCACCCCATTCTGCCTCCTTTCCCCCACCTCACCCCTTCTTGTGCCCCTTTCCCCCTGCTGCCCCTTTCCCCACCTCACCTCTTTGCCCCTTTCCCACCACAACTCACCCCTTTACCCCTTTCCCCATCCTCACCCTTTTTCCCTCACCTTCACCCCTTCTGCTCCATTCCCCACTCACCTCTTCTGCACCTTTCCCCCACCTCACCCCTTCTGCCCCTTTCCCCCTCCTCACCTTTCCCTTCACCTCACCCCTTCGCCCCTTTCCCCCTCACCCACTTCTGCCCCTTTCCCCCCTCCTCACACCTTCCTGCCCGTTACCCCTTTCCCCTATCACCCCTTTTCTGCCCCTTTCCCCCTCCTCACCATTCTGCCCTTTCCCCCACCTCACCATATTCTGCCCCTTTCCCCCTCTCACCCTTCTGCCCCTATCCCCCTCCTCACCCGCTTCTCCCCCTCACCCCTTCTCCCCCCTCACTCCTTCCTCCCTCTCACCCCATTCTCCCCCCTATATTTCCCCCCTTTCTGCCCCCTGCCCTGAGCGCTAGGTGGCTACCCCCTCCCTCTCTCCCTCCAGGACTGTAACCCGGTTGCTAACCATGTTTTCCAGGCTCTGACCGCGGGCCTTGCTTCCAGGGACACCAAGTGATTGCGCTGAAGGTCCCGCGCGCGGCCCCCCCCGACTCCGGTCCCGACCACATCCCCGACCCCGGGCGGCCTGTGCTGCGGGGAGTGGCCGCCTACGTGGGACGAGGAGGATGAGGAGGGGTGGAGTGAAGAGGGAGAGGGAAGAGGGAGCGGCGGAGCGGGGTCTGTGCCAGCCAGCAGGAGCCGAACAACAATCCTCCGGCTAGCTGCGGAGGGGATCGGCTGCAGGGGCTCGGCCCATGGCCGGAAAGAGCGCTGGCCGGAGCCAACCCCAGCTGCCTGCCGCCCGGAACCTCCCCTTCAGCCACCGCCCCCCCCGGGGGCCCTGGTCGGCAGGCGGTGGACGTGGCTCCGGCCCCCTGCTCCGGCCACTTCCAGCCGTGGCACCAGGACCCCGGGAGACCGGGCACCTTGGTCACTCTCCGTGACCCCTGGGCTCGCCCGCACAGTCTGCTGGCCACTTACCGACCACGACGGCTGGCGGGGGGGGCCTCCGCCCAGGGTCCGGCGACGGGGGTTCCCTCCGGGCCCCCGCTCTCCCTCGCCGTCCTCGCCAGTCTCCATGCTGAGCGGCCACAGAGCCCGGGGAGAGAGGGCTGAGAGGAGGGCAGGAGCAACGCAGGGCGGGGCAGTTGGCCACGGCTCTGACCCGGAGGTGCTGAGGAATCATGCAGAGAGGTGAGTGGGGGAGAGGGAAATGGGATGGGATGGGGGGGGGGGGGGAGATAAGGTGAGAGGAGTGTCATAGAGTCATACAGGTGGAAACAAGTCCATCAGGCCCAACTTGCCACACGGCACCCAACATGTCCCAGCCACATTGTCCCACTGCGGCTTTTGGTCCATATATTCCCTCTAACCTGTTCTTTCCAGGTAACAGTTCTCTAACCGTTTTTACTTGGGGATGGCCGCTGCATCACTATCTTCCTCGGGATGATTGTTCTATAAACCTTATTACCTTTGTTGTTGTGGGGGAAAAAGTTACCCCTCGGATTCTTTTTAAATCCCCTGGTCTTCGATTCCCTCGTCGGGGCAATTGTCGGGGCAATATACCGATCTTATACCTCTCATGATTTTATACACCTCTATAAGATCACCCCTCATCTCCTGCACTCTAAGGAATAGAGTCCCAGGCCTGTCTAAACCTCTCCCTATTAGCTCAGATCCCTCTAGTCCTTGCAATACATCCTCGTTAATCGTCTCTGTACCCGTTTCCAGCTTGGAACACATCTTTCCAATAATATGTTGCCCCTGATACACAACATTTCTAAATGCGGCCTCTCCAACGTCATTATTACAACTGCAACCACCTTATATACATCAATGATGAAGGCAATTGAGTAATCCTAGATCCCTCTGTCCACAACACGCCCCAGAGGGCCGACCATTCACAGTTGTTTGGTCCTGCACCATGTTAGACTCCGCAAAATGACACATCACATTTCTCAGCATTAAATTCATCACCATTCCTCAGCCCACATGGCCAATCGAATCAAGATCTTTCTGCAAAGTTATCACAACCAATCTTCACTTATCTGCAAAACCACCCACTTTTGTATTCATCTGCAAAACTTGCTAATTTTGCCCTGTATGTTTATCCATAATCCTTTGATGTAGTGGACAAAACTGTAACGGGCACCAAGCACCGAACCTGAGACTCACCATTAGTCACAGGCTTCCAATCAGTGAAGCAACCTTCCCCATCACCCTCTGCTTCCATTCATGAAGCCCAAATTTTCTATTTCCTTCGCTATCTCTGCTTGGATTCCCATCGCGATAAACAATTCCAGAAGCCAGACCTACCATGTTGAACCTTGTCGATTTTGCTTTGCTGATGTCAATATTACATCTTTGCCTCTCATCAACATTTTTGGGTTGCGACTTCAAAAAAAACTCAATCAGATTTGTGAGTACAACTCCTCACATGTACAAAACCCATGCAGGATTAAGCCCTTATCAGCCTTGTCCGTCTAAATGCCTTGTATATCTACCATCAGATTTCTCTCTTGCTATCTTTACCTTCTATGAGGTCTCAGTGCTCATGTTCTATTGTTACCCTGCTTTTCCTGCAGCCTTCGGGTAGAGAGGGCCTGAATTATGACTACAGCACTGGGCGCGGCCGGAACGCTCATGGTTGTGTTATATGTCGTCCGAGGTTTAGGGATTCCAAGGGCATCATCTGGTTTACCGCAATGTCTCAGATATATATGATCAGGCCCTGGAGATTTGTCCACTTTCATACACCATTTCCGCTTCTGGCATCATCATCGTCTGCTCGCATAGACTCTGCCCCAATCACTGCAACATTGTGCCTTCGGAAGCCGGGACAGGGCCAGCACGTGGTAAAGACTAGAGGTGAGAATTTACTCACTTGATGGTCGCTGTCCCTTCTGCTGAGGGAGACTCTCTGAGGTGTCAAAGACTTATGGAGGCCGGTGGTGGGAAATCGTCAACAGTAGTGGGACCCTTCTTCCCATTTATGTGTTTTTTTAAAAATATCTTGGGAGTGTCATTCATGACTACCCGCCAGAGCTATCTTCAGGAGCAGGAAGTGTTAGGAGGAGAATGAGGCCATTCAACCCATCAGGTCTCAATCCGCCATTCAATATGGCTGATCATATCTCTCACTACTAAACCCCATTCTCACTGACTTTTACCACATAAACCCATGACACCTGTAACTAATCAAAGAATCTATCTATTCTGCCTTAAAAATATCCATTGGCGACCTCCCACAGCTGTCTGTGGCAAAGAATTCCACAGATTTCACCTCCCTCTGACTAATTAAATTCCTCCTCATCTCCTTCCTAAAGAAACGTCCTTAATTCTGAGGCAGTGCCCTTAGTCCTAGTCTCTCCACTCCGAGTGGAACACATCATGTCCACATCCACTATATCCAAAACTTTCACTATTCTGTACGCTTCAATGAGGTCCCCCCTCATTCTTCTAAAACTACAGCATGATGTACAGGCCCAGTGCCGTCAAACGCTTGACAGATTGGCCAGGCAAGATTCCCCTCCACTATGCTATTGCTGAACGGACCTCATTTTATCATGACCTCTAGTAACTCTGGAATCTCGCTCCTTTATAATAGATTCTTAAATCGTATCAACCATTGAAGGTCCAGACTATTCAGCCTATAGTTCCCACTGATAGGACACAAAAAGCTGGAGTAACTCAGCCGGACAGGCAACATGTCTGAAAGAGGGTCTCGACCCGAAACATGAGCCATTCCTTCTCTCAAGAGATGATTGCCTGACTCGCTGAGTTTACTCAGTTTTTGGGTCTATCTTCGGTTTTAAACCAGCATCTGCATTTACTTCCTACATATAGTTCCAAATATTCAGCTTTCTACCTTCTTGTAAGCAGGGGTGATATTGGCAATTTTCCCACAACTCTCCCTTACCCACTTATTGCCTTCTGATTTCCTTTTTTAGTTTTGCTGCTTATTTCACCGAAACTTCTCAGATTTAGACGTTTCCCAGATGCCTACACCTGCCCCATGAGTCATTTCTTAATCTTGACACAATGCCCCAATTTCCCTCGTCAGCCAATGCTTCCTTAAAGTTCGCTGCGTTGCGTTCACTCTATCAGGACGTGCATATCCTGTGCTGGAGTAGTGAAGAATGAGAGGGGAGGGCGAGAGGGTGTGGAGGCTGAGGGTTTGTAGGGGGAGGAGAATAGTTAGGGGCCAGTTAGGACGAGAGGTGGAGAGTTGTGTAGGAAAACCATAAAAGTGAGGGGAAAGTTAGGCATAGAGGTGGGGAGAGTGAGTGATGGGGAGGGGTAGGCAAGGGAGGGAGGGTTTCTTATGGGGAGGGAGGTGTGAAGGGGAAAGGGGAGGGGACAGTGCAACGTCTAGTGTGGGGGATTGCAGGGCGTGGGGGGAGTTGAGGAAGATGGTGAGGGTTCGGCCCTTACTAGTCAATTTCTATTATCTCTCCTCCTTTCCCCCTCTCCCATCCGCCCCTCTCACCTCATCCTCCTTTCCCTCCCCCCTTTCTCATCCCCTCTTCGGCTCCACCATCACATCTCCCCCTTCCCTCTCTATCCCTCCCCCTTTCTCTCCCCCGTTCCCTCCCCCCTCTCGCTCTCTCACTGCCCCCTCTCCCCCCCCCCACCACCATGCTGCACCCTCTGCCTTGCCCGCTCTGTGCCGCTCCAGCCTGCTGGTGGGGAGGACGATAGAGGAGGGCGAATGTTTGCCGCATCTGCCTGGTTGTGGGCGGCTGCTCCCGTCAACCCGCTGATGGAGCCCTGATGGTGTCGTGGCAGCCTGCAGTTCGTGCACCACGGACATGCCTCAAGAAGTGGCTGCAGGCAAAAGGTCTGGGCTGTGGGGGGTGGTCGGCGTGAATGGACACAGGCCGTCCACTCGCGCCAACTAAAAAGAACGGGAACGGTCAATTCCAATGTGAAAACGCGTCTGGGACACAGCGACAGCGAACATAGGGGAACACGTGGCGACCATCACGGGAAGCAGCGGCGAAAGCGAAGCTCTAAGACGCGCAGCCCAGAGAAGCACACTCCAGGGACCCTGCGAGTAGCAGCCCAACCGGCCCACGCGAGCCACACGGCCCAGCTCCCCTACTCCTTCCCCTCCACCTGCTCTCCACTTCCCCTGCCCTCACCTCCCCCCTTCCCCTTTTCTCCCCCATCCCTCTTCTCCGTCCCCTCTCCTTAACACGTTTTTCCCCATCATATCCCGCACAACCCCTCTCCCCCCCCTACCCTCTTACCCCATCCTCTTCCCCCCTTCCTCTCCCCTCATCCCCTCCCCTCATTACTCCCTACTTAGCCTCATACCTGTGGTCGCTACCTGCTGAGCTTGACCCCCCCCGTGTCTCTTCCCCCAGGGCCTCTCTCACATGCCGTCACACCTGTGAGTCTGCAAAACACACCCTCAAGCTGGACTTTGACAACTTTGATGTTCACGAGTATTCACGCAAAGCTGGCCAACCTCCCAGGTAAACGGGGTGGGGGGGTAACGGGGGGAGGCATGGTTAATGAGGGTGGGGGCTGGGGGCAACGGGCCCCTCGTGGGTGGGGAGATGGGGAGGTAAGAGGGGAGGGGTGGGAGAGGAGGCCAGGGGCAGGGCAACAGGGATGGGTGGGGGAAAGTGCATGGTGAGGGAGGGAGAGGGGGAAACGAGCGACGATGGTCGGTGGGGGAGACGGGGCTGGGGGTAGACAGGTGGACTAAACCCTGGCCCATGGGGGAATATGGGTATGATATCCACGGGGAGAAGTGGCAGAAGAGTTCTTCTGAGCCTGTCTCACTATCGACTACAGAACCTCCCTCTCCCATCCTCTTCTCCCCCTTTTTACGGTTTCAATCACACCCACTCTCTCGCCCCTCTCTCTGTTCTCATTGCCAAACCTCTTCTACCCCTCTTTCTCCTCCTCTCTCTTCTCCTCTATAGCTGACCGCTCCTCTCTCTATCTCCCCACCCTTTTCTCTCTCTCTCACACGTTGAGCGAGATAACCCCTTCTCTCCTCCCCTGCCCCTCCCCTCCCTCTCCATCCCTCTCTTCATTCTCCCTCCCTCTGTTCCCTTAGCTCCTCTTCTCTTCAACCCTTGTTCTCCCACTCAATTCCCACCCTACCCCTCCATTCTCTCCCCCTCTCTCCATTCCTCTCTCTCCCCTCCTCCCCTATCTCTTCCACCTGCTCCCCCTCTCCGCCCCACCCACACATTGACTCATCTCTCCCTCTCGCCCCCTCTGTCTCCCTCCCTCTCACTGCCCCCTTTGTCTCCCTTCTCTCCCCTCCCTCCCTCTAGGTTGCCCCCCTCTTGTTACCCCAAACACTGACTCCTGTCTACCCCGGGTCCAGGTGGAGGAGCAGATTGAGTAAACTCCCAGCCTGTACATGGCGGTTCTCCTTCACCTCTATGGAGCAGCGCTTCACTGAGCTCATGCGGCTGCTGGGGTGGCAGACAACAACCGGCATCCAGGTACGGGTGCGGTGGGGGGAGCAGAGTGTGGGGGGACGGGACGGGGGATGGGGACGGGGGTGGGAGAAACATGGCGGGTACGGCTGTGGTGGAAACATGGTACAGGAGAAAGGGAGGTAAAGGGAGAGTGAAGGGGACACACACTCGCATACTCTTGCACACTTTGCGTGCACTCATGCTCCCACGCATGCACAATTATGCACACACAATACAGGCCATAACTAACACGGGCATATTTATGTGAACAATTCTGGGTGGCACACTCTTGCAGCTACCGTCTTGTTCAATTTTGTGCACACACACACATCTCGTTACTCACACACACTCACTCTATTTCACAGAGACAACACCCTCTTCTCACATTACGCTCATCTCTCACACACCACACATTACACACTACAGGGTGCTGAGCCCAAAGGCGGGTGTTAGTGTGTGGGTGCCCTGGTTGTTGATAAATGGCCATGTTCTCCCATCTCTCTCTCTCTTACTCTTCCCCCGCCAGTTTCCCAAGGGGCCGACTCGCAGACGGAGAAGACGGCACAGCGACACTCAAAGTTTGTCCATCCTGTTCCAGCCCGGCCAGCCCGGCCCGGCCTGCTGGCTTGGTCCAAGTACCAGCGCAGTCCACTGCCCCCATTGTGCTCTTCCTGTGCCCTTCCTCACCCTGCATTCGCCCTGCCCCAGCCGGGAAGGAGGTGCATCAGCCTCTGGGAAAGGCCTGGCCTCCATCAGACCCTGGACTCCAGCATGGCTTGTTTACCCTGCCACAACATGGCCAGTGCTTTGCCGTTGGGTTGTAAACGAGGGGGTGGTGGCAAGTGTCGAAGGTGGGGAAGCGAGCATTACACATCTATACACAGGGCGGCGCGGTGGCCGCAGCGGGTGAAGAGCTTGCTTTGCCTCACAGCCTGCCCAGAGACCACCGTGCTTCCATCTTGACTACGGGTGCTGTCGGTACGGAGTATGTACGTTCTCCCATGTGAACCCGCGTGGTGGGTTCTCTCCGGTAAGGTCCGGTTTCCTCCGCTCTCCAAATACGTACAGGCTTGTATCTACCTCACTTGATGAACCCCCTCGGGCTAATTGGCTTGGTTATTTTGATGTAAAATTGTACCTAATATGGGTGTTAATGTCGCGGGGAATCGCTGGGCGGTTTGGACTCGCTGTTCCTCTAAAGTCAACTACACTAAAGTGTCTTACTTTGGCTGACGTTTTTCTCTTAACTAACAAAACATTGCAATCACCCCTCCATCACTGCATCCTTTCACGTCACTCCAGACAGACACAAACAGTGCCGGAGTAACTCAGTGTGGGTCAGGCAGGAATCTCTGGGGGTTGACGGTTTGGGTCGGGATCCTTCTTCAGACTGAAAGTAGGAGGGGGGGAGGGGGGTGAAAGATGGATGGAAGAAAAGGATCAGGTCTGATCAAGGCTGGCAACAAATTGACATCAGGCTAGGGCCGTGCCTGGCAGGTCCATTGGATGGCAGGGGAAAGGTTAGACATCAGGCAACTGAATCATCCTACTAGAGAGCAGCCCTGAACTACTATCTACCTCACTGGTGCCCCTCGGACTATCTCTTGATCAGACGTTGCTGGATTTACCTTGCACTAAACGTTATTCCCTTATTCCTGTTTCTGTTTCACTGGTGAATGGATCTTGTATTGTCTTTCCGCTGATTTGATTGGCTAGCACGGACGAAAGCGCTTTTGGCGCCACGTGACAATAAAGTAAACTGAACTGAAACAACTGATCTCTCGGGAAAGGAAAAACTGTGGCAAAACTGTGGAAGTGGTTAAGACTAGGCTAGTGGAAAGGAAGGCGAGAGGGGAGGGTAAGTAGTGGTTACTTAAAATTGGGAATTCAACATTTATTACCACAGGGGTGTAAGCTGCTCCAAGCTCGAAATATGGAGTTTGCTGTTTCTCTTATTTGCGTGTGGCCTCACTCTGGCAGTGGAGGTTGGCCCAGGACAGAAAAGGTCAGTGTCCGGAATGGGAAGAAAAGTTGACGTGCAGTTGAAATGGTTCCGTTCAGTCGGCCCTAAGCCTTTCAATGATTCATGGTTGCCAAAGATTTTTAATTCCCTCTTCCCCATTCTGACCTTTCTGTCCAGGGCCTCCTCCACTCCCGTCAGGTGCGGATATAGGGCAACTTGGGGAGGAACAAGACCTCATATTTCACTTGGGCAGCTTACACCCAAGCGCGTATGAACATTGACTTCTCAAAATTTTACAGTTCATACTTTACACTATCCACCTTACACCACCCTAGCCGTTTTACCAGTTCACATGTCTGAAGATGTGTCTGTCTCGACCTGAAATTGTCTCATATTACTTATTCTGCAGAGATGTTGTCTGCCCCGCTGAGGTATTCCAGCGTTTTTTGTATGTCTTGTCAACAGATCTCCATGTTGCCTTCTGTTGACATCACACCTTCCTCAGCCAACTATGGACCTACAAGGCACCAACCCTGTCTGAGGTCATTTGTGGTCGGCCATGATCGGTCTGGTCTTTTTCGCCTCCAGTCTTTATTCCCTCCCCCCAACCTCTCCATTTTAAGTCTGCAGAAGGGTCCCGACCCAATCCGTTTTCTCCAGAGATGCTGACTGACCCGCTGAGTATTACTCCAGCACTTTAGTACAGTGGGGTTGCCGTTAAGGTCATCGGATCAAGGGCATGACGCACGGAGCTGCTCAATCCATGTGGAGGTACGTGGCAGTACTGTTATTACACTAAACGCTTTACTTTATTACCCGTTAAAAATGGCCACTTTGTCATTTTTTGTGCTGTAAATAATTGTGGAATTCGGGGGGGTAAGCGTGGGAGAGACATTTTTATCCTCTTCAGAATTCCAAAAGTGAGGAGAAATGATGGTAGAATAGAGGCGAGAGCTTGAAGGGGGACAACAGCAGCTAAAATGCTTGGGCGAACATTGGCCGTGCAGATATCAAGATTGAAAATATTGGAATTATCGCATTTGATCATAATTAGTACGAGCAACTAATGACTAATATATGACTATTTCAGCGGTTTTTACCAGGTCCGTTACATTGGAAAGCCATGGTCGTGCTTACCTGCAGTTATCGCAAGTACTGGACGTTGCATAGCGCTCCGGCTACAGTTACGGGTCACGGCTCCCTATAATTCACTGCATCTGCAGTTACCTTGTTTCTACATCCTCCATCCTACATTGCCGATTCTTGCCCCTTCTCCATCCAGCTTCCAGCCGCCTATACCTCCCTTCACCAGATTCATACCCTCTCACCTTCAGTCTAGCATTTGGATCCGGCCCTCCGAAAGCGTCCTCCGGCAATGTGGGCGATTTCTGTTCCCCTCAAATTTGCAGAGTCGTCTGCGGTTTTGCTGTCTCTCCTCATAAGCTTGACACACTCCAATCACAAGCAGCATCCTGCCCCAACAACGCTCTGCTCTTCCACAGCCCTGGTAAACACAGTGACATTGGGGGGAAGAGGACTGCCGGAGTGTGTCCTACAGCAAGATCGCTCTCTGTGCCCAAAGCTGTCCATGGGGAGTATGTGTGGTGATGGGGACGGGTCAGTGAGGGGGGAGCTTCACCTGTGTCTGACCCTGTCTGGTGCCAGGGTGAATGAGTGGGCGATAGGGAGGGGGGGGGATGAAGCTGAGTTGCGTTGCCACCTCCTCGCCTCTGTCCCCCTGGGGCAGCCCCCCTGCACCTCGCACCTGGTCATGACTGTCTGCTCTGTGTCTCCTCCACATCCACGATAAGCGACACTCGGAGGAGGAGGGCGGCGCCAGGAGGAGGAGGAGGAGAGTGGTGAGCTGCGACCCACCACAACCCTCTCACCGGGGGGAGGCTGTGACGTTTCAGTCCAGGGACAAAGTATGGAGGAGGCCGGCCTGCTAGAGTACTGTTATGGACACGCGTATGCAATCCCACTGTTTTCTTTGATAAAAGTGCTCGCAGGAGGTGTGGAACTTTCCGGAGCAGAGCGGGGCTGGTGTCAACTTCCTTCAATCCGCGGGGACAAGTGTGCCTTGAAGAGTGTGTGTGAGAGAGTGTGAGAGTGGCGTGTGTTGTGTGTGGGTGAGTTGAGTGTTGGCATGCGTGTGGTGGGAGTGTGTGGGTGGGGCGTGGGTGGTTGTGGGTGAAGTGTATGTGTGGGTGTGTGTGGATGAATGAGTGTGTGTGTGGGGGTGAGTGAGTGTGTGATTAAGTCGTCGAGGGTGGAGTGAGCGTGCGAATGTGATTGTGAGTGAGTTGTATGAGTGAGTACTTTGTGCACAAATGCACAGTGGGGTTTGTTATCTACACAGTTTGTGTGGCTGAATATGTTTCCCTCTAGGTGTCACCTATAGGTGATAGGAATTGGAGGGACACAGAGGGGGAGGTGTTGCATTGCTTGCCAGAGCAAGATATTACAGGAGGATAGATTTGAGGGCTCGTTAGGGAGGCTATTTGGGTTGGAATGAGAAGTGGGAACGGTTTTTGTTTGTTTGTGGTTGAGCAAACACTTTTAGGGGTGTATTATAGACGCCAAATGCGGGAGCGAGAATTGGAAGAGCAAATATGTAAGGAGGTTAGCAGTTATTGTAGTAGACAAGGTAGTGATTGTGGGAGATTTCAATTTTCCAAAAATAGACCTGGGAAGGCGAAACACTTCTGTAAATGGGCATGGAATGGATTGGAGTTTTAAAATGTGTGCAAGGATAGTCCTTTTTTGCAGCAGTACTTAGACGGTACGGACACCCAAGCAGAGGACAGGGGGCATGTGCCTGGACCTCCCTAGGTAGGAAAAACTGAGGCAGGTTCAGGGATTGACGGAGAGACCGGTTGGCAGTTGTAGTGAGCACCTTCAGGTCCATCAATTTTATTGGAGTGATACTGTACAGGAATGGAGGAAATGGTGTTGGTGAGTGTTTTCTAAATGTCCATTTATGTTTTCTTAAT
>CM069145.1:59545375-59628430 GCA_035221665.1 Okamejei kenojei | reverse complement strand
TAAGGTCTGGCAAAAAGCCCAGCAACGCAGACGTCTAGAGTGCCTAGAATTTTTGCTCTTGTACAAGTTGTATGATAATAGCAGTGGTCCCATATTGTGCAGCTGGAAATTAGCTTACAAACATTAGAGTTGCCAATTACCTGAGGCGCATGTCGAATATAGTCGGGTGTTTGGCGCAAGCAAAGCTATTACAATGCCTCTATTAAAATCTGCCACTTTGTTAGTTGGTAAAGTGACGGTCATATGATTGGTGGGAATCGTGAAACACCAGAAAGCCATACACAGAGGTGTTAATTCTATTTGTCCCTAGATGATGACGAACCCAATCCAAGCTTCTGAAATTAGTAACTTAGGTTGAGCGCTTCAACCAGCTTAAAGTTAGAGCCAATTTTCAAAAGTTTTTTCCCCACAATCAGATTCCATCAAGTATAGGCAATGACTAGGTACAATCATCAAAAAGCTGGAGAAAACTCCACAGCGCATGCCAGCAGCAATCAAAGGACGAAGAGAATGGCGCCGTTCGGGGTCGAGCCCTTCCTTAAGACTGGCTCAGAGGATCAGGACGGAAACAGAGAGCTTATGACGGTGATTGGAGAGATAAGCGAACAATGAATAAAGATCATGCAAAAAAGTAGCGAGATGAGTAAACAGGGAACACAGCCATTGTAACGCTCTTGTGGTGTAGAAAATGAGAGGTCGGATGCGACACCGGCGTGGGGAGGGAGATAGAGATAGAGGGAATGCCAGGCCCGAGGCTGAGGAGAGGGTGGGAAGGGGGAGGAGACAGCAAGGGTTACCAGAATTGAGAAATTCAATGTTTCAAGCCCAAAGGGATGTAACTCCCTCAATATGACAGGTGCGTGCTCTCTCCCAACAAGCCATGGTCTTGCTCCACTTTCTGCTAGGTTCTGGCCGACTATGTGGGTTTTATTATGTTCCGTAGAGATGCCAAATCCGGTTTCACTATTCCAACTTGAAGTGGGTCATGATTGCACAAAAAGTATTCAGTTGAGTTAATTCAATACTATACGTTACACCAATCCATCTTTTTAGGTTTGGCGTAAAGCATGTTCGATACCAAACTTCATTAGGTTAGTTTTGTTTTCTCTATTACACCCTCTTGCAAATATAAAATCTAAGATAGCTTGGCATGTTCCTTCTACTATTCTCTTTTGGAGAAAGCACAAAGTTTCCGGCTAAGGTACTATGTTGAACTGGAGAGAGGATTTGTTCGTTAAAAATTCTATGTTTTAGCCCTGAATACTGTGCAATAAAAAAGAGGTCAGAAGTTATGATCTCCATGGATCCCAAACAGGCAGGGACCAACCTACCTCCCACTTTGTGAGGGTTATATGCCACGCATTTTCCCAGGCGAACCACTCATACTTACCCTTCCGTGGAATTTGGTATCTCCATCCTTTGTTCGTGGGCAAGTGGTCTGTGGGGTTGACAAACATTTTTCCATGACAGGTCGCTATCCCCCCACCTGTGCGATGGCCAGCATAACAAAAAGACCTTTGTGGTATTGGCCACCCCTTTGTTTCCCCCGTACAACCCTTTCGGGGTGGAACCGGGCCCCGTTGGTGGGCGTAGGCAACCTCTTGGATCTTCCGTCAACCCCCCTCCCCTCACAGTCGGCACAACAACCCCGACTACTCCTAGCACTCCCCCGCCCGAGGAGGTGGAGAGATGTTAAGCAGTTCCCTGGATAAGGAGCTGTCGTAGGACCTGTGTGATCCACGGGAACCCCATGCGCCTGCTGGAGTAGGTCCCTGTGGACAGTATGGCTCCTCCAGTCCGCTCTCCATGCGGGGCAATGCCATTTCTAATTGCCCGTCAAGGGGCTTTGAGAGCACCCGCCCAGCGCGCGATAAATTTTCTCGGACTCGCTTACGTAAAAAGCATCGCTGCCTCCCTCACAGCAGGCTACGCGACGCTCCGCCGGATCGGCGCCGCCAGTCCGCGAATCGTCCTCCCGACTCGAAGGTGGAGGACATTAACGCTCATCGCAACACTTCTCGCGGCCCTCAAGCCCCAAACAACCACAACCGCTCACAGGGGGAACTACGGCGCTGCCCATCCAGGTAGATCTGCCACGCCAGCTGCGGTCCTTCTGGACTCAAGCGGTGGGGAGCGTTGTTGATGCCTGCCGTATGAACGAGGCTTCCCGACTATCCCGCGCGGCCGGCCGCCATCCCGAGGTCTTCAGACTATAGCTGGAGAGTCGAGCCTGCCGACCAGAACGGGCTCCCCGACTTCCCCTGCCTTCCTGCCAGTCCCGTGGTGGTTTCCCTAACTGCGGAACGGAGAGCTGCCGACATTTCAACGCCACTCCAGTATTAGGCCGCATGAACCTTTTAACGATATCCCACGGCTCTCCGTGGCATGCATGGAATCACCCTCTTCTTAGCTCCGAGCCTTTCCAGACTCCAAATCTGTTGTTCTGTAAAAGATTTGGAAAAAAAACCACAGAACACCAAACCAACTCAAGTTAGTAAAACTTACCTGAGAGTTCCTTTTTAAAGGACACTAAAGGCTGGGTAGAAACTTAGCGGGTGCAGCACATCAAGGAGCGAAGGAGATAGCGACGTTTCGGGTCGAGACCCTTCTTCAACTGGTCAGATTCATGGAAACGAGAATAAAGACGGTGATGTGGAGAGATAAAGAACAATGAATAAAGCTATGCAAAAAAGTATCGATGATAAAGGAACAAGCCAGTGTAATCTGTTGGTGAAAATGAGAAGCAAAGTGCGACTGAGGTGGGGGATTGAGATCAGAGATAGAGGGAAGCCATGTGGCCGAGGCTGAGGGAAGGTGGGGAAGGGAGGAGACAGCAAGGATAACAAAATGACAAAATTCAAAGATCACCCCAGATGAAGGCAGACCTCCCCAAGCGGAATATGAGGTGCTTTCACCAACTTGCGTGATGCTCACTCTGGCCTGGAGGAGGCCCAGGAACCGAGAGGTCGGAAACGGAATGCAGGAGGGGGAATTTGAAAGTGCTGAGCCGACCCCGGGATGTTTCGGCTTGGTTAATGCAGACCGAGCGATGTGATCCTTTTTTAAAGTTCCCGTAGAGGAGCTGCGCTCCTCCCAGCCTGTCGGTTGCCATGCGAGCGACGAATATGTCGTGCATCGCGTGCTGGCGGGGTCTTCACGAAGTCACTCACGTGACTCCGAGATACAAATCTTCTGGGAGATAAGGAATGGTTGGCATTTCAGATCTGAACAAAAAGTTCTCAACAGACTCAAAACGTCACCCATACTCCTTACTCTCCAGAGATGGCTGGCCTGAGTACTCCGCATTTTGGGCCTATCTTTGGTTTAAACCAGCACCTGCAGTTTCCCTTCCTTCATACACACTGGAAGGGAGGTGATGTTTTACCGTGATGCAAAGTGAAACTGAGTGTGGCCAGGGTGGTGTGGGTAGGTGATGATGCATGCTGCAGATCCCTCGACTGGTGAGGAGATCAGTACCCGATGGAATGGATGTTTGTAACTTCCTTTTTCTGGGCATATCACCAGTCTGTGTATTAAACCAGGAATTTAGCCAGGAGTGGACGGCTTCAGTACAGGGTGAGATTGGACAATCTGGGTCTATTGACACTGAAACTACGAAGAATAAGTTGCGGTCCACTTTTAGAGGTTTGTAAGATTATGAGGGCTATAGATTTGGACAATGGACAATAGACAATAGGTGCAGGAGTAGGCCACTCAGCCCTTCCGGCCCAGCACCACCATTCAATGTTGATCACGGCTGATCATCCCCAATCAATATCCCGTTCCTGCTTTCTCCCATATCCCTTGACTTCCGCTATCTTTAAGAGCCCTACCTAGCTCCCTCTCTTTGAAAGTATCCAGAGAACGGCCTCCACCGCCTCCTGAGGCAGAGAATTTCCACACTCACAACTCTCTGTGAGAAAAGGTGTTTCCTCGTCTCCGTTCTAAATGGCTTACCCTTATTCTTAAACAGTTGCCCTTGTTCTGCACTCCCCCCAAACATTGAGGAACATGTTTCCTGTCTCAAGCGTTAATAATCCTGACTCAATAATCTTATATGTTTCAATAAGATCCCCTCTCATCCTTCTAAACTGAATAGTCAATCTTTTTCTCAGGGACATAGATATAATGAAGGCACAGTCTTTTTCCCCAGGTGGACACAAAATGCTGGAGTAGCTCAGCAGGTGATGCAGCATCTACGGAGAGAAGGAATTGGCGACGCTTCGGGTCAAGACCCTTCTTCAGACTTTATCCCCAGGATCGGGTAATCAAGATCTCGAGGGGCACAAGTTTAAGGTAAGAGGGGAAATATTTATTACACATGGGCATTTAAAAAAACTCCAAATATGAACTTTATTCAGAATAAAAAATCCTTTCAAACTTATGTCTTACCTTCAACTTATCAGTTGTCAACTTATGCCTTATGACAGTAAGCCAATTTATGCCTTACCTTCACCAAAATACTATCTTAGAAACTTTCCAATCAGGTTTCAGGGCCCACCACAGCACAGAGTCTGCCTTGTTGAAGGTACATAATGACCTACTGCTCACCGTTGACTCCGGCAACTGTGCAATCCTGCTCCTTCTCGACCTCAGCTCAACATTTGATACAGTCGACCACACCATCCTAATTGACCGTCTCCGGTACAGGGTTGGTATTGATGGCACTGCCCTGAGCTGGTTCATCTCCTACCTCAAAGGTAGGAGTTTCTCTACTAACATAGGCAACTCTTTCTCCACCCCAGCTAACCTCTGCTGTGGGGTTCCACAAGGTTCCATCCTTGGCCCCATTCTCTTCTCCCTGTATATGCTCCCCTTAGGCCAAGTCATTCAAAGGCACGGGATTTCCTTCCATTGCTATGCAGACGATACATAACTCTATCTCCCCCTGAAACCCAACAACCGATCAAATCTACTTAACCTTATCCACTGCCTCGAGGATATAACATGTTGGATGGCCCAGAACTTCCTCCAACTAAACGAGAATAAGTCTGAGGTCATCCTTCTCGGCCCCTCGGACTCAATCAAAACGATAGCAGGCAGCCTTGGAAGCCTTACCCCATTACTCAAACCTCACGTCAAAAACCTTGGCGTGATATTTGACTCGGCATTGAAATTTGACAAACAAGTCAGTGCCGTGGTAAAAGCTAGCTTCTTCCAGCTGCGGACGATAGCTAAAATAAAACAATTCCTCCAGTTTGATGACCTCGAAAAGATCATCCACACATTTATCTCCTCCCGCCTCGACTACTGCAACTCCCTTTACACTGGCATCGCCAATCTTCCCTGTCCCGCCTGCAACTGGTCCAAAACGCCGCAGTGAGACTTCTGACGGGCACCTGAAAAATGGACCACATCACCCCGATCTGGCCTCTCTCCACTGGCTCCCTGTGCGGTTTTCAGAATAAATTTCAAGATCTTTCTTTATGTTTACAAAGCCCTTAACGGGCTTGCCCCCACCTACATCAAAAGTCTGCTTACCACCACACTACCACCTCCAGCAATCTGCCCAAAGGCAGGGTGGAAAGGAATGGCTGGCATTTCTGGTCAACACCCTACATCAGTCCGTGCTGACTTCCACGCACAGATGCTGCCCGACCCACCAGTTTCCTCCAGCTGATTGCCTGTCACTCTTTTTTTCTCTCCTTTTTTACAACTTGTTCTCTCTATCCTGTTTCTCACTTTCCTTCCCTCTTGGTCTCTCCTTTCTTTCTTCTCCTTTTATCTTACTCCTTTGTATTCTATCTCCCCTCTCCTTTTTACCCTCTTCTTTCTATTCCTGTTATTTTCAATCCTGTTTATAACCTCTTTTCCCCTCTATCCCTATCTTTCTATCTCTACCTCGCGTCCTTTCACCCCTCCTCTTTCTCTCCCCACCTCTCACCCTTCCCCCCTCCTCTCTCCCCCCCTCCTCTCTCCCCCCCTCTCCCCCCCTCCTCTCTCTTGCCCCCTCCTCTCTCGCCCCCTCCTCTCTCCCCTCCCCCTCCTCTCTCCACCTCACCCCTGCCCCCCCCTCCTCTCTCTCCTCTCGACCCCCCCCCTCCTCTCTCACCCCCCCCTCCTCTCTCCCCCCCCTCCTCTCCCCCCCCTCCTCCTCCTCTCTCACCCCCCTCCTCCTCTCTCACCCCCCCTCCCCCCCTCTCGCTCTCCTCACCCCCCTACACCCCCTCCTCCTCTCTCCACCACACCCTCCTCTCACCCCCCTCCCTACTCTCTCTGGCCCCTCCTCTCTCCCTGTCCTCTCACCCCCCTCCTCTCCTCCTCCCCCCTACTCTCTCTTCCCTCTCCTCTCGTCTCTCCTCTCTTCTCTCCCACCATGTCCCCCTCTCTGATCACCCTCTCTCTCTCTCTCTCTCTCACCCTCTCCACTATCCTCCCTTCTCTCCTCCTCATTCCTCCCTCACCTCTCCCTTACACTCTCCCCCTCTCGTCTCACCTGCTCTCTCACACACTCCTCACATTCTATCTCTCTCACTTTGGTATTTCAACAGATATTTACCCTTTCTCTCGGTTGCTGCTCTCCTCCAGCTGATCTTTGGCACTGCCTGCGATCTCTCTGCAAAACTCTGACTAAACGCCTCCCCTTCCCACATGACTCAGAGCGAAGAGCTTCGGTTTCAAGTCCAGGGAGTGTGTCTCAATTGTGGAACGCGAATTGCTTCCTGATTCCGCCCAACTCCAGCCTGGTTTTGTTTACTGGAGCCGTATAGCACATAAATATTATTGATTCCCCTTCACTGGGTAAAAGACCCAGTACATTCACCCTATCTATTCCACCCATTATTTTATACTGATCGCACCATACCCTTCTGCGCTCCAATAAATAAAATCCTAGGCAGACAAAAATGCTGGAGAAACTCAGCTGGTGCAGCAGCATCTATGGAGCTAAGGGAATCGGCAACGTTTCGGGCCGAAAGCCTTCTTCAGACCAAAACGTTGCCTATTTCCTTCGCTCCATAGATGCTGCTGCACCCGCTGAGTTTCTCCAGCACTTTTGTCCACCTTCGATTTTCCTGCATCTGCAGTTCCTTCTTAAACAAATAAAGTCCTAGCCTGCTTAACTTCTCTCTATACCTCAGGCCCTCGAGTCCTGGCAAGTCTAGGGGTAGCACAGTGATCGAGCCACTGCCTGACTACAGGTGCTGTCTGTACAGAGTTTGTACGTTCTCCCTGTGACCGTGGCGGTTTTTTCCGGGTGCTCTCATTTCCTCCCACACTCCAAAGACGTGCAGGTCTGTAGGTTTATTGGCTTCGGTAAAATTGTACAATTGTCCCAAGTGTGTAGGATAGTGTTAGTGCTGGGGGATCGCTGGTCGGCGTGGACTCAGCGGGTCAAAGATCAAAGGGCCCGTTTCCACACTGTCTGAAACATCCTTGTAAATCTACTCTGCACTCTTTCCAGCTTAACGACATTAGTGAACAAAACTGAACACAGTACTCCAAGTGTGGCCTCACCAACATCTTGTATAACTGCAACACAAAGTCCCAAATTCCATACTGAATATACACACAAAAAGCTGGAGTAACTCAACAGGTCAGGCAGCAACTCTGGAGAAAAGGAATGAGTGACTTTTTGGGTCGAGTCCCTTCTTCAGACTGACTCATGAAGGCCAATGTACCAAAAGCCTTCTTGACAATATATAATAGACAATAGGTGCAGGAGTAGGCCATTCGGCCCTTCGAGCCTGCACCGTCATTCAATGTGATCATGGCTGATCATCCCCAATCAGTACCCCGTTCCTGCCTTCTCCCCATATCTCCTGACTCCGCTATCTTTAAGAGCTCTATCTAGCTCTCTCTTGAAAGTATCCAGAGAACCGGCCTCCACCACCCTCCGAGGCAGGGAGTTCCACAGACGTACAACTCTCTTTGAGAAAAAGTGTTTCCTCGTCTCCATTCTAAATGGCTTACCCCTTATTCTTAAACTGTGGCCCCTGGTTCTGGGCTCCCCCAACATCTTCCTGCCTCTAGCGTGTCCAAACCCTTAACAATCTGTTATGTTTCAATAAGATTCCCTCTCATCCTGCTTAACTCCAGAGTGTACAAGCCCAGCCCCTCCATTCTCTCAGCAATTCTCTCTAGGAATTAACCTTGTAAACCTATGCTGCACTCCCTCAATAGCAAGAATGTCCTTCTCGAAATTAGGGGACCAAAACTGCACACAATACTCCAGGTGTGGTCTCACTAGGGCCCTGTACAACTGCAGAAGGACCTCTTTGCTCCTATACTCGACTCCGCTTGTTATAAAGGCCAACATGCCATTCGCTTTCTTCACTGCCTGATCTACCTGCATGCTTACTTTCATAGACTGATGAACAAGGACCCCCCAGATCCCATTGTACTTCCCCTTTTCCCAACTTCATGCCATTTAGATAGTAATCTGCCTTCCTGTTTTTGATACCAAAGTGGATAACATCACATTTATCCACATTAAACTTCATCTGCCATGCATCTGCACACTCACCCAACCTGTCCAACCTTGACTGCCCTATCTCACTGTGATGCCACTTTCAGGAAACTATGTACCTGCATTCCTCGATCCCTCTGCTCTACAACATCACTACTTTCTTGGACAGAGTGGTGGACACTGCCTGGTCCATCGCGGGTACTGATCTCCTCGCCATCGAAGGGAACTGCAGGAGGCTCTGCCTGAAGAAGGCAGCCAGCATCATCCGAGGCCCCACAGCACCCTGGCCACGCTCTTATCTCACTCCTGCCCTCGGGGAGAAAGTGCAGGAACCTGAAAACTGTGACCTCCAGGTTGAGGAACAGCTTCATAGCAACAACCACCAGGCTCTTTAAAACTACAAATGCCAATTTAACTTCCAACTACGAATCATCTTGGTTGCACTGGCGACTTTAGCCCTTTATTTTGTTTGCACCAATAAAAGGAATTTTATTTATTTCCATTTTTTTGTTTCCTCATTACTTTATCTATTGAATATTGTATTTACAGGCTGCAAGGAAGAATGTCATTGTTCCATTTTGAAATATGTGGCAATTAAACACACTGGACTCCTGACTCATCAAGCTGGAAAGAGCGCAGAGGAGATTTGCGAGAATATTTCCAGGATTCGATGGGCCAAGCTATAGGGTGAGGTTTGAGCAGGGTAGGACATTATTCCTTGGAGAGCAGGAGGCTGAGAGAATGATCTTATATAGGTGTATAAAAATCATGAGAGGAATAGACAGAGTGAATGCACATAATCTTTTACCCAGGGTGGGGGAATCAAGAACCATAGGACATAGGTTTAAGGTGAGAGGGCAAAGACAGGAACCTGAGGGGCAACTTTTTAAAAAAAAATATGGTAGGTATACAGAACAAGCTGCTGGAGGAGGTGGTTGAGGCAGGTATTATAACACCATTTAAAATACATTAAAATAACTGTGCATAGTTCCCTGAAGGTGGAATCGCATGTAGATAGGGTGGTAAAGAAAGCCTTTGGTGTGCTGGCCTTTATAAATCAGAGCATTGAATATAGGAGTAGGGAAGTAATGTTAAAATTGTACAAGGCATTGGTAAGACCAATTCTGGTGTATGGTCGCCTAGTTATAGGAAGGATGTCAACAAAACAGAGAGAGTACAGAGGAGATTTACTAGAATGTTGCCAGGGTTCCAGCAACTATGTTACAGAGAAAGGTTGAACGTTAGGTCTTTATTCTTTGGAGCGCAGAAGGTTAAGGGGGGACTTGATTGAGGTCTTTAAAATGATGAAAGGGATAGACAGAGTTGACGTGGATAAGCTTTTCCCATTGAGGGTAGGGAAAATTCAAACAAGAGGGCATGACATGAGAATTTAGTTTAGGGGTAACGTGAGGGGGGACTTTTTTACTCAGAGGGTGGTGGCTGTGTGGAATGAGCTTCCAGCAGAAATGGTGGAGGCAGGATCGATTTTAACATTTAAAAGTAAAGTGGATAGGTATATGGACGGGAAGGGAATGGAGGGGTATGGTCTGAGTGCAGGTAGATGGGACTAGGGGAAAACAAATGGTCAGCACGGACTGGAAGGGCCGAGAGGGCCTGTTTCCGTGCTGTAATTGTTATATGGTTATATGGTTATATTTAGACAAGTACATGGAAAGGATTAGAGGTGAGATGGGCCAAACGCAGGCAAATTGGAGTAGCTTAGATGGCCGGCATAGTTTCAGGGTCAGTTTATTGTCACATGTACCAATTAAGATACAGTGAAATTTGAGTTGAGAGAAAGGGCCTGTTTATGTGCTGCATGACTCTATGACTTGCACTACCATGAAGACAGACACAAAATGCTGGAGCAACACAGCGGGACAGGCAGCATTTCTGGAGAGAAGCTCTGCTGAAGTTTCGAGTCCAGACCCTTCAGACTGAGTCAGGGGAGAGAGAGTCTGCAGATATAGAAGGGCAGGGTGAGAAATGGACTGATCAAAGCCAAGGGTGATAAGGAAATGCAGAAGGAAGGAACTGCAGATGCTGGTTTAAACCAAGGATAGACACAAAATGCTGGAGTAACTCAGCAGATCAGGCAGCATTGCTGGGGAGAAGGAGTGAGTGACGTTCCGGGTCGAGTACCTTCTTCAGACTAGAGTCAGGGGAAAGGGAAATGAGAGACATAGACGGTGACTGAAGTAGAGAGGTATAGAACAAATGATCGTTATTCTATATTTCTTTACTTCACCGTCTACATCTCTCGTAAGGAAATGTAGAATAGTTCATTGTGAGAATGGACTGGTTTTCTAATTGTCTATTTTTGCTCTAATGTTTTAGGTTTTTTTGGACTTTTTATTTTCTCTGTCCTTGTAGAATGTATGCATAATTAATGTTTGAAATGAGTCAGGGCTGCAGCAAACAAGATTTTCATTGTACTTATGTATCTAAGGTTATCTTGATTGATTAAACGCAGCTCTCAATCTATGACTCATTCCATCCTGATGGTGTTGCAAGCCTGCCATTTTGCCCTGCCTCTGTGCACTTCAGAGAGTGGTTGGTAAATACAGTGTGTGTCACATCACCTATCCTCCACTCTCCTGGAAGCTTGAAGAGGTCACAGAGATATGGAGGGGCAAATTCACACGCAAAACTTTTGGAGTATTGAGCAAATTTGTGCCCCACAACTGAGGAAGGATGTGCTGGCTCTGGAGGGGGGTCCAGAGGAGGTTTACGAGAATGATCCCAGAAATGAGTGGGTTAACATATGATGAGCGTTTGACGGCACTGGGCCTGTACTCGCTGGAGTTTTGAAGGATGGGGGGGGGCTCATTGAAACATACCGAATAGTGAAACGCCTGGATATAGAGAGGATGTTTCCACCAGTGGGAGAGTACCAGAGGTCATAGCTTCAGAATTAACGGACGTCCCTTTAGGAAGGAGATGAGGACAAATTTCTTCAGTTAGAGGGTGGCAAAACTGTGGAATTCATTGCCACAAAAGGCATTGGACGTCGTCAATGGATATTTTTAAGGGAGAAATAGATAGATTATTGATTAGTAAGGGTGTCAGGGGTTCTGGGAAGTAGGTAGGAGATTAGGGTTCAGAGAGAAAGAAAGATCTAAGTAATGAGTCAATCACCAAGCATTTCACTGTGCAGTGCTGACATGACAATAAAGAACCATTGGAATAATTGGTCCTGACCCAATACAGTGGTGGCATTAAATAAACTTATGGATATGCAGGAAATGGAGGGATATGGATTATATGCAGGCAGATACGAGTAGGTCTTGGCACCATGTTAGGCACAGACATTGTGGGCTGTGGGCCTCTTCCTGTGCTGTACTGCTCTATGTATCTCAGCATCTCTACTACTTCTGGACCCCTCATCTCCAACCCCACCCGACCTTCCTCAGCAGACAGGGACAGAGCAGCAACCACACCCTTGCCTCCCAGCGCATCGCCACTGCTGACCATCCCGCGACCCCCGAAACGCCTGCCTATGGTTCAGCCAAACTCTCACCTTGCTTCATCTCCTCCATGGTGGCTACGATGTGGGCCGAAGGGCCTGTCTCCGTGCTGTACTGTTCTATGTCCCATGATACGGTCCTAATGCAAATGGGAATGGCACAGAGGCAAAAACGGTTAACAAGGACATTGTGGGCCAAAGGGCCTGTTTCTTGGCTGCATTGGTTCTGCAGATTCGACAGATGCACCATGGGAAGCATCACGGCATGATTTAGGGACAGCTCCAACCAAGACCACAAGATATCACAGAGAATTGTAGACGCAGCCCGATCCAACCTCCCTTCCATTGACTCCATCTACACCCCATGCTGCCTCGGCAAGGCCAGCAGCATCATCAAGGACGAGTTGCACCCTGGCCGCTCCCTCTTCTCCCTTCTCCCATCGAGCAAAATGTACAGTTTGAAAACGCACACCAGATTCAGGGACAGTTTCTTTCACCAGGCAACTGAACCATCATAGAAACATAGTAACGTAGAAAATAGGTGCAGGAGCAGGCCATTCAGCCCTTCAAGCCTGCACCGCCATTCAATATGATCATGGCTGATCATCCAACTCAGTATCCTGTACCTGCCTTCTCTCCGTACCCCCTGATCCCTTTAGCCACAAGGGCCACATCTAACTCCCTCTTAAATATAACCAAATGAACTGGCCTCAACTACCTTCTGTGGCAGAGAATTCCACAGATTCACCACTCTCTGTGTGAAAAATGATTTTCTCATCTCGGTCCTAAAAGACTTCCCCCTTTTGCTTAAACTGTGACCCCTTGTTCTGGACTTCCCCAACATCGGGAAAATCTTCCTGCATCTAGCCTGCCCAACCCCTTAAGAATTTTCTAAGTCTCTATAGGATCCCCCCTCAATCTTCTAAATTCCAGCGAGTTATATTGCCAAGTCTATCCAGTCTTTCTTCATATGGAAGTCCTGCCATCCCAGGAATCAGTCTGGTGAACCTTCTCTGTACTCCCTCTATGGCAAGAATGTCTTTCCTCACATTAGGAGACCAAAACTGTAAGCAATACTCCAGGTGTGGCCTCACCAAGACCCTGTACAACTGCAGTAGAACCTCCCTGCTCTTGTACTCAAATCCTTTTGCTATGAATGCCAACATACCATTCACTTTCTTCACAGCCTGCTGCACCTGCATGCCTACTTTCAATGACTGGTGTACCATGACACCCAGGTCTCATTGCATCTCCCATTTTCCTAATCGGCCACCATTCAGATAATAGTCTACTTTCCTGTTTTTGCCACCAAAGTGGATAACTTCACATTTATCCACATTATACTGCATCTGCCATGCATTTGCCCACTCACCCAGTCTATCCAAGTCATCCTGCAGCCTCCTAGCATCTTCCTCACAGCTAACACTGCCCCCCAGCTTCGTGTCATCCACAAACTTGGAGATGTTGCACTCAATTACCTCATCCAGATCATTAATATATATTGTAAATAGCTGGGATCCCAGCACTGAGCCTTGCGGCACCGCACCAGTCACTGCCTGTCATTCTGAAAATGACCCGTTTACTCCTACTCTTTGCTTCCTGTCTGCCAGCCAGTTCTCTATCCACATAGAAACATAGAAATTAGGTGCAGGAGCAGGCCATTCGGCCCTTCGAGCCTGCACAGCCATTCAACATGGCTGATCATCCAACTCAATATCCTGCACCTGCCTTCACTCCATACCCCCTGATCCCATCAGCCACAAGGGTCACATCCAACTCCCTCTTAAATATGGCCAATGAACTGGCCTCAACTACCTTCTGTGGCAGAGAATTCCACAGATTCACCACTCTCTGTGTGAAAAACGATTTTCTCATCTCGGTCCTAAAAGACTTCCCCCTTATCCTTAAACTGTGACCCCTTGTCCTGGACTTCCCCAACATCGGGAACAATCTTCCTGCATCTAGCCTGTCCCACCCTTTAAGAATTTTGTAAGTCTCTATGAGATCACCCCTCAATCTTCTAAATTCCAGCGAGTACAAGCCGAGTCTATCCAGTCTTTCTTCATATGGAAGTCCTGCCATCCCAGGAATCAGTCTGGTGAACCTTCTCTGTACTCCCTCTATGGCAAGAATGTCTTTCCTCAGATTAGGAGACCAAAACTGTACGCAATACTCCAGGTGTGGCCTCACCAAGACCCTGTACAATTGCAGTAGAACCTTCCTGCTCTTGTACTCAAATCCTTTTGCTATGAATGCCAACATACCATTCGCTTTCTTCACAGCCTGCTGCACCTGCATGCCTACTTTCAATGACTGGTGTACCATGACACCCAGGTCTCGCTGCATCTCCCCTTTTCCTAATCGGTCAGCATTCAAATAATAGTCTACCTTCCTGTTTTTGCCACCAAAGTGGATAACCTCACATTTATCCACATTATACTGCATCTGCCATGCATTTGCCCACTCACCCAGTCTATCCAAGTCATCCTGCAGCCTCCTAGCATCCTCCTCACAGCTAACACTGCCCCCCAGCTTCATGTCATCCACAAACTTCGAGATGTTGCATTTAATTCCCTCGTCCAAATCATTAATGTATATTGTAAATAGCTGGGGTCCCAGCACTGAGCCTTGCGGCACCCCACTAGTCACTGTCTGCCATCCTGAAAAGGACCCGTTTACTCCTACTCTTTGCTTCCTGTCTGCCAGCCAGTTCTCTATCCACATCAATACTGAACCACCAATACCATGTGCTTTAAGTTTGTATACCAATCTCTTGTGTGGGACCTTGTCGAAAGCCTTCTGAAAGTCCAGATACAACACATCCACAGGTTCTCCCTTATCCACTCTACTAGTTACATCCTCAAAAAATTCAATAAGATTCGTCAGACATGATTTACCTTTCATAAATCCATGCTGACTTTGTCCAATGATTTCACCGCTTTCCAAATGTGTTCTTATTCCATCTTTAATAACTGACTCTAGCATTTTCCCCACTACCGATGTTAGACTAACTGGTCTGTAATTCCCCGTTTTCTCTCTCCCTCCCTTTTTAAAAAGTGGGGTTACATTAGCTACCTTTCAATCCTCAGGAACTACTCCAGAATCTAAAGAGTTTTGAAACATTATCACTAATGCATCCACTATTTCTGGGACTACCCCCAGTCCCCTATTTCCGGTAGATTATTTATGTCTTCCTTAGTGAAGACAGAACCAAAGTAGTTATTCACTTGGTCTGCCATCCTATCACCAACAACTAGAGAGCTGGCCTGAGCCACTATCTATGTCATTGGTGACCCTCGGACTATTTTTGACCGGACTTATTCCATGTACCATGTGTCTATACACTCTGGACAGCTCAATTGTAATTATGTAAAGTCTCTCTTTGACTGGTTAGCACTCAAAAAAAGCTTTTCACTGTACTCCGATACAAGTGAAAATAAACTAAGAAGGGTCTCGACTCAAAACATCACCCATTCCTTCTCTCCAGAGATGCTGCCTGTCCCGTTGAGTTACTCCAGCAGTTTCTGTCTATCTTCAATGTAAACCAGCATCTGCAGTTCCTTCCTACAGTCTCAGAGAACCACCCTGCCTAATGTCATCTGTTACCAGCCTTAATTTGTCCTGGTCTTTTATTGCATCCAGTCTTTCTCCTCTATAATTAGTCGGAAGAAGAGTCACAACCCGATACACGTGACAATAAACTAAAAAGGGTCTTGACCCGAAACATCACCCACCCTTTCTCGCCAGAGATGCTGCCTGTCCCTTTTTGACTTACACCGAAGATAGACACAAAGTGCTGGTGTATTTGTTTATATATATATATATATATATATATAAAAAAGAACTGCAGATAGTGGTTTCACCATAGAGCGATGGTATGCCCATATATATACTAGACCAAGTACAGACCCGTTGGGTTACCCGTTCCCCCAACGCAATATTGCTCCACTCACGCATAGCCCCCAACTGCGTAGGCGCGGCTCATTTATCCTCATCCCACCAGCACTCCCTCCTCCTTGAACGTGGGCGTCACAGCTTTTAGACTCATATACCTTCTCCCTGTTAGCAGGAGTAAAATGAGTGTGTGGCCAGGGTGCGCGAGTCTCTGGTGACGCTGGCTGCCCGTTAGCCTCCTGTAAATCCCTTCGATGGAGGGGAGGTCAGAACCCGTGATGCACTGGGCAATCATGCAGAGAGATACAACACGTCCCACCGAGTCCTCGCCGACCATTGATCACCCCGTTCACACCCGTCCGTCCACACTCGGCGCTGGGGCGGTGGAGAGGGGCGAGGGGTTGGCACAAAAAGGACGGGGCCAAGTTGGCCATGTTTGGTGCTGGAGGTCAGGGGTGCAAAGTTCTCCAACGCAGTTCAACTTCTGCAGGCTGTAGTGCCCCCCCCCCCCTGATGCCCTTACATGGACAAATCTAACCTGAACCCACCCTCCCCCCCCCCAGCCTCATCCCAGCCGAAAACCCGTGGACAAAGGAAATGTTGTCAAGTGGAGCCAGGAGCCGCCTGTGGCGGGAAGGTGGAGGCGGCGGTTGGCGGTTGGCGGTTGGCGGCCGTTCGGCGCGCGCGCGCTGGGCGTTGGGAGGGGGCGCGCGCTCCCGCCGCGGTCACGCGCTGTGCACGGGGCGGGGCGTGTCCGTCCGGCCGGCGCCGCTGATTGGCCGGGCCGGGCCGGGGCGGGGCTCGGTCTCCATGGCGACGCCGCGCGCCCCGTTGCCAGGGAGACCGGGAGCGCGGGCCAAGCGGGCGCGATGGCGGCGAGGAGGCGTCCGCCGCCCGAAGCTCGGCCGCCCGTCCGCAGGTGGGTAGACCCGGGGCCCGCGGGTGCCCCCACACCAGCACGACCCACGGCTCGGCACCCGAGGGTGCCCCCACACACCAGCACGACCCACGGCTCGGCACCCGAGGGTGCCCCCCCACACCAGCACGACCCACGGCTCGGCACCCGAGGGTGCCCCCCCCACACCAGCACGACCCACGGCTCGGCACCCGAGGGTGCCCCCACACACCAGCTCAACCCACGGCTCGGCACCCGAGGGTGCCCCCACACCAGCTCAACCCACGGCTCGGCACCCGAGGGTGCCCCCCACACCACCACAACCCACGCCTCCGCACCCGAGGGATCAGCACCCATGGGTGCTCCCCATACCAGCTCAACCCAAGGCTCGGCACCCAAGAGCTCAGCACCCGAGGGTGCCCCCCCACACCACCACAACCCATGGCTCGGCACCCAAGGGATCCCACCGAACAACCAAGGGATCAGCACCCGAGGGTGCCCCCCACACCAGCTCAACCCACGGCTCAGCACCCAAGGGTGCCCCCCCACACCAGCTCAACCCACGGCTCGGCACCCGAGGGTGCCCCCCCACACCAGCACGACCCACGGCTCGGCACCCGAGGGATCAGCACCCATGGGTGCCCCCCACACCACCACAACCCACGGTTCGGCACCCGAGGGATCAGCACCCATGGGTGCCCCCCACACCACCACAACCCACGGCTCGGCACCCGCGGGTGCCCCCCCCACACCAGCACGACCCACGGCTCGGCACCCGCGGGTGCCCCCACACCAGCTCAACCCACGGCTCGGCACCCAAGGGTGCCCCCACACCAGCACGACCCACGGCTCGGCACCCGAGGGTGCCCCCCCACACCAGCTCAACCCACGGCTCGGCACCCAAGGGTGCCCCCACACCAGCATGACCCATGGCTCGGCACCCAAGGGTGCCCCCCCACACCAGCTCAACCCACGGCTCGGCACCCAAGGGCTCAGCACCCGAGGGTGCCCCCCACACCACCACAACCCACGGCTCCGCACCCGAGGGTGCCCCCACACACCAGCTCAACCCACGGCTCGGCACCCGAGGGTGCCCCCACACACCAGCTCAACCCACGGCTCGGCATCCGAGGGTGCCCCCCACACCAGCTCAACCCACGGCTCGGCACCCGAGGGATCAGCACCTATGGGTGCCCCCCACACCACCACAACCCACGCCTCCGCACCCGAGGGATCAGCACCCCTGGGTGCTCCCCACACCAGCTCAACCCAAGGCTTGGCACCCAAGTGCTCAGCACCCGAGGGTTCCTCCCCACACCACCACAACCCATGGCTCGGCACCCAAGGGATCCCACCGGTAACAACCAAGGGATCAGCACCCGAGGGTGCCCCCCACACCAGCTCAACCCACGGCTCAGCACCCGAGGGTGCCCCCCACACCAGCTCAACCCACGGCTCGGCACCCGAGGGTACCCCCCCACACCAGCTCAACCCACGGCTCGGCACCCGAGAGTGCCCCCCCCCACACCAGCACGACCCACGGCTCGGCACCCAAGGGTGCCCCCACACCAGCTCAACCCACGGCTCGGCACCCAAGGGTGCCCCCCCACACCAGCTCAACCCACGGCTCGGCATCCGAGGGATCAGAACCCATGGGTGCCCCCCACACCACCACAACCCACGGCTCGGCACCCGAGGGATCAGCACCCATGGGTGCTCCCCATAGCTCAACCCAAGGCTCGGCACCCAAGGGCTCAGCACCCGAGGGTGCCCCCCCACACCACCACAACCCATGGCTCGGCACCCAAGGGATCCCACCGGTAACAACCAAGGGATCAGCACCCGAGGGTGCCCCCCACACCAGCTCAACCCACGGCTCAACACCCGAGGGCTCAGCACCCGAGGGTGCCCCCCACACCAGCTCAACCCACGGCTCGGCACCCGAGGGTACCCGTCCACACCAGCTCAACCCACGGCTCGGCACCCGAGGGATCAGCACCCATGGGTGCCCCCCACACCACCACAACCCACGGTTCGGCACCCGAGGGATCAGCACCCATGGGTGCTCCCCACACCAGCTCAACCCAAGGCTCGGCACCCAAGGGATCCCACCGGTAACAACCAAGAGATCAGCACCCGAGGGTGCCACCCCACACCACCACAACCCATGGCTCGGCACCCAAGGGCTCAGCACCCGAGGGTGCCCACCCATGACACCCAAGGGTCTGAAGAAGGGTTTGAGCCCGAAATGTTGCCTATTTCCTTCGCTCCATAGATTCTAAAGCGTTTTGTGTACCTTCGATTTTCCAGCATCTGCAGTTCCTTCTTAAACACCCAAGGGTGCACTGCAACAATTGAGGGCTTGGCACCTAAGGGTGCCCCCCTCAACAATTAAGGGCTGGATAACCAAGGGAGCCCACCCATAACAACTGAGGGGTCGGCACCCAAGGGTGCCCCACATTGAATAGGTGGACTTGGCACCCAAGGGTGCCACCCACAATAACAGAGGAAACAGAACCCCATGGTGATCCCTTTCAACAGCATTCAGCATCCTAGGGTGGACCCTTTTACTTAAGGGTAGACCCCCACATTCAACAGTTGAGCTTGGCACCCAAGGGTGGCTCCCACATTAAACAGAGGGCTCAGCAATTTAGGGTGGTTCACCCCACATTCAACAGCTTTCAGCACCCAATGGTGGCCCTCACTTTAAACAGGCAAGCAAAGCTATTTTTGTTCTCAGCACAGTGGAGAGTTTGTCACACTCAGGTGTCCCTTTTTAACAGCTGAGCTCAGCACCTAAGGGCGCTCACCACATTAAATAGGGTGCTCAGCTCTCGAGGGTGGTCCTTATATTCATAGCTAAACTGGGCACCCAGGGCTGGTCCCCACATTAAACAGATGAGCTAGTCGTCCAATGGTGCCACCCAGTAGAGTAGAGAGCTTAGCACCCTAGGATGGCACCCACGTCAAATATCGAGAGCCCGTTCCCGTGTTCAGTTGGCGTGTTTGCCAACAACAGCAGAAAAACAAAACCCCCCCGGGATGGACAACCCCTTTCAATAATTGATCTAGGCACCCATTGGTGCCCAGAGAGTCAGCTGATGGCAAAGTAGTGACTAATTCATTGCTACCGAAGGCTGTAGAGGCCAAATTAATGGATATTTTTAAAGCAGAGATAGATAGATATTTGATTAGCTTGGGTGTCAGGGGTCATGGGGAGAAGGCATGAGAATGGGGTTGGGGGAGTGTGGGGGAGAGATAGATCAGCCATGATCTAATGCCAGCACTCTGGCATGGAACACGGGGGCCCGGCTTGGGACTCTACATGGCAACAGTAGTCACCCCAGGACACCAACCTTTTAGAAGGATGAGGGGGAGACCTCATTGAAACTTACCGAATAGTGAAAGGTCTAGATAGAGAGGATTTTTTCACCATTGGACATTCTTGCTATTGAGGGAGTGCAGCGTAGGTTTATAAGGTTAATTCCCGGGATGGCTGGACTCATATGCTGAGAGAATGGAGTAGCTGGGCTTGTACACTCTGGAGTTTAGAAGGATGAGAGGATATCTCATTGAAACATATAAGATTGTTAAGGGCTTGGACACACTAGAGGCAGGAAACATGTTCCCGATGTTGGGGGAGTCCACAACCAGGGGCCACAGTTTCAGAATAAGGAGTAAGCCATTTAGAACGGAGACGAGGAAACAGAGAGTGGTGAGTCTGTGGAATTCTCTGCCTCAGAGGGCAGTGCAGGCAGGTTCTCTGGATGCTTTCAAGAGAGAGCTAGATAGGGCTCTTAAAAATAGCTGAGTCAGGGGATATGGGGAGAAGGCAGGAACGGGGTACTGATTGGGAATGATCAGCCATAATCACATTGAATGGCGGTGCTGGCTCGAAGGCCAAAGGGCCTCCTCCTGCACCTATTGTCTATTGTCTATTGTCATTGGAACAGTTTAGAAGCAGAGGGCACAGCCTCAGAATAAATGGACGTACCTTTAGAAATGAAATGAGGAATTTCATGAGCCAGAGGATGGTAAATCTGGATTTCCTTGCCACAGACAGCTGTGGAGGATGTCATTGGGTATTTTTAAGTTGGAGATTGATATGTTCTTGATCAGTACAAGTGTCAAGGGATATGGGGAGAAGGCAGGAGAATGGAGTTATGAGGGACAGATAGATCGGCCATGATTGAAAGGCGGAGTAGACTCGATGGGCTGAATGCCCAACCTGTTCCTATGTCTTATGAACTCAGCTGGTCGGGCAGCATCTTTGGAGAACATGGATAGGTAATGCTTCGGGCTCGAACCCTTCTTCAGTCTGTTCTCCAGAGGTGCTGCCTGACCCGCTGAGTTACTTCTGCACTTTTACACACAGGGATGGTTCAGCCCCTGATCCATGACACACTGGAGGTGGTCTTCATAAGTTATAGGAGGAGAATTAGGCCATTTGGCCCATCGATTCTCCACCGCCATTCAATCATATCAGATCTACCTTTCTAAAGCCACGTCCTTTAATTCTGAGGCTGTGCCCTCTGGACCTAGACTCTCCCACTAGTGGAAACATCCCCACATCCACTCTATCCGGGACTTTCATTATCCGGTAGGTTTCAATTAGGTCCCCCCCTCATCCTTCCATAGTGGTCTCAATGGGGGCCCCTCAGCCCCTGATCCATTTCATACAGGGACAGGTCTTCAGATCAACAACCTTTCATCCGAATTGATCACCTTTCATCGCACTTGGTGTCTCTCATCACCTGCAGGGGTCCACCACCCACTCTGTGTTCTCTGCCCAGCAGCTCGGTGCTGTACAGTCTCAGGAGGGAAGGCACCTGCCCCAGAAACCCACCCGCCATGGAGAGTGCCTACATGAGAGAGGTCCAGCGCAGAATGGAAAGCAACCACAAGGTAGGCTCCTTAAAGGCTGCAGGGACTGGGGAGGGGAGTATTAGTTTCAATTTAGTTTATTACTAGACCAAGGGGACCCGTTGGGTCCCGTCACCTCAACGCGCGGTTGCGGAGGGGGTGGGGCCTGCAGTGTCACACACACAGGTATGGAGGAGGGGAGGAGGGGAAGGGAGGGGGGAGAGAGGGTGGAGGAGAGGAGAGGGAGGAGGAGGGGGGAGAGAGGAGGTGGGAGAGCGGAGAGGGGGAGAGTGGAGTGGGGATAGAGAGAGAGGGGTGTGGAGGGAGGGGGGGTTATTTATTATAACGTATACTGAGATACAGTGAAAAGCTTTTGTTGCATGCTAACCATTCAGCGGAAAGACAATGCATGATTACAACTGAGCTATTGCGTGTACAGATACATAATAAACAGAATAGTGTGAATAATATTTAGTGTTCGATAAAGTCCGGTAAAGTCTGATGAAAGATTGTCAAAGGGAATGAGGTAGATAGTAGATCAGGACCGCTCTCTAGTTGTGGTAGGACGGTTCAGTTGTTTGATAACAGCTGGGAAGAAACTGTCCCTGAATCTGGAAGGTGTGAATTTTCACACTATCTACACCTTTTTGCCTGATGGGAGAGGGGAGAAGAGGGAGTGGCCAGGGTGAGACACGTCCTTGATGATGCTGCTGGCCTTGCCGAGGCAGTGTGAGGTGTAAGTGGAGTCAATGGAAGGGAGGTTGGTTTGTGTGATGGTCTGGCTTGCCTTTTTTTTGCGATCTTGGAAGGAGCTGTTCCAAAACCGTGCTGCGATGCATCCTGATAACATAAGGTTAACCTATAAGAACCTCTTTTACTCACCATGTAAAGGATTTCACAGTTCTTTATTGTTACATGTACAGTAAAAAAATGTTTTTGCATACAGTTCAGTAACGTTTTGCCATATCTAAGCACAATCCCCAATTAGTACAACATGTTGAGAGGTAGTACACTGGGACCGCATGCAAGCATCGGCAGGTTTTGGCACTATCTTCAAAGTCCAGTTTCTGCCTCCACCTCCTCCTCTGGCAGCTTATTCTAGAGTCAAGAGTCAAGAGAATTTTACTGTCACATGTTCCGAATGGGACAATGAAATTCTTCGTTGCTGCAGCACTATATATATGTGAATATAACGGGGGAAGAGAAAAAAAAGAAAAAGTTCAATAAATAACAAATATAGTGCAAATAACAAATAACAATATAGTCTTTTGCAGTTCAGAGCTCAAAACTTGTTCTGATTACTCAGAAGCTTATTCAGAAGCAGATTACTCAGAGCTTATTTGTTGTCGTGTTTAATAGCCTGATGGCTGTAGGGAAGAAGCAGTTCCTAAACCTGGACGTTACAGTTTTCAGGCTCTTGTACCTTCTTCCCGAAGGCAATGGTGAGATGAGTGTGTGACCAGGATGGTGTGGGTCCTTAATGATTTTGGCTGCCTTTTTGAGGCAGCGACTACAATAGATCCCTTCGATGGTGGGGTGGTCAAAGCTGGTGATGGACCGGGCAGTGGTCACAACTTTTTGTAGTCTTTTTAGCTCCTGGAGGTTCATGTTGCCGAACAAGGCCACAATGCAACCAGTCAAAATGCTCTCTACCGTGCACCTGTAGAGGTTTAGGAGACTCCTCTTCAACATGCCGAATCTCCGTAATCTTCTCAGGAACTAGAGTAGCTGATGTGCCTTCTTTATAATTGCATCGGTGTGCTGGGTCCAGGAAAGATCTTCTGAAATATCTGTGTGTGCAGAATCTAACTCTCAGATCTCCTTTACCCCCCTCCCCTTCACCTTAAACCTATGCCCTACAGTTTTAGACATCCGTTTAGACATACAAATAGCACTCTAGCTATCTAATTAATCTAAGTTTGTAAACCTCTCTCAGGTCACCGCTCAGCCTCCACGGGGAAACAGACACAGCCTATCCAGCCTCTCCCCATAACTCCAGTCGAGGTAACATCCTTGTAACTTTTCCGCACCTTCTCTAGCTTCTGAAGAAGGGTCTCGACCCGAAACGTCACCTATTCCTTCTCTCCAGAGATGCTGCCTGCCTGTCCCACTGAGTTACTCCAGCTTTTTGTGTCTATCTTCGGTTTAAACCAGTATCTGCAGTTCCTTCTTACACCTTCTCTAGCTTCACCCTGGAGAGAGTCGACCAGAATTGCACCTCATATTCCAAGGGCGATTTGTACAGCTGTAATGTGATGTCCCAACTCAAACACTAAATGCCTTGGCCTTCGAAAGCAAGCTTGCTTTATACACCTTCCTCAGCACCTTGTAGAAACAAGAAATTGCAGATGCTGGTTTACATAAAAAGGACAGAAAGTGCTGGAGTAACTCAGCGGGTCAGGCAGCATCTCTGGAGAACATGGATAGGTGACGTTTCGGGACCTAAAATGTCACCTGAGTTACGGGTCGTGACCCTACCTCAGATCCTGGGGACCCTTCTCCAGACACTGCGGAAGGATCTGGACCTAAAACATCACCTATCCATGTTCTCCAGAGATGCTGCCTGCCTGACCCGCTGAGTTACTCCAGCACTCTGTGTCCTTTCCACATCACCTTGTCTACCCGTGTACCTAGTTGACCAGTTTGCATAGAAATCCCATTTGTGGACTCTGTCCTGCAGAGGTTTGTTCCTGCCTCCCAGCCCTTGCTGTAAGAGGGTGGTGCTGAGACCCAGGCAGGGAGAGCAGGGACCCCTCTTTGCCCTTGGACAGAAGGGCAGAAGGGCAAAGAGGGGGCAGTTGACCTCACAGAACCTCCCCATTGTTGAGGAGGATTATGTCACACAGGCATTTCACATGGAGCCTTTCAGACAAGACCTTCCACACTGCAGTCTACATACAAGATCATGTTGGTTGTAAGTCTTCACACCTATCTGACATAAAGGGCACAAAGTGCTGGAGCAGCTCAGCGGGTCAGACAGCATGCCCGGAGAACATGGATACGGGCCTTTCTTCAGACAAACCCACCATCACTGTTTACCCAAGGGGATGTCTCCACATTCACTGGTGTCTCTCCGTCGCGCACTCTCAGGGGGATATCTGTACACTGACCAGTGCCTCTCTATCAGAGAGTAGATGAGTGGGGAGTGGGTGGGAGGGGCTGTCACAGGGACCGTGGGCCGAGTGGCCTCTCCCCCCCACACCCCCGTGCGGTGGGGCGGTAACGCGGTTGGCGAGGGTGAGCGGTTGCCGGGGTAACATGGCCTGCTCTCGCCGCAGAGTCGACTGCGCCTGAGGGAGCGCGAACGCGTGCAGGCGGAGGAGCCGCGGGAGCAGCGAGCGGCGGGGGGGCTGCCGGGGCCACTCACCCCCACGGGACGGAAACACGATGGGCCCTGGGCCAGCGGGACCACCACCGGATACAAGGTAACGGGAGGGTAGGGGCAGGGAGGTATGGGGGAGCAAGAGGGTGGGGGCAGGAAAATAGCGGTTGGGGTGGGAGGGCTGTGGGGATAATAAGGGGTCATGAGCGGGAAGGGAGCTGGGAGGGGGTAGGAGCGCGGTGGTACAGGGGAGGGGGCAGTGAGATATGGGGTTGTTTGTGGTGGCAGGAAGGTATGGGGAGGAGGGGATGAGGAAAGGGAGCTACGATGGTTGGGGTGAGAGCGGGGAGGTATGGGAGGGTGGGTGTGGGAGGGGTATGAGGGGATTGGAGGGGTTGTGAGACACGGTGGGCAGAAGGGCCTGAACGTGGAGAGTCGGGGAATCAAGAACCAGAGGACATAGGTTTAAAGTAAAGGGGGGAAAGATTTAATAGGAACCTGGAGGTTAACCTTTTCACACAAAGGGCGGTAGGTATATTGAACGAGCTGCCAGAGGAGATACTTGAGGCAGCGACTATTGGAACAATTTTGAAACATTTGGACAGGTACATGGATAGGGCAGGTTTAGAGGGATATGGGCCAAACACAGGCAGGTGAGACTAGTGCAGACGGGGCACGTTGGTCAGTGTGGGTAAGTTGCGCCGAAGGACCTGTTTCCACGCTGTGTGACTGTGTAAGAGTCCCGGTCCAAAACGTCACTTATCCACATTCTCCTGAGATGCTGCCTGGCCCTGAGTTACTACAATACATTGTGACTGGGACGAGCGTAGATGGGGTATTTTGGTGGGCAAGGCTGAGTTGGGACGAGGAGCCTGTTTCCACGCTGTATGACTCTCTCATGAAGATTCCCAGTGCTGGGCCTGGCCTTGCACGAGGCTGAATTCATTGCCCCTGTTCCTCACAGGTAGACGTGACGGACACAGAGGGCAAAGAGCTTCAGCGGTCACCCCCCTACGCCAGGGCTCCAGTCACTGGGAGAGGTGGCAAGCTGCCATCCATCGCCAGCGCTACGGGCAAGCGGCTGAAAGTCCCAGAGCCGTCAGACACCTCTGACACCAGGAGCAGCCCGGCCACAGGTGAGGAACCCTGTCCCTGGGAGTTTGTCACTGGACGGAGGGAGCTCCACAGTATGTCTGACTATCTTATGTTCCCTCTCCACACCCTCTCCCTATCCCCCCCATTGCTCTCGCACTCCCTCTCCTCGCTGTCTCCCTTCCTCCCCTCTCCCCTCCTGTTCCCCCCTCCCCTCATTCCACCCCACTTCTCCTCCCCATCCTTACTTCTCTCCTCTCTCTACTTCTCTCTTTACTCTTCCCTCCCTCCCAACTTCCCCCTTCTTTCCCTTCTCCCCATCACTCTTATCTACCTCTCCCCATCACCCCCTCTCCCTATCACCCCTTCTCCCCCTCTCCCCCTCACACCCTTGCCCCCTTCTACCCCTCGCGGCCTTCTCCCCCTCGCCCCCTTCTCCCCCTCACCACTTCTCCCCCCTCACCCTTTCCGCTCCTCACCCTTTCTCCTCCTCACCCCTTCTACCCCCTTTCCCCCTCCTCACCCCTTCTGCCTTTCCCCCTACTCACCCCTTCTGCCTTTCCCCCCCCTCACCCCTTCTGCCCCTTTCCCCCTCCTCACCCCTTCTGCCTTTCCCCCATTCACCCCTTCTGCCCCTTTCCCCCTCCTCACCCCTTCTGCCTTTCCTACTCATACCTTCTGCCCCTTTCCCCCTCCTCACCCCCTTCTGCCCCTTTCCCCCTCCTCACCCCCTTCTGCCCCTTTCCCCCTCCTCACCCCTTCTGCCTTTCCCCCTCCTCACCCCTTCTGCCCCTTTCCCCCTCCTCACCCCCTTCTGCCCCTTTCCCCCTCCTCACCCCTTCTGCCCCTTTCCCCCTCCTCACCCCTTCTGCCCCTTTCCCCCTCCTCACCCCTTCTGCCCCTTTCCCCCTCCTCACTCCTTCTGCCCTTTCCCCCTCCTCACCCCTTCTGCCCCTTTCCCTCACCTCACCCCTTCTGCCCCTTTCCCCCACCTCACCCCTTCTGCCCCTTTCCCCCTGCTGCCCCTTTCCCCACCTCACCTCACCTCTTCTGCCCCTTTCCCCCACCTCACCCCTTCTGCCCCTTTCCCCCTCCTCACCCTTTCCCTCACCTCACCCCTTCTGCTCCTTTCCCCACCTCACCTCTTCTGCCCCTTTCCCCCACCTCACCCCTTCTGCCCCTTTCCCCCTCCTCACCCTTTCCCTCACCTCACCCCTTCTGCCCCTTTCCCCCCTCACCACTTCTGCCCCTTTCCCCCTCCTCACACCTTCTGCCCCTTTCCCCCTCCTCACCCCTTCTGCCCCTTTCCCCCTCCTCACCCCTTCTGCCCCTTTCCCCCACCTCACCTCTTCTGCCCCTTTCCCCCTCCTCACCCCTTCTGCCCCTTTCCCCCTCCTCACCCGCTTCTCCCCCTCACCCCTTCTCCCCCTCACTCCTTCTCCCTCTCACCCCATTCTCCCCCCTATATTTCCCCCCTTTCTGCCCCCTTGCCCCTGAGCGCTGTGGCTACCCCCTCCCTCTCTCCCTCCAGACTGTAACCCGGTGCTAACCATGTTTTCCAGGCTCTGACCGCCGGCCTTGCTTCCAGACACCAGTGCTGCCGCTGAAGGTCCCGAGCGGCCCCCCGACCCCGGTCCCGACCACATCCCCGACCCCGGGCGGCCTGTGCTGCGGGGAGTGGCCGCCTCCGTGGGGAGAGGAGGATGAGGAGGGGGAGAGGGAGAGGGAGAGGGAGCGGGAGCGGGGTCTGTGCCGCCAGCAGACCGAACACATCCTCCGGCAGCTGCGGAGGGAGCGGCTGCGGGGCTCGGCCATGGCCGGAGCGCTGGCCGGAGCCAACCCCAGCCTGCCTGCCGCCGGACACCTCCCCTTCAGCCACCGCCCCCGGCCCTGGTCCGGCCAGGCGGTGGACGTGGCTCCGGCCCCCGCTCCGGCCACTTCCAGCCGTGGCACCCAGACCCCGGAGACCGGGCACCTGGTCACTCTGCTGACCCCTGGCCCGCACCGTCTGCGGCCACTTACCGACCCACGCCCGGCTGGCGGGGCCTCCGCCGGGACCGGCGCCGGGGGTTTCCTCCGGCCCCCGCTCTCCCTCGCCGTCCTCGCCGTCTCCCAGCTGAGCGGCCCCGAGCCCGGGGAGAGAGGGCAGGAGCAACCGCAGGGCGGGCAGAAGCCCCCGGCTGACCCGGAGGTGCTGAGGAAACTGCAGGAGAGGTGAGGGGGAGAGGGAAATGGGATGGGATGGGGGGGGGGGGGAGATAAGGGAGAGGAGAGTCATAGAGTCTTACAGCGTGGAAACAAGTCCATCGGCCCAACTTGCCCACACCGGCCAACATGTCCCAGCCACACTTGTCCCACCTGCCTGCATTTGGTCCATATATCCCTCTAAACCTGTTCTATCCAGGTACCAGTCTAACCGTTTCTTACACATTGGGATGGCCCCTGCCTCAACTACTTCCTCGGGCAGCTTGTTCTATACACCCTTAATACCTTTTGTGTGAAAAAGTTACCCCTCGGATTCTTATTAAATCCCCTGGTCTTCGATTCCCCTGCTCTGGGCAATAGACTGTGCATCTACCCGATCTATACCTCTCATGATTTTATACACCTCTATAAGATCACCCCTCATCCTCCTGCGCTCTAAGGAATAGAGTCCCAGCCTGCTCAACCTCTCCCTATAGCTCAGATCCCTCTAGTCCTGGCAACATCCTCGTAAATCGTCTCTGTACCCGTTCCAGCTTGACAACATCTTTCCAATAATATGTTGCCCAGAACACAACATTTCTAAATGCGGCCTCACCAACGTCTTATACAACTGCAACCACCTTCTATACTCAATGATGAAGGCCAATGATGTACTCCTAGATCCCTCTGCTCCACAACACGCCCCAGAGGCCGACCATTCACAGTGTAGGTCCTGCCCATGTTAGACTCCCCAAAATGCCACACCTCACATTTCTCTGCATTAAATTCCATCAACCATTCCTCCGCCCACCTGGCCAATCGATCAAGATCTTGCTGCAAAGTTATCACACCCATCTTCACTATCTGCAAAACCACCCACTTTTGTATCATCTGCAAACTTGCTAATTTTGCCCTGTATGTTCTCATCCAAATCATTGATGTAGATGACAAACAGTAACGGGCCCAGCACCGAACCCTGAGACTCACCATTAGTCACAGGCTTCCAATCCGTGAAGCAACCTTCCACCATCACCCTCTGCTTCCATTCATGAAGCCAATTTTCTATCCATTCAGCTATCTCTGCTTGGATCCCATGCGATCAAACCTTCCAGAGCAGCCTACCATGTGGAACCTTGTCGAATGCTTTGCTGATGTCCATATATACATCTCTGCCCTCATCAACCTTTTTGGTTGCGACTTCAAAAAACTCAATCAGATTTGTGAGACAACACCTCCCATGTACAAACCCATGCAGATTAGCCCTTATCAGCCCTTGTCCGTCTAAATGCTTGTATATCCTACCCCTCAGAATACTCTCTAGCAACTTTCCAACTACAGATGTTGAGCTCACTGATCTATAGTACCCAGCATTTTCCCTGCAGCCCTTCTTGAATAGAGGCCCAGAATATGCCACCCTCCAGTCTTCCGGCACCTCTCCTGTATTTAAAGACGACTCGTAAATTTCAACCAGGGCTCTCTGGTTTCCCGCAATGTCCTCAGATATATATGATCAGGCCCTGGAGATTTGTCCACTTTCATACACCATAGTACCTTCAGCATCTCATCGACTGCTCTCAAGACACTGCCTATCACTGCCCCAAGTTCCTCCGTCCTCCTGTCTTTCTCCTTGGTAAATACAGAGGAGAAATACTCCTTGAGGACGCTGTCCATCTGCTGTGGCTCCACACAGAGTTGACCGCTTTGATTCCTGAGGGGTCCCACTTCCACTCTAGTTACTCTTTTCCCCATTATGTGTTTTTAAAATCTCTTGGGAGTGTCCTTCATGCTACCCGCCAGAGCTATCTTAGGAGCAGGAGTGTTAGGAGGAGAATTAGGCCATTCAACCCATCAGGTCTACTCCGCCATTCAATCATGGCTGATCTATCTCTCCCTCCTAACCCCATTCTCCTGCCTTTTCCCCATAACCCCTGACACCTGTACTAATCAAGAATCTATCTATCTCTGCCTTAAAAATATCCATTGGCGACCTCCACAGCTGTCTGTGGCAAAGAATTCCACAGATTCACCACCCTCTGACTAAATAAATTCCTCCTCATCTCCTTCCTAAAGAAACGTCCTTTAATTCTGAGGCAGTGCCCTCTAGTCCTAGACTCTCCCACGAGTGGAAACATCCTCTCCACATCCACTCTATCCAAAACTTTCACTATTCTGTACGCTTCAATGAGGTCCCCCCTCATTCTTCTAAACTCCAGCGAGTACAGGCCCAGTGCCGTCAAACGCTTGACAGATTTGCCAGGCAAGATCTCCCCTCCACAAAGCTATGCTGAACGGCCTATTTTATCATGAACCTCTAAGTACTCTGGAATCTCGTCCTTTATAATAGATTCTAAAATCGTATCAACCATGAAGGTCAGACTAATCAGCCTATAGTTCCCACTGATAGACACAAAAAGCTGGAGTAACTCAGCCGGACAGGCAACATGTCTGAAGAAGGGTCTCGACCCGAAACATGAGCCATTCCTTCTCTCCAGAGATGCTGCCTGCCTCGCTGAGTTACTCCAGCTTTTTGTGTCTATCTTCGGTTTAAACCAGCATCTGCACTTCCTTCCTACACTATAGTTCCCACTATTCAGCTTTCCTACCTTCTTGTACAGCAGGGTGATATTGGCAATTTTCCACAACTCTCCTACCCCTTATGCCCTTCTGATTTCCTTTTTTAGTTTGCTGCTTATTTCCCGAAACCTCTCCAGATTTAGACGATTCCCAGCTGCCTACACCTGCCCCATGTGTCCTTCTTAATCTTGACCAATGCCCCAATTTCCCTCGTCAGCCAAGCTTCCTTAAGTTTGCCTGCGATGCGCTTCATTCTAACAGGGACGTGCATATCCTGTGCTGAGTAGTGAAGAAGAGAGGGGAGGGGAGAGGGTGAGGCGAGGGGAGGGGGAGAGGTTAGGGGCAGTGGGACGAGAGGATGGAGAGATGAGGGGAAAAGTGAGGGGAAAGATAGGCATCGAGGAGGGGAGAGTGAGTGATGGGGAGGGGAGCAAGGGGGGAGGTATGGGGAGGGGTGTGAAGGGGAAGGGGAGGGCGCAGTGCAAAGTAGTTTGGGGATGCAGGGGTGGGGAGTTGAGGCAGTAGGTGAGGGAGGCCCTTACAGTCATTCTATCTCTCACCTCCATTCCCCCTCTCCCATCCTCCCCCTCCCCTCATCCTCCTTCCCTCCCCCCTTCTCATCCCTCTTCGGCTCCACCATCATCTCCCCCTTCCCCTCCTCTCTCCCTCCCCCTTCCTCTCCCCCGTTCCCTCCCCCCTCTCGCTCTCTCACTGCCCCCTCTCCCCCCCCCACCCCCATGCCTGCCCCTCCTGCCTTGCCCCGCTCTGTGCCGCCAGCCTGCTGGAGGAGGAGGACGATGAGGAGGGCGATGTTTGCCGCATCTGCCTGGTTGTGGGCGGCTGCCCCGTCAACCCGCTGCTGGAGCCCTGCAGGTGTGTGGGCAGCCTGCAGTTCGTGCACCACGACTGCCTCAAGAAGTGGCTGCAGGCCAAGGTCATGTCAGGTGGGTGGTCTGCGATACTGGCCATTCCTACCCCCTCGCTCCACACCCATCCCCTTCTCCTTACAAACCCCGGCCCCCTCTACATTCTCCCCTCTCCTCTCCCCCTTCCCCTTTTCTCCCCTCCTCTCCGCCGCTTCTCCCGCCTCCTCTCACATCCTCACCCGTTCCCCTTCTCTCCCGCCTCCCCCTCCACTCTCCCCCGCCCGCTCCCCTCTCCTTCCCCTCCACTGCTCTCCACTTCCCCTGCCCTCACCTCCCCCCTTCCCCTTTTCTCCCCTCCCTCTTCTCCGCCCCTCTCCTTACCCGTTCCCCATCTCTCCCGCCACCCCTCTCCCCCCCCCTCCTCTTCCCCCCTCCTCTCCCCCCTTCCTCTCCCCCCTCCCCTCCCCCTCATTACTCCCTACTTAGCCTCACTACCTGTGGTCGCTACCTGTGAGCTCTGACCCCCCCCCCCGTGTCTCTCCCCAGGGGCCTCTCTCACTGCCGTCACCACCTGTGAGCTCTGCAAACACACCCTCAAGCTGGACTTTGACAACTTTGATGTTCACGAGTTTCACCGCAAGCAGGCCACCTCCCAGGTAACGGGGTGGGGGGTAACGGGGGAGGGATGGTTAATGGGGAGGGGGCGGGGGCAACGGGCCCCTCGTGGGAGGGGAGATGGGGAAAGAGGGGCAGGGGTGGGAGAGGAGGCAGGGGCAGGGCAACAGGGACTGGGCTGGGGGAAAGGCAGGTGAGGGAGGGAGAGGGGGAACGAGCGAGATGGTCGGTGGGGGAGAGGGGCCTGGGGTAGACAGGTGACTAAACCCTGGCCCTGGGGGAAATGGGTATGATATCCACGGGGGAAGTGGCAGAGAGTTCTCGGCCTGTCTCTATCGACCTCAGACCTCCCTCCTCCCCTCCTCTCTCCCCCTTTTACGTTTCACTCACACCCACCTCTCTCGCCCCTCTCTCTGTCTCATTGCCCAACCTCTCACCCCTCTTTCTCCTCCTCTCTCTCTCCTCTATAGCTGCCGCTCCTCTCTCTATCTCCCCACCCTTTCTCTCTCTCTCACACGTTGAGCGAGATAACCCCTTCTCTCCTCCCCTGCCCCTCCCTCCCCTCTCCCTCCCTCTCTCTCATTCTCCCCTCCCTCTGTCCCATAGCTCCCTCTCTCTTCCACCCTTTTTCTCCCCCTCACTTCCCCCCCTCCCCCTCCATTCTCTCCCCCTCTCCTCCATTCCTCTCTCTCCCCTCCCTCCCCTATCTCTCTCACTGCTCCCCCTCTCCCCCCCCCACACATTGACTCATCTCTCCCTTCTCGCCCCCTCTGTCTCCCTCCCTCTCCTGCCCCCTCTGTCTCCCTTCTCTCCCCCTCCCTCCCTCTAGGTGCCCCCTCTGTCTCCCCCACACACTGACTCCTGTCTCCCCCTGGGTCCAGGTGGAGGAGCAGATGAGTAACTCCAGCCTGTACATGGCCGTTCTCCTTCACCTCTATGAGCAGCGCTTCACTGAGCTCATGCGGCTGCTGGGTGGCAGCAACACCGGCTTCCAGGTACGGGGTGGGGGGAGCAAGAGCTGTGGGGGGACGGGACGGGGACGGGGACGGGGGAGGGGAGAAACATGGCGGGTACGGGTGGGGAAACATGGTACAGGAGAAAAGGAGGTACAGGGAGAGGGGACACACACTCGCATACTCTTGCACACTTGCGTGCACTCATGCTCACACGCATGCACACTTATGCACACACTCATACAGGCACACTCACACGGGCATATTTATGTGAACAAATCTGTGCGCACACTCTCGCACGCATACCGACTTGTACATTTTGTGCACACACACACACTCGTTCTCACACACACTTACTCTATTTCACAGAGACACACCCACTCTCACACCTATGCTCACTCTCTCACACACCACACATACACACTACCAGGTGCTGAGCCAAAGGGGGTGTTAGTGTGTGGGTGCCCTGGTGTAATGGCCACTGTCTCCCCATCTCTCTCTCTCTCTCTTCCCCCGCCAGTTTCCCAGGGCCGACTCGCAGACCGGAGAAGACGCCAGCGACACTCAAAGTATGTCCTTCCTGTTCCCAGCCCGGCCCAGCCCGGCCCGGCCTGGCTGCGCTTGGTCCAGTACAGCGCAGCTCCCTGCCCCCATGTGCTCCTTCCTGTGCCCTTCCCTCACCCTGCTTCGCCCCTGCCCCAGCCCGGAAGGAGGAGCATCAGCCTCTGGGACAGGCCTGGCCTCCATCAGACCCTGACTCCCAGGCATGGCTTGTTACCTGCCACACATGGCCAGTGTTGCCGCTGGGTTGTAAACGAGGGTGGTGGCAAGTCAAGGTGGAAGCGAGACCATTACACATCTATACACAGGGCGGCGCGGTGGCGCAGCGGGTAGAGCTGCTGCCTCACAGCGCCAGAGACCCGGCTTCCATCCTGACTACGGGTGCTGTCGGTACGGAGTATGTACGTTCTCCATGTGACCCGCGTGGGTTCTCTCCGGAAGGTCCGGTTTCCTCCCGCTCTCCAAATACGTACAGGCTTGTATCTACCTCACTGATGACCCTCGGGCTAATTGGCTTGGTTTCGATGTAAAATTGTCCCTAATGGGTGTTAATGTGCGGGGATCGCTGGTCGGTTTGGACTCGCTGTATCTCTAAAGTCAACTACACTAAAGTGTCTTACTTTGGCTGACGTTTTTCTCTTAACTAAACAAAACATCTGCCAATCACCCTCCCTCACCTGCATCCTCACGTCACTCAGACAGACACAAAGTGCCGGAGTAACTCAGAGGGTCAGGCAGCATCTCTGGGGGTGACGGTTTGGGTCGGGATCCTTCTTCAGACTGAAAGTAGGAGGGGGGGAGGGGGGGAGGGGGGGTGAAAAGATGGAGGCAAGAAAAGATCAGGTCTGATCAAGGCTGGCGACAAATGACCTCAGGCAGGGCCGTGCCTGGCAGGTCCATTGATGGCTGGGGAAGGTTAGACATCAGGCAACTGAATCATCCTACTAGAGAGCAGCCCTGAACTACTATCTACCTCACTGGTGCCCCTCGGACTATCTTTGATCAGACGTTGCTGGATTTACCTTGCACTAAACGTTATTCCCTTATCCTGTATCTGTACACTGTGAATGGCTCATGTATTGTCTTTCCGCTGATTTGATTGGTTAGCACGGAACGAAAGCGCTTTCGGCGCACGTGACAATAAAGTAAACTGAACTGAACAACTGATCTCACGGGAAAAACTGTGGCAAACTGTGGAAGTGGTTAAACGACTAGGGTGGACAAGGAAGGCGAGGGGAGGGTAAGTAGTGGTTACTTAAAATTGGAGAATTCAACATTTATACCACAGGGGTGTAAGCTGCCCAAGCGAAATATGAGTTGCTGTTTCTCTTATTTGCGTGTGGCCTCACTCTGGCAGTGGAGGAGGCCCAGGACAGAAAGGTCAGTGTGGGAATGGGAAGGCAGTTGAAATGGTTCCGTTCAGTCGGCCTAAGCTTTCATGATCTCCTGGTTGCCAAAGATTTTAATTCCCCTTCCCATTCTGACCTTTCTGTCCTGGGCCTCCTCCACTGTCAGAGTGCGGATATAGGCAACTTGGAGGAACAAGACCTCATATTTCACTTGGGCAGCTTACACCCCAGCGGTATGAACATTGACTTCTCAAATTTTAAGTTACATACTTACATTCCACTTACCCCACCCTAGCCGTTTTACCAGTTCCACAGTCTGAAGAAGGGTCTCGACCTGAAATGTCTCATATTACTTTTCTGCAGAGATGTTGTCTGCCCCGCTGAGGTATTCCAGCCTTTTGTGTCTAGTCACAGATCTCCATGTTGCTTCTGTTGACATCACACCTCCTCCAGCCAACTATGGACCTACAAGGCACCTAACCCCTGTCTGAGGTCATTTGTGGTCGGCCATGATCGGTCCTAGTCTTTTCTCACCTCCAGCTCTTTATTCCCTCCCCCCCACCTCCTCCATTTTCAGTCTGCAGAAGGGTCTCGACCCATCCGTTTTCTCCAGAGATGCTGCCTGACCCGCTGAGTTACTCCAGCACTTTAGTACAGGGGGGTTGCACGTAAGGTCATCGGATCAAAGGGCATGACGCACGGAGCAGCTCAATCCATGTGGAGTACGTGGCAGTACTGTTAATACACTAAACGCATACTTTCTTACCCGTTAAAAAATGGCCAACTTGTCATTTTTTGCGCTGTAAATAATTGTGGAAATCGGGGTAAGCGTGAGAGACATTTATCCTCCTTCAGAATTCCAAAAGTGAGGAGAAATGATGGTAGATAGAAGCGAGAGCTGAAGGGACAACAGCAGCTAAAATGCTTGGCGAACATTGGCCGTGCAGATATCAAGATTGAAAATATTGGCAATTATCGCATTTGCTCATAATTAGTTACAGAGCAACTAATGACTAATATATGACTATTTCGGCGGTTTTTACCAGGTCCGTTACATTGGAAGCCATGGTCAGTGCTTACCTGCAGTTCATCGCATGTACTCGAGTTGGCATAGCGTGGCAACAGTACGGGTCACGGCTCCCTATAAACCAGCATCTGCAGTTCCTTGTTTCTACATCCTCCCATCCTCATTGCCGATTCTTGCCCCTCTCCATCCAGCATCCAGCCGCTCACCTCCCTTCACCAGCTTCTCCCCTCTCCCCTTCAGTCTAGCATTAGGATCCGTCCTAAAGCGTCCTCCGGCAATGTGGGCGATTTCTTTTCCCCTCAAAATTGCAGAGTCTGTCTGCCGGTTTCTGCTGTCTCTCCTCATAAGCTGACACACTCCAATCCAAGCAACATCCTGCCCAACCCGCTCTGCTCTCTCCACAGCCTCTGGTAACACAGTGACCATTGGGGAAGAGACTGCCGGAGTGTGTCCTACAGCAAGATCGCTCTCAGTGCCCAAAGCTGTCCCTGGGAGTATGTGTGTGACGGGACGGGTCAGTGAGGGGGGAGCTTCACCCTGTGTCTGACCCTGTCCCTGGTGCCAGTGTGAATGGTGGGCGATCGGGAGGGGGGGGGGATGAAGCTGAGTGCGTGCCCACCTCCTCGCTCTGTCCCCTGGGCAGCCCCCCCTGCACCTCGCACCCTGGTCCAGACTGTCTGCTCTGTGTCTCCCCACATCCCAGATAGCGACTCGGAGGAGGAGGCGGCGCAGGAGGAGGAGGAGGAGAGTGGTGAGCTGCGGACCCACCACACCCTCTCTCACCGGGGCAGGCTGCTGACGTTTCAGTCCAGGGACACGTAATGGAGGAGGCCGGCCTGCTAGAGTACTGTATGGACCACGCGCTATGCAATCCACTGTTTTCTTTTGATAAAGTGCCTCGCAGGAGGTGTGGAACCTTTCCGGAGCAGGCGGGCTGGTGTCAACTTCTTCAATCCGCGGGGACAGTGTGCATGAGAGTGTGTGAGAGAGAGTGTGAGAGTGGGTGTGTGTGTGGGTGAGTGAGTGAGTGGATGCGTGGGTGTGTGTGGGTGGGAGTGTGTGGGTGGGGGTGGGTGGTTGTGGGTGAGTGAATGTGTGGGTGTGTGTGGATGAATGAGTGTGTGTGTGGGGGTGAGTGAGTGTGTGATTAAGTCGTGAGGGTGAGTGAGCGTGCGAGTGAGTGAGTTGTATGAGTGAGTCTATGTGCATGCACAGTGGGTTTGTTATCACACAGATTGTGTGGCTGAATATGTTTCCCTATAGGTGTCCCTATAGGTGATAGAATTGGAGGGACCAGAGGGGGAGGTGTTGCATTGCTTGCCAGAGAAGATATTACAGCAGGATAGATTAGAGGGCTCGTCTAGGGAGGCTATTTGGGTGGAACTGAGAAGTGGGAACGGTGTAGCAACACTTTTAGGGGTGTATTATAGACCGCCAAATGGGGAGCGAGAATTGGAAGAGCAAATATGTAAGGAGATAGCAGATATTAGTAGTAAGCACAAGGTAGTGATTGTGGGAGATTTCAATTTTCCAAAAATAGACTGGGAAACACATTCTGTAAATGGGCTGGATGGTTTGGAGTTTGTAAAATGTGTGCAGGATAGTTTTTTGCAGCAGTACATAGAGGTATCGACAAGAGAAGGGGCAGTGCTGGACCTCCTGTTAGGAAATGAGGCAGGTCAGGTGACGGAGGTATGCGTTGGTGAGCACTTCGGGACCAGTGATCACAATACCATTAGTTTCAATATAATTATGGAGAGAGTCAGAACAGGACCTAGGGTGGAGATTTTTGATTGGAGAAAGGCTAACTTTGAGGGAATGCGTAAGGATTTTAAAGGAGTGAATTGGGACACTTTGTTTCATGGGAAGGGTGTAGAAGAGAAATGGAGGACATTTAAAGGGGAAATTGTAAGAGTACAGAATCTTTATGTCCCTGTTAGATTGAAAGGAAATAGTAAAAATTGGAAAGAGCCATAGTTTTCAAGGGAAATTGGACACTTGTTTCGAAAAAAGAGAGATATCTACAATAATTATAAGAGGCATGGAGTAAATGAGGTGCTAGAGGAGTATAAAGAATGTAAAAAGAATCTTAAGAAAGAAATTAGGAAGGCTAAAAGAAGATATGAGGTTGCTTTGGCAAGAAAGGTGAAAGTAAACCCAAAGGGTTTCTACAGCTATATTAATAGCAAAAGGATAACGATGGATAAAATTGGACCATTAGAGAACCAGAATGGACAGCTATCTGCAGAGCCAAAAGAGATGGGGGAGATATTGAACAATTTCTTTTCTTCGGTATTCACCAAGGAGAAGGATATTGAACTCGGTGAGTTAAGGGGAAAAAGTAGAGTAGCTATGGAAACTATGAGATTCAAAGAGGAGGAAGTACTAACACTTTTGAAAAATATAAAAGTGGATAAGTCTCCAGGTCCTGACAGGATATTCCCTAGGACATTGAGGGAAGTTAGTGTAGAAATAGCAGGAGCTATGACAGAAATATTTCAAATGTCATTAGAAACGGGAATAGTGCCGGAGGATTGCCGTACTGCGCATGTTGTTCCATTGTTTAAAAAGGGTTCAAAGAATAAACCTAGCAATTATAGACCTATTAGTTTGACGTCAGTGGTGGGCAAATTAATGGAAAGGATACTTAGAGATAATATATATAAGCATCTGGATAAACAGGGTCTGATCAGGAACAGTCAACATGGATTTGTGCCGGGAAGGTCATGTTTGACAAACCTTCTTGAATTTTTTTGAAGCGGTAACTAGGGAAATTGATGAGGGTAAAGCAGTGGATGTTGTCTATATGGATTTCAGTAAGGCCTTTGACAAGGTTCCCCATGGAAGGTTGGTTAAGAAGGTTCAATCTTTGGGTGTTAATGGCGGAGTAGCAAGATGGATTCAACAGTGGCTGAATGGGAGATGTCAGAGAGTAATGGTGGATGGCTGTTTGTCAGGTTGGAAGCCGGTGACCAGTGGGGTGCCTCAGGGATCTGTGTTGGGTCCACTGTTGTTTGTCATGTACATCAATGATCTGGATGATGGGGTGGAAAATTGGATAAGTAAGTATGCAGATGATACTAAGATAGGTGGTGTTGTGGATAATGAAGTAGATTTTCAAAGTCTACAGAGAGATTTGGGCCATTTGGAAAAGTGGGCTGAATGATGGCAGATGGAGTTTAATGCTGATAAGTGTGAAGTGCTACATCTTGGCAGGACAAATCAAAATAGGACGTACATGGTAAATGGTAGGGAATTGAGGAATGCTGTGGAACAGAGGGATCTAGGAATAACTGTGCATAGTTCCCTGAAGGTGGAATCACATGTAGATAGGGTGGTAAAGAAAGCCTTTGGTGTGCTGGCCTTTATAAATCAGAGCATTGAATATAGGAGTAGGGAAGTAATGTTAAAATTGTACAAGGCATTGGTAAGACCAATTCTGGAGTATGGTGTACAATTTTGGTCGCCTAGTTATAGGAAGGATGTCAACAAAATAGAGAGAGTACAGAGGAGATTTACTAGAATGTTGCTAGGGTTCCAGCAACTATGTTACAGAGAAAGGTTGAACAAGTTAGGTCTTTATTCTTTGGAGCGCAGAAGGTTAAGGGGGGGACTTGATTGAGGTCTTTAAAATGATGAAAGGGATAGACAGAGTTGACGTGGATACGTTTTTCCCATTGAGGGTAGGGAAGATTCAAACAAGAGGGCATGACATGAGAATTAAGGGACAGAGGTTTCGGGGTAACGTGAGGGGGAACTTCTTTACTCAGAGGGTGGTGGCTGTGTGGAATCAGCTTCCAGCAGAAGTGGTGGAGGCAAGATCGATTTTAACATTTAAGAGTAAAGTGAATAGGTATATGGACGTGAAGGGAATGGAGGGGTATGGTCTGAGTGCAAGTAGATGGGACTAGGGGAAAACAAATGGTCGGCACGGACTGGAAGGGCCGAGAGGGCCTGTTTCCGTGCTGTAATTGTTATATGGTGTCTATGTTTCTGTGTGTGAATGTGTTTCCGTTGAGTTTTGGTGTGTGTCTATCTGTGTGTGAACATATTTCTGAGTGTGTCTATGTTTCTGCGTGTCTGTATATTTTTGTGTGAGTGTGCTTCTGTGCATCTATGTTTCTGTATCTCTGCTTGTCTCTGTGTGTCTGCTTGTCTCTGAGTGAAAATTGTTTCTGTGTGTGTCCATGTGTGTTTCTGTATCTAAATATGTTTCAATTAATATTTGTGTTTGGCTGTGTGTAAGTATGTGTAGGTGTATCTGTTTCCGTGTGTCAGTTTCTGTGTGTGTATCATGTATATATGTGTGTGTCTGTTTCTGTGCGTGTGTGTGTGTCTGCCTGTGTGTGAATGCCTATCTGTGTGTGTGTGTGTGTCCGTTTCTGCATGTGTATCATGTATATGTGTGTGTATCTGTTTCTGTGTGTGTGTCTGCCTGTGTGTGAGTGTGTCCGTTTCTCTGTGTGTGAATGCCTATCTGTGTGTGTGTCTGCCTGTGTGTGTGTGTCAGTTTCTGTGTGTGTTTCATGTATATGTGTGTGTATCTGTTTCTGTGTGTGTGTCTGCCTGTGTGTATGTGTGTGTGTGTCTGCCTGTGTGTGTGTGTCTGCCTGTGTGTGTGTCTGCCTGTGTGTGAATGCCTATCTGTGTATGTGTGTTTGCCTGTGTGTGTGTGTGTGTCAGTTTCTGCGTGTGTATCATGTATATGTGTGTGTATCTGTTTCTGTGTGTGTGTCTGCCTGTGTGTGTGTGTGTCCATTTCTTTGTGTGTGCAGGCCTATCTGTGTGTGTGTCTGTTTCTGTGTATGCCTAGTTTTCTGTGTGTGTCTGCCTACCAGTGTGTGTCTGTATTTCCCTTTGACTGTCTGCCTATCTTTGTGCGTGAATGTGTGTCCGTGTGTGTCAATCTCTGTGCATGCCTATGCCTGTGTGTGTGTCTGCCTGCTCTGTGTGTATGTCTCCATGAGTGTCAGTGTTTCTCTGTGTGTGCACACGTATGTCCCTGCACCGGCATTGTGAGGGACTGCTGATGTGCACACACACGCGTACACACATACAGTCCACACACGCCAACCACTCACTATTCTGTGTGATAAATCAGGCAGGGGGATCAGTATGCTTCAACACCAAAGCAGAAGCATCCAAGAAACTTCACCAGGCCAGAGGAAGTTCCCTGGTCCTGGCACCCCTACACACGGAGGGCAGAGCTGAGGGGAACGAGAGGTGATCTTATAAAAAGATAATGTGATAAAGTTAGTGGTAGGAGCAGACTTGCCCTCCCTCCCCTCATTCACAATCCACTTTTTAAAATGAGCTCACAATCACAGCACTGTGGTGCAGCGATAGAGCTGTGGTCTCACAGCACCAGAGAACCGGCTTCGATCCTGACCACAGGTGCTGTCTGTATGGCGTTCGTACATTCCCCCTGTAACCGTGTTAATAGCAGCTGGGAAGAAACTGTCCCTGAACTTGGAGGTGTGCGTTTTCACACTTTTGTACCCCAAGAAGAACTCCCACATTTTGTATGATTCAAGTCCAAAGTTGTTAAAAATGTAGTCTTAACGTTGCCATAAAGGGAAATGCAACAGGTAGTGCAAAGAGAAAAATACCAGGATGCGCTGAAGAGTGCTATAGTGTTCCAGTTTCAGAGAAAATGCAGGTTTTAAAAAATTGTTAGGCCTGAGGTGGGTTGGAAGATTGGAACTACACCCTTGTGTTAGTTCCTTACAGGGCAGTGGACATTTTATCTGACCTTCTGTTTGACTGTCAGGGACAAAATTATTTTGCTGCACAAACTGCAGCAACACTAATTGTATTGTTAGTACATTCTTTAAGCTTTGTAGAATTAAGATTTGGTGTTTTAGTTTTAGAGATACAGTACGGAATCAGGCCCCTCGGCCCACCGAGTCCGTGCTGACCAGCGATCCCCGCATATTAAAACTTTCCTACGCACACTACGGACAATTTACATTTATACAAAGCCAATTAACCTACAAACCTGTACTTCTTTGGAGTGTGGGAGGAAACCAAAGATCTCGGAGAAAACGCATAGGGTCGCGGAGAGAATGTACTGACTGCGAGCAGACAGCACCCGTAGTCAGGATCGAAGCCAGGTCTCTGGCGATGCAAGGCAGCAATTCTGCCGCTGCGCCACGCTGGGTGACGATTGTAAGCAATTTTGGTCCCGACCCATATCAAAGGAAGGATGTGCTGGCGTTGGAGAGGGTCCAGAGGAAGTTTGCAAGAATGGGGTTGATTGGGTTAACTTATGATGAGCATTTGATGGCGCTGGGCCTGTATTCGCTGGAGTTTAGAAGGATGAGGGGGGGGGATCTCATTGAAACATACAGAATAGTGAAACATAACGAATAGTTAAATGTCTGGATAGAGTTTATGATTCCATTAGTGGAAGAGTCTAGGACCAAAGGCCATAGCCACAGGATAAAAGGATGTAGCTTAAGGAGATGAGGAATTTCTTTAGTCAGAGGGTGGTAAATCTGTGGAATTCATTGCCACAAATAGCAATGGAGGCCAAGTCAATGGATGTTTTTAAGGCAGAGATTGGTAGATTAGTATGGGTGTCAGGGGTTATGGGACAAAGGCGGGAGAATGGGCTTGAGAGAAAAAAATAGATCAGCCACAATTGAATGGCAGTGTAGAGGTGATGGGCCAAAAACATTTCACCCAGAGAGTTGTGAATTTGTGGAATTCCCTGCCACAGATATATACATATACACACACACACACACACACACATATATATATATATATATATATATATATATACACACACACACACACACACACACATATATATATAAATGTGTATATATATATATATACACACACACACACACACACACACACGTAGCTCTTAGGGCTTAACGGAATCAAGGGATGTGAGGAGAAAGCAGGAACAGGGTACTGATTTTGGATGATCAGCCATGATTATATTGAATGACGGTGCTGTCTCGAAGGGCCGAATGGCATTTTTCCGGCACCTATATTCAATGTTTCTCATGGCCTAATTCTACTCCTGGAACTTCTGAAATATGTAGGAAGGAACTGCTGATGTTGAAGAAGGGCCTCGACCCGAAATGTCACCCATACCCTCTATCCAGAGATGCTGCCAGCCCGTGAGTTACTCCAGCATTTTGTGTCTATCCTGGAGCTGGGAGCAGCCATCTCATGTCAGCATGTCCACGTTGTATGGACAGCTTTCCTCAAGGCGGGTCCAGCAACATGTTGGGCAGCTGCTTGGTCCAATTGCGACCCGCTGTTTCATCTTGTTTTGCTTTAAAAAATACTTTTTAATAGGTAATAGTGGGAGGGAGGAGAGGGGACAGATGGAGGATGGGGAGATAGGGGTAGGTGTGAGGTATGAGGAGGGGGAGAGATGGGAGGTGAGGGTGGAGGGGAAGGGAGATGAGAGGGGGAGGGAGGGGAAGTGTGAAGGGGAGGGAGGGAGGGAGTGTAGAGGGGGGAGGATAGTTGATACAGGAGAGTTGGGGTGGCAAGTGTAGATGGAAGAGGAGAGGGGATAAACGGAGGGGAGAGTTGGGTTGGGTTGGGGAGACACAAAATGCTGGAGTAACTCAGCGGGTGAGGCAGCATTTCGGGAGAGAAGGAATGGGCGCCTTTTCGGGTCGAGACCCTTCAGACTGATGTTAGGGGAAGGGGTGGGATAAAGATAGAATGTAGTAAGACTAGTGGGAGAACTGGGAAGGGGAAAGGCATGGAGAGAGAAAGCAAGGACTATCTGAAGTTAGAGAAGTCAATGTTCACACCGCTGGGGTGTAAACTACCCAAGCGAAATATGAGGTGCTGCTCCTCCAATTTGTACTGGGCCTCACTGGCAATGGAGGAGGCCCAGGACAGTAAGGTCAGATTGGGAATGGGAGGGGGATTTGAAGTGCTGAGCCACCGGGAGATCAGGTAGGTTAAAGCGGACTGAGCGGGGTTGTTCAGCGAAACGATCGCCGAGCCTGCGCTTGGTCTCGCCGATGTAGAGGAGTTGACACCTGGAACAGCGGATGCAGTAGATGAGGTTGGAGGAGATGCAAGTGAACCTCTGCCTCACCTGGAAAGACTGTTTGCGTCCTTGGATGGAGTCGAGGGGGGAGGTAAAGAGACAGGTGTTGCATCTCCTGCAGTTGAAGGGGAAAGTACCTGGGGAGGGTGGGTTTGGATGGGAAGGGACGAGTTGACCAGGGCATTCCCCACTTAAAAATAAAAATATATACATACAAATACTTTTATTCAAAAAGATATATATATACACAAATTCGCACAATTAAAGACTTTACTGCCTGCAGCCGTGAACGGTCATCTTGGCCAGGCCCAGGAGCAGACAGACAGGGAGATCCCCCCCCCCCCCCCCCCCCCCCCCGACCTTCCCCCCTCTGTACCGGGTGCCCAAATATCTGGAGCATGAGGCTAAAATGTAGCCAAAACCTGCGGAAAAGCCCCTTCAGATAGTCAAACGGGCTGTAACCTCACACACTGCATGTACAAACACGGTCGCAGAAGTGACAGGTGGCTGGCAAGTCTGTGAACCGGCTCAAGTACCTGTTACAGGCCACAGCCATGTGCAACACTCTCCACCCCAGGTCCCAGATGTAAAGGGGGAGGGCTCCCTTATAGAGAGATCTCCACTGAGGACCACTCCTGCCGTCAGCCTCCCGCACGCTCCCACCGCCCTCTTAATGAAGTCGGAGGAAATCTCTGGGGCTGGCATTGAGCGGACCTGCCTAGAGTCCGACCAGAGGACACAATCCGAAAAGACCCTTCCCTTCTCTGCACCCATTGTACCCGCCCCAGCACCATCTCCCAAAGAGTCCCCGACCACCACCATCAGGGAAATCACTTCATGGTGGCACTCAGGGGCCGATGCTCCTGGAGTCTCCCCTCCTCTGGTGGGGCAGCACACCTCTCATCTGCGCTTGTAGCCTCAACAGGGACCACAGTCAGGGGACCCACCCCCACACTCAAATCCTCCCCTTCAGGCTGCCCCTGGTCACCCTGTTAGCCAAGGGACGCGTTCTCCGGGGGAATAGCTCCCTTCACTAAAGAGGCACCATGCAGCTCAGAGGAAGCATGCTCTGGGTAATCCACCTCAACAGGGGGTGAAGGCCCCCCTTCAGGTTGCCCCTGGACCTCAGAGCCGTAGTCCATATCGGAGGACCCATGCCTGCTCCTCTTCCGTGCGGTGTGGCGTGCGGTGCTACAGTGAGCTCCATTGCGGAAGCCTCTGCCTCCGCACTACCGTCTACCTGCTCAATCTCTCCAGTTATCCGTTGGACCCTCGGGTCCTTAGGCTTCCCTAGGCTATGCTCGGAGGCGAGCACGAGTTTATCTACTGCCAGGGCTCCCGCTTGGTGGTGCTTCTCCTTTTCCATAGCTTTCCTCCCCTACAGCAGCGCTCGCTGCCCTGCAGCTGCGGCTCGCCTGCAGTCCGTTTGTCTTTTCTTTTTTTGTTTTCCTGTGTCCTGTTGTTTCAGTTTATTTTAATTGTGTATGTGTGGGGGCTGGGGGAAACCTGTTTTAGTCCCTTCCTTCGGGGGGGGATGCGACCTTTTCTTGTCGTATCCCCGTCTCCTAATCGCGGAGCTGGCGGCCTCCAACTGGGGCCGACCTCGAGGCTCCAGAGGCAGAGCCAGGACTTTCCAACGCGAGGCTGGCCGACTTTGGGGCTGTGGTGGCTCGGCCGCGGGCCCAGTGGACGACAACGTCCCAGGTTGGTGACCCGTTCTCCGGAGCTTCCGCAACAACAGCTTCGTCCGCTGGACTGGAGGGCGGCAGCTTCGTCCGCCCCGGGCCGCGGAGTTTCAACCGGCCCGTTCGCGGAGCGCGGATTCGGCCGCGGAACTTACCATCGCCCGGCGGGGTCACAACATCGGAAGCCTGGATCGCCTCAACGCAGAGGGAGAACAAGGAGGGAAGAGACAAGGACTTTAAGACTTTTGCCTTCCATCGCAGTAAGGAGGACCTGGTAGACTCACTGTGGTGGATGTTAAATCTCTGTTTATTGTGTGTTTTGTTATTTTATTCTATGTTATGACTGCAAGGCACGGAATTTTGTTCAGACTGAAAAGTCTGAATGACAATAAAGGATACTTTACTTTAACTTTTACTTCTGATGCTCCCATCCCTCATCCGCACCACACACTTTACTGGCATCTATTGCCACAGGTACAGGACGTGGGGGTGGGGGGTGGGGGGTGGGGGGGTAGGGGGTGGGGTAAGGGAGCATTGCCTTTCCGGGAGTGTGTGGTAGAACTGGCAGCCCCAGGTGGGCCAGCAGTGCTTTCCTGGACACTGTGGTAGAACTGGCAGCCCGGGTACTGGGACAATTCCTGCAAAAATGTCCCACCTCTTTGCAGGCATGACATCGCAATTGGCCCGAGTTCCAGAACACGCTATAGGAGAAACCACCCAATTCTACATTGGGTTGGAGAGAGTTGGGTTGGGTTGAGGAGAGTTGGGGTGGGTTGGGGAGAGTTAGTTTGGGGAGAGTTGGTTTGGGTTGGATTGGGGAGAGTTGGTTTGGGTTGGGGTGAGTTGGGTTGGGGAGAGTTTGGTTGGGGTGGGGAGAGTTGGTTTGGGTTGGGGAGAGTTGGGTTGAGTTGGTTTGGGTTGGGGAGAGTTGGTTTGGGTTGGGGAGAGTTGGTTTGGGTTGGGGAGAGTTGGGTTTGGGTTGGGAGAATTGGTTTGGGTTGGGGAGAGTTGGTTTGGGTTGGGGTGAGTTGGGTTGGGGAGAGTTGGTTTGGGTTGGGGAGAGTTGGGTTGGGTTGGGTGAGTTGGGTTGGGTTGGGTTGGGGTGGGGAGAGTTGGGGTGGGGTGGGGTTGGGTTGGGGTGAGTTGGTTTGGGTTGGGTTGGGGAGAGTTGGTTCGGGTTGGGGTGAGTTGGGTTGGGGAGAGTTGGTTTGGGTTGGGTTGGGGAGAGTTGGTTTCGGGTTGGGGTGAGTTGGGTTGGGGAGAGTCCGGTTTGGGTTAGGTTGGGGAGAGTTGGTTTGGGTTGGGGTGAGTTGGGTTGGGGAGAGTTGGTTCGGGTTGGGTTGGGGAGAGTTGGTTTGGGTTGGGGTGAGTTGGGTTGGGGAGAGTTGGTTTGGGTTGGGAGAGTTGGTTGGGGAGAGTTGGTTTGGGTTGGGGTTGAGTTGGGTTGGGGAGAGTTGGTTTGGGTTGGGTTGGTTTGGGTTGGGGTGAGTTGGTTTGGGTTGGGTTGGGGAGAGTTGGTTTGGGTTGGGGTGAGTTGGGTTGGGGAGAGTTGGGTTGGGTTGGGGTGGGTTGGGGTGAGTTGGGTTGGGTTGGGGAGAGTTGGTTTGGGTTGGGGAGAGTTGGTTTGGGTTGGGGTTGAGTTGGGTGGGGAGAGTTGGTTTGGGTTGGGTTTGGTTCGGGTTGGGGTGAGTTGGTTTGGGTTGGGGAGAGTTGGTTTGGGTTGGGGTGAGTTGGGTTGGGGGAGAGTTGGTTTGGGTTGGGGAGTTGGGTGGAGAGTTGGTTTGGGTTGGGTTGGGGTTGAGGTTGGGGTGAGTTGGGTTGGGTTGGGTGAGTTGGGGTGAGTTGGGTTTGGGTTGGGTTTGGGTTGGGGTGAGTTGGGGTGGGTTGGGTGGGTTGGGGAGAGTTGGTTTGGTTTGGGTTGGGGTGGGTTGGGGAGAGTTGGGTTTGAGTTGGGTTGGGTTGGGGGGTGAGTTGGGTTGGGGAGAGTTGGTTTGGGTTTGGGTTGGGGTGGGTTTGGTTTGGGTTGGGGTTGGGTTGGGTTGGGGTGGGTTGGGTTGAGTTGGGTTGGGTTGGGTTGGGTTGGGGTGAGTTGGGTTGGGTTGGGGTGAGTTGGGGTGGGTTGGGGTGAGTTGGGGTGGGTGAGTTGGGTTGGGGAGAGTTGGTTTGGGGGTTGGGGTTGGGTTGGGGGTGAGTTGGTTTTGGGTTGGGTTGGAGAGTTGGTTTGGTTTTGGGTTGGGGTGGGTTGGGGGTTGGTTTGTTGGGTTGGTTTGGTTTGGGGGGTTGGGGTTTGGGCAGGGGTTGGGGAGAGTTGGGTTGGGTGGGTTGGTTGGTGGATTGGGGTTTGGTTTGGGTTGGGGTGGGTTGAGTTGGTTTGGTTTGGGTTGGGGTGGGTTGGGGAGAGTTGGTTTGGGTTGGGGTGGGTTGGTTTGGGTTGGGTTTGGGTTGAGTTGGGTTGGGTTGGTTTGGGTTGGGTTGGGTTGGTGGGTTTGGGTTGGGTTGGTTTGGGTTGGGGAGAGTTGGGGTGGGTTGGGGAGAGTTGGGATGAGTTGGTTTGGGTTGGGGTGGGTTGAGTTGGGTTGGGTTGGTTTGGTTTGGGGTGGGTTGGAGGAGGAGGCCATTCGGCCCCTCGAGCCTGCACTGCCACTGCCGAGGGGTTTTTTTTGGACACACTGAGGGCGACTTTTTCATTTTTAATTACGTGCGGGTGGAAATATATCCAAAGGCGGAAAGGAACAATAAACTCACTGGACGCGCTCCGTTTATAAAAAGACGAGGGCCGTGGGGGAGGGCGACGGTTTGATGGACGGCTCATCCGACCAGTGGAGCGCGGACAGTCGGCCCCGACACGCTGCCGATTGGCTGAGCGGGCAGTGGGGGCGGGACAACGGGGGAGCGTTCGTCGAAGAGAAAACCCGCCGTCAAGTTAGGGTGCGCGGAAGGGGGCGGAGATGAAGGTTGAGTGAGAGGGCGCGCCGCCCGATGGACGTGAATGACAACCAATGGCGGGTGGCGGGTCCCGGGCGGCAGCCACTCAGCGAGGTTAGTTGCCGGCCGGAGTCCCGCCCCCCCGTCAGGTTAGGGTGCGCCTAAAGGTTGTGTGAGAGGTCGCGCCGCCTGATGGACGTGGCCATTAACCAATGGGGGGGGCGGCGGATCGCGGCCAGTAGCCACTCAGCGGGCGCGCTGTTCGGCCGGAGTCCCGCCCCCCCGTCAAGGTAAGGTGCGCGAAAAGGTTGTGTGAGAGGTCGCGCCGCCTGATGGACGTGGCCGTCGGCCAATGGGGGGCGGCGGGTCCCGGGCGGCAGCCACTCAGCGGGCGCGCTGTGCGGCCGGAGTCCCGCCCCCCGTCAAGTTAGGATGCGCGTAAAGGTTGTGTGAGAGGTCGCGCCGCCTGATGGACGTGGCCGTCGGCCAATGGGGGGCGGCGGGTCGCGGGCAGTAGCCACTCAGCGGGCGCGCTGTGCGGCCGGAGTCCCGCCCCCCCCGTCAAGTTAGGATGCGCGTAAAGGTTGTGTGAGAGGTCGCGCCGCCTGATGGACGTGGCCGTCGGCCAATGGGGGGCGGCGGATCGCGGGCAGTAGCCACTCAGCGGGCGCGCTGTGCGGCCGGAGTCCCGCCCTCCCCTTCCCTCCCCCTCCCGCCGGCCGGCCGCCATCTTGTGGGTTGTTGTGGGCAACTTTTCCCTCCTCACTCTCTCTCTGTCTCTCGCTCTGTCTCTCTCTCGCTCGCTCCCCCCGACACCCCCTTCCCTCACCCGGCCGACGATTCTGTTTTGAATTTTTTTTTTTAAACAACATCATTTCGTTGTATTTTACCCGCCGCCGCCGAGAGGAGGGGGGGTGGTTTTTTGTTTTTTTTTGGTAGTAAATAATTTCCTGACGAAGACAACCGGGAGGAGGAGAGGAGAGGAGAGGAGAGGGGAGCAGGTGGGGCGGGAGGCCGGCGCCGTGTGCCGGGGATCCGACCCGCTTTTTTTCCCTCCCTCCCTCCTTTCCCGGCGTGTGGAGGAGCCGGCGCTACCTCGCCCCGTCAAAGTTAAACCTCCATTCCCGATCACTAACAAGGACAGACAGCCGCCCACCCCACCCTCACCCCACGCCCTCCCCACCCTCCCCACCCTCAAACTAGAGCAGCCTCTCCCTCCATCCTCCATCACCTCACCTCACCCCCTCCACCCACCCCCTGCTCACTGTCTCTCGGGGGTTTTGTCCTCTCCTCGGTGAGTACCAACAGTCTTAACGCAGCAGGAAGGTCAGAGGTGGGAGGGGAGGGGAGGGGAGGGGAAGGGGGGGGTGAGGGTTTTTTTGGGGAGGGGGTGGTTGTTGGCTGGGGATCTAGGGTCAGGGTAGTAGTCTGGGGCCAAGAGGTGGGGACCTGGGGTCAGGGTAGTAGGCTGGGGGTATTGAGGGACCTTTATAAATCTATATAAATGTGGATAAATCTCTCTAAATATAGCTAATTCTCTATGTATGGAGAAATCTCTAAATCTAGGTAAATCTTGCTAAATCTAGGTACCTCTCGCTAAATCTAGGTACCTCTCGCTAAATCTAGGTACATCTCTCTAAATCTAGGTACCTCTAAATCTAGGTACCTCTCTCTAAATCTAGGTACCTCTCACTAAATCTAGGTACCTCTCACTAAATCTAGGTACCTCTCTCTAAATCTAGGTACATCTATCTAAATCTAGGTACATCTATCTAAATCTAGGTACCTCTCTCTAAATCTAGGTACATCTATCTAAATCTAGGTACCTCTCTCTAAATCTAGGTACCTCTCTCTAAATCTAGGTACCTCTCACTAAATCTAGGTACCTCTCTCTAAATCTAGGTACCTCTATCTAAATCTAGGTACCTCTCTCTAAATCTAGGTACATCTCTCTAAATCTAGGTACATCTCTCTAAATCTAGGTACCTCTCTCTAAATCTAGGTACCTCTCTCTAAATCTAGGTACATCTCTCTAAATCTAGGTACCTCTCTCTAAATCTAGGTACCTCTCTCTAAATCTAGGTACATCTCTCTAAATCTAGGTACCTCTCTAAATCTAGGTATCTCTCTAAATCTAGGTAAATTCTATATAATTATGGAGAAATTCCTATAAATATATGTAAATTTGTATAAATGTGAATAAATCTCTAAATGTAGGTAATTCTAAATAAATGATAGGCCTCTATATGCAGGTAAACCCATAAATGTAATAAGTAAAGATAGACACAAAATATAATAAGTACATCTATATAAATCTCTATAGATGTAAGTAAATCTATAATTCATAAATGTAGGTAGATCTCAATAAAAGTGGATAAATCTATAAAACATCTCTATAAATATGGATAACTAATTTAGTGTTACAAGGGCTCCTAACTATCTATATATATTGGTGAATCTATAGAAATGTTAGGGCCCCATCTAAATGCCTATGAGGATAAATCTATGTAAATATGGTCAAATAATATTTCTCTTGTTTGGGCCCCATTTAAATGCCTCTTTCATTGTGGGTAATCCTAAATACTAATTACATTTTTCAGTCCCAGTGGTCTACTCGTCCACCAATAGAGAAGAATCAATAATAAATATAGATAAATAACATTTTGTTCCTCGAGCCTTGTCTAAATCTGGGTAAATACATAAATGTGAATCATCCTTATAAGAGTAACATGTTGGTGCTGGGGATAGTGTGGAATCTATATAAATAAAGTTAAATATACTGTGAGGGCCTCACGACATGCCTAGGAGTAGAAAACCACCTAGATAAAAATGATAAAGCTAATATTCTGATCCTCGGGCCTCAATTAATCGCCACAAAATAAATTGGTATCCATCGAAATGTGTAATAGTCTGGTATCAGGCCCTCATTTTAATAATTTACAGTGGAGTGTAATAATCTGTATAAAAGTGGATAACCCTCAGAATATGAATAAATCTATATAAATGTGGATAAATCTGTATAAATGCTGATAAATGTAACACTCTGGTGCAGGTCTCTCGCCTTAGAGTCCATAAATGGACTAATCCACACAAATGAGGATTGATCTAAATGATTGTGGATAATCCTAGTTCGGAATAACTTTTCGTGCTGTGGCTGTGTTTAAATTGTTTCGCAACAGAGGAGAATCCACATAAACTTGGATGAAAATCCATAGAAATGTTGACGTGTAACGTTGTGGGGCCAGGCTTATACTAACAGGAATCCACGTACACTTGGAGAAGTCGTCATTCCTATAACTCTGATGCTGGGACCTCCAGGAGAGGGATCAATGTAAATCCGTACACATTTGCGTGAATGTTACGCAAAATGTCTGTAGACCAGTAAAGCTTTAACAGCTAGTGGGGTCTTGCCTAAACCTCTACACGGAGTGAAATTTAGATAAACAATTACTTTGGTCATTGTGGCCTCGTTAAAATCCCCAGCATTTTAAATAAATCTGTAAAACTAAAATAATATATGTAGCTTTCAGCTGTTGGGGCCCTATCTAAAGTTGGAGTAGGAATATATTTCTATGTGAAAAGCTCGGATGATTGTTCAAATAAAAAGGATCGATAAACCTCTCAGCAGGGACTTTGATTAAGCCTTAATAAAATGTAATTTAGTCACTGAAGCTTGCTTAAATCTCCACAAGGCAGATGAAAATGCATGTTCAGGTGTTGAGCTCCAGACATTTTTGGCTAATTAGCTTGTTGCAAAGTTTACACGGGTATAAAATTATGTTCCATTGTTAGCACTGTACATTAAACTTTGAGCAGATAAGTCTTTGACTAAATGTGTAAAAACGCAACCGAAGCATAAATCACATTGCTGTGTTCAGCCTAAATTTTAACTAACCATATGCCTCGGTTCCAAAACTTATAAAGCTAGGATATGTTTAGAGAATTGAAATGTTGATGAACTTTGTTTATTGACAGTATTCATGGGATGCTCAAAATTGTTAAATAGGATTTTTTTTAAATTAGATGTTTTAATTGTTATTAAACCTGTGCTCCTAATTAATATTTTGGTTCAGATTTTTTTTTAAACAGGTTAGATTGAATGTTTAATTTAAAATATCTTAACTGTGAATACGATGCAATTATAAATAATCTGATACTGGAAAGAGCAGATGCTGAAAACTGGAGAGAAAAAAATAAACTGCTTAGCAAACTCAGTAGGTCAAGTGGATGCAAAAGTCCCAGTCCAGATGATGCTTGTCTCACTGAGTTACTCCAGGTGTTTGATTTCTACATTTATAATTTTACTGCAGTATTTTTTATTGAATAGACTATTGTCAGAATCAACATTGGAATAATATTTGGAATTCAATAAATATTTCCACAAAGTTAAGTTTTGCTTCACTAAAAATCAGTTTCTTCTTAAATAGATCGATCATTCAAGTTATTTTGGTTGTGAGGTAGTTCTAATTTGTAGTTAATAACCCCAAGTAACCTTTCTTCTGGCTAAAAATACTGTTAGGTTATTAACTACGTCCATAAAATAGGGCTTATTGTCAATGTAGCAACTATAAACTGTTGTGTGGAATTTAGTTATTGTTAAACTGCAGATTTCTTAGTTAAAGGACATCAAATAATGCAAATGATCCGTGAAAGTGATTTCTGCTTCAGTTTTAATCCACAGTAAAGCTAAAATCTTTCTAGTTCATTTGGGAAATATAAATGATTGGAAGTGGAAGTGAATGAGAAAGATTTTAAATTCTGCTTGAATAATTATTTATTCTAAAATTGCCTTTCATGATCAGGTTCAAACTAATATCCTTTCATACTAATTCCATTGTGTTGGTTATTGCCAACTTCCCCAAGTTAAATACATGATAGACACTAAATGCTGGAGTAACTCAGCAGGACAGGCAGCATCTCTGGAGAGAAGGAATGGGTGACGTTTTGGTTTGAGATCCTTCCTCAAACTGAAGAAGGGTCTTGACCAGAAACATCGCCCATTCCTTCTTCAGAGATGCTGCCTGTCCCGCTGAGTTACTCCAGCATTTAGCATCTTTAATGTAAACCAGCAACTGCAGTTCCTTCCTATGCACTCCCGAAGTTAAATTCTGTTGACAATTATTGCTTAAATCTTTTCCCACCAGTTTAAAACTGAATGTGCACAATGGGTATAAATAAATGCATTTTTTTTAAACTCTCAAATATTTGCGCTTAGTTCAAATTTAAATGAATGGTCTAGAAATTATAATTGTTTAAAACGTTGATTTAAATAGTTAGAAAGTGTAACCACCGCAAAAGTTACATTAATTAAAAAATATGCCACCAGGTCCTGACTGCAATATGGAGTCTCAAAATCTGAGAGCTAACAACAGTGTTAAAATATCTAGTTTTGAATTATTTTAGTGTATTCTGGCTTGCTGTACCTAGAATAATTACAAATGGTTCCTTCTAATATGAATTTGCTTCTGTGCTCAAAAATTAATCTTTGAACTTGAAGATTAGAACTATATTTAAATGCACTTAATTTTGAATGTTTACGACAGTCATAAGTTTATTATTTGCAATTTGATTGAACGTATTGCATATCGCCATACATTGGACAAATTTTACTTGTAGGTGATGCTCTTTGCCATTTCATTTAATACCTAATTTATGAATAAATATATGTAATGTAATCTCAAATTAAATGTACACTTACAAATTTAATAATTAATTTACACTAATCCCAATAAAATTCAAATTTAATATTCATTTTGGTAATGCATTTATATATATTTATTATCACAAATGGGAATCACTTTAAAATTTTATCTGCATGGTTGGAATCAGTTAGTTTTAAAACAAAATAAAAGTTTAAAAAAGATTTTTGGAACAAAGAACTCCCTTTGTATTTTCCAAAACAGATGGGCAATTTGCACTTTTTTAGGAATGGGGAGAGTGGAAGCATTTTGAGATATGTTTTTAAGTTGGAAGGGTTATGCTTTTATCTAATTTACATGAGTGCAAACGAGAGATTTCTAGAAAACTTTTTTTTTTCGTAATAGGAAGCATTTTTTTTTAAACTTTATATTCTACGCTATGCTTTGCACTTTGGATTTTTTCCATACCACAGCTCAGATGCCTTTTTATGCATATGTCCGATTACAAGGCAGAACATGAAGTGTTTTTAATGTGTTTCTGCACGATTTTGTACTTGCCGTAAGAGCATTTGGCAGGAAACGTTACACGTGGGGGGTAGGAAAAAATGTGATGGGGAGAACGTAGAATCTTTCTCCTCTTCTCAAGAGCAGCGAGAAGATTCTCCTATTTTTTGAATGTTTTAGATCTTTTGAATTGGAGAATGTTGTGTTTTGCGTGTATTTGGCATTTTGAAAAAAGGAAAATTTCATATTTTATACCTTGTTGACCTTTATTTTTTTTGAAGTAAAACGCTTTTTGTTCCATGCATTTTGCAGCTACTAATGCCAAAAAAAACCCTTAAAATTTCTTGACATTCGGCAGCCTATTTTGAGAAATCGGATAATTCTTTTTCCCCAAACAGTTAAATTGTAAAATAAATCTTCAAGGCCGTTTCTCTACATTTCCTGTTTTGAAAACATTGTTAATGTTTTGTGCTTTGGAAATGTTTAATTTGTCTTTGGGAGGAACAAAGCAGCAAATACACTTGTTGGTTTTTACCTCTGCATCTTGAAATGAAAAATTAACTTAAAATGCAAATTGGCATTTTCTTTTTTTTTTAAAGGTATATGAAACAATAATTAAAAATGCTGCACAACCTACAATGTTTTGAATTTCTTTTCCAAGGGGGGAAAAAAGGAAAAGTTGGCACACTTTGCTGCCATCAAGATGTTGATCACAGAAAGACTCAGAATGGTTCGGTGTCAAATTCCACCATGGCTGACCTCTCTGATTTTTCCTAAGCTAATTTAGCACCATTCTTGTTTATTTATTTTTTAGTAAAACAATTGACCCACATTCCGGTGGCTCTGGAGCCATGACGAGGTGTGGCCGCTGCTTCTGGGCCAGTGGTTAGCCTGCCCGCTTGTATCACTGGCAGGGTTGCCAGTGCATTCAAGATGGTGGTCAGAGCAGAGTGCCCCGAACCCACCAGGGTGGCAAAAGGCCGCAGCTCTCAGTGCTGGGCGCTTTAATGAAATGAGAATGTTTTCTTTTCCTCAAAGTTGCTTCTGTTGAACTTTTGTACTCTTAATCTTTTTTTATATTCGCAGTTTTGTGGACACTTTTTCCCTAAAAACCAGTTGGTTGGGCCTCTCTATAAGATCAACATGAATGCAGAAGTAAGCACCAACATTTTTTTTTCACGAAACGTTTTTTTAAAGCTGAAGTGTTTAAGAGATGCAAAATATTTTTCCTTTTTTTAAAAAAGCTGTATACTCCTTTTTTAAAAAAAAAATCTGTAGTTTTAGCAGTGTGCGCGGGTCGATTGTCCGAAGGCACACATAGATAACTTTGATATATTTAGTTTAAAGTCTTTTTTAATTTAATATTCTGAGGAAGTGTTTTTCACATAAGGTTTTTAACTTCTCTCTCTTTTTTCCAAGTGTTTTCCCCCTTTTTTAAACTACTGTTCGAACTGTTAACGATTTTTCCAGAGATGATCTCTTGACATGTTTTGTTCGAGAAAACTCTTACCCTCCTTTCCTCCTTTTTCTCCGAGCTTGAATCGAACTGTTGAATTTTGAAGTGTTTAAGTGCAATTTTTAAAGTTTTTGTCCGCTATATATTGATGGTGTTTTATATATATATGGAAAAAGTATATATATATTTTTGTATAGATCTCCACCTCTCCGTTTGATTTTTGCAGCTAAGTAGCCTTTTTAGAGGGTTTTTCCGAAGCAGGCTGGTAGAATTTTTAGTGCCTTCATCAATAATATTTTTATAATGTTGGTCTCTGGTGGCGTAGATGAGCAGGCAGTTTTTTTCCCCTTCCCACTCCCTGCCCTTCATCCCTCACCCCCCCCCCCCCCACACCTTCCCTTCCTCACTCCCCCTCTCCCCAAAGATCCCATTGGCCACAGAGTACACTTACTAACAGATCTCTGTTTGTCTGGTAAAAAATAAAGCTGTCTCCAATCGTTGTTTTAATTCCAAATGCACCAAGTCACTGGAGTGTTTCTCTGCCCGCCCCCTAAACATCAACGGCCGCACTGTATCCATACAGCTTGTGTGTCCTCCATGCCAAGAGAGACACAAACCTGTGCATCCAAAAACTAAGGGTTTGGGGACTGTCCAGCGTTCGGTGGACCCTCGGAGTGTTTCACGCAGCAGCCGGGTCCGTTGCCATCCTTGTACCGTAAAGTGGCTAGGATGAAGCCTGAGGGTTTGTGCAAACCAAGTAAGTCTTAGTTAACGGGTTTCTGCAGCAAGCAGTAATTCCTCCACCCACCCCCGCCCTCCCCACGGCTAGGAGGTGACAGACTTGTCCTCTCCCCTCCAACCACCCTCTCGCTCTCTCTGCTGTAAGTCTTTCCCCACACAAGGCGAGGTCTGGCCTTCACTGCTGGCTGGGCTTGCCGTTACCAGTTGTTGAACTGCAACGGACCATGGCAGGGTGGGCGAGGAAGTGCAACGAAGCTGACAATGCTGCGAGTCAGAGCGAGCGTTCCCACCACTCCTCCTACGTGTACTCCGCACACTTCCCCTGTAGACTGGTGGTGGTGGTGGGGGGGGTTCACAACAGCACAGCCTGTTGAGGGGCAGAGGGAGCCAAATTCCATGAGCAGCAGAGGGCAGAGTCTGGAATCGGTTGGCAGAAGGATGAGAGGGAAGGTTGCTTGAGCCGGGCGAGTCTTGAATTTACTGCTGGAAAGGGTGGAGGAGGCAGGAAATCACCCTACATTCAGTACCTGCCATGGCATAGGATCGGCCTGGGGGCTGCCTCTTTGGCAGCATGGACATGCTGGGCGAGTGTGCAGAGGTGGGTGGTAGGCTACCTCCTGTCGGTCAGTGAGGTGGGGTGAGGGAGGGTTAGGACCTGAAGGCCACGGTGGGGAGAGGCAATTGCCTTGGGCTCCCAATTCCTTGTCTGTGGATCTCTCAGCGGCTCCGGAATTGCTGGTGGCCTGTACATTGCAAGCTTCTTGGTCATTGTTAAAGTCCCAGCCGTAATGTTGTGACTTGGGCAGAGTGGGGCATGATCAACTGAGAGGGTGCAGTGGTGGGGTGTGGTGAGATAGTGGTTGACAGATACACTAGCAGTAGAAACAAGTAACTGCTGATGCTGCTTTACCAAGGAAACACACACAGTGCTGGAGTAATTGGAGTTTAGAGTTGCTGCCTGAGCGCCAGAGACCCGGGTTTGGCCCAGACCGACAGAGTTTACGTTCTCCCTCTCACCGCCTGGGTTTTCTCTGGATGCTCCAGTTTTCTCCCACACTCCAATGACATGCAGATTTGTAGGTTAATTGGCTTCTGGAAATTGAAAATTGTCCCTAGTGTGTCAGATAGTGCTTGTGTGATCGCTGGTCGATAAGGGCTCAGTGGGCCGAAGGGCCTGTTTCCGCGCTGTATCTCTAAAGTCTAAAGTGAAGCAGCTGGCTGTTTCCAGGCAGTGCTGTCCAACCCAGCAGCGAGTGGTTCTGAAGTCCAGGCTTTGGTTTCCCTGAACCAGGGGAGGGCTGAGAGTGGGCTGAGGATTGAGAGAATAGCCACCACTGCCTGGGCCTCTCCACAGGCGGAAGCCCCAGCATCCCAGCTGGAGAGTAGGTTCCAGGTGACTGACCTCCCCGCCTCTCTGGCCCATGGTGAGATGCGTAGCACCCAGCTCCGCAGGGCCAACACGAGATGCGGTGTGAGCTGCTCGGTGGGTCAGGCCAATGGTCTGACCGAGTTGCTGAGCGAGAAGGAATGCTAGAGTCCTCTGCTGTGGGGGAAGGTGTGTTCTGCCTCACCTTTCCAGCCTCGTAGTCCCCCCCAAGGCAAACCAAAGCAGTTCCAAAATGGCTGGTGTGGCGGTAGAGTTGCTGCCGTACAGCGCCAGAGACCCGGGTTTGATCTTGTCTGTGAGGAGTTTATACGTTCTCCCCGTGACCTGCGTGGGTTGTCTAGATCTTCAGTTTTGTCCCACACTCCAAAGACATACTGGTTTGTAGGTTAATTGGCTTCAATTTTTAAAAAAAAGTAAATTGTTCCTAATGTGTAGAATCGTGTACGAGGTGATCGCTGGTCAGCGCGGACTCGGAGGGCTGAAGGGCCTGTTTCTCTAAAGTCTAAAGAAATACCACAAGCAGATTTTTATTTTAAAACAAAAATGCCTGGGTCTTTGGGTGGGATGTGAGGAAAGCCCACCAGCCTCCGCCTCGCAAGCGGGCCACCCGTCGCCGTTCTCAAGGGGCGGGTAGTGCCACTGTGTGCAGGCCATTTATTACTCGGGTCTGTTCACCAGCTGCATGTCCCTGGCCAGAGCGAGTGACCGGGACCTATAAGTGATAGTGGGCCGGGGAGGGATGTGAAAGTGTGGGGAGGAGGTGAGATAACGAGGCTGGCTGGCTGGGAAGCATCAATGGAGGGTGGTATAGATTTGAGGGTGGGTGCAGTCTGTTGAAAGGAGGAGGACTTGCTATCAGCATCTGGGAAGGGCATCAGAAGGTTAAGGGTGCAGCAGGTGAGGTTACACTTGGAGCAAAGGGGCAAACAGTAGATCAACGTGGGATTGCAAGTTGTTGGGGTGGAGGTGTGAATGGGTTGTCCATCTGCTTGTCTCCATACGTCTGCACGCCGCTTGGATCAGTGCGTGGAGCAAGCCTCACATTTCCTTCACCTCCTGTTCTTGGCCTTGTAGTGCGTGTGGCCCTTGTAGGGGAGACAATGCTTCCTCGGTGTGGGAGAGTCGAGAACCAGCTGGGTGTCATCGTGTAACGTAACTTTTGTTTTTTTAAGTTGAGAGATACAGCACGTAAACAGGTCCTTTGGACCACCGGGCCCACGCTGACCAGCAATCCCCACAATTTAACACTCTCCTCCGCTAGGGACAGTTTAACCCTGCAGACCTGACAATTAACCTACAAACCTGTACATCTTTGAACTGTGGGAAGAAACAGAAGAACTCGGATAAAACCCACACGGGTCACAGAGAGAACGTACAAACTCCGTACAGACAAGCACCCGTAGTCAGGATCGAGCTGGGAGCTGTACCAGCGTGCCGCAGTGTGTAGGAAGGAACTGCAGATGCTGGTGTAAAGTAACGTCTTGTCCATTCGAGGCCAGGAGAAATCGTTTCCCCTCCGAGGGACACGTCTCTTTGAAACTCTTCCCTAAGGTCGGGGGAAAGTAGAGTCTGAACATCGTTAAGTCGGAGGAAAAGGCATTCTCTTAGAGCAGGGTGGTGGGAGGAGGGTTACAGTCAGACCAGCTGTGGTCTTAATAAGGCTGCAGATCGGTGGAGGGTTCCACTTGCTCCTGATTTGAAAGGTATCAAAGGGAGGGAGAGGGTAGCCAAGAGTTTGGGGGGGGGGGGGGGGGGGGGGGGGGGGGGGGGGGGGGGGGGCGGGGGGGGGGGGGGGGGGTAAGGGAAGGAACTGCAGGTGCTGGTTTATACTGAAGATAGGCACAAAATGCTGGAGTAACTCAGCGGGTCAGACAGCATCTCTGGAGAATAGGTGATGTTTTGTGTTGGAACCCTTATTCAGATTTAAAGATGGGGGGGGGGGAGGCGAGACTGGAGGCAAGAAAAGGTCAGAGCATAATAGGGCCTGCAACAGATGATCCCACGACCGATCCTTGGGCCATCCATTGCCGGCCCTGCTTTGTCTGTCCTTTTCTCATCTCCATTTCCACCTCCCCCCCCCCCCCCCCTCTATCTTTCAGTCTGAAGAAGGGTCTCGACCCGAAACATCGCCTATTCCTTTTCTCCAGAGATGCTGCCTGACCTGCTGAGTTACTCCAGCATTTCTCAGAGGTAGGTTGGTGTTTTGGGGGGGGGGGCGAGGGCGGCGAGTGAAGCAGAGACGGCTGAGCGTTACGTCGGCACGGGGGCATTGAGGAGAATCGGAAATCTTCACACGTTTCCGGAACTGGCCAGGAAAGAGAGACGGCTGTCTCATTTTCTTCCTGCCCCAGTTCCGAGCCGGCTGTTTGTTAAATCTCCTCGTGTGCAGGTAACCCACTCCCCTACACCCTCTATTCATTTCATGCCCATGATTTAGTAACAACGTTCTTCACCCAGCCCCCACTCTTCCAGTCCCCCTCTCCTATTTCAGTTGTACTCTCGAATTTGCTCTCTTTTTATGGCTGTCTTACAATTGAGGAATAAAACAAAGCTTAATAGAAATCTATTTTTCCCCCAATGCCCGCTAAATTCTGCAAGGCCTCTCTTGCCTCCCGCACGCCCCCACCCATCCCCCACCTCCTTCCGCTCTGATCTTGTCATGTCTCAGCTGCGTGGGGCGGGAGGTAAGGGGCCTGGGTAAAGGGCTTATTTGTATAGGAGCCATTTACAGTTCGGGTGCAGAGGGGGGGGGGGGGGTGAGAGGGGCATCGTGCCTCAGTACTGTCACTGTGTACACACTTGAGTAAGTCAAACCCTTGCCCACCCCCTCCTGGGATGTAGGGAATGCTCGCTTGAGAATGAGGAGGAGGGGGTGACGGTTGTGGGGAGAAGGAAATATCACTGGTCTACACAAAGTTTTGTCCCTTTACAAAGCACATTTCCCTCAGCCACACTTGCAATTTCTCTGTATTAAAGTACATTTAAAACATGACACTACAGTCAGGGGCAAGGAGCAGCGCGCTTGTCTTCCAGGGTCCTGGGTGGGGTGGAGTGGGGGGTGATGATGTACGCAGGATGGGACCACATTTGGAAGGGTGTGTTTATAAACCATACGATGTGCAGGGGTCAGATACATCGGACTAACGTTTGGGGCGACTGGGTTGAGTTGGGCGGTTTGGCTTTGTATCCATACAGTCAGTCATATAAGCAAAGAAACAGGCCCTTCGGCCCAACTCATCCATGCCGACCAAGATGCCAGATCTGAGCTAGTCACATTTGCCTGCACCTGGTCCATTTCGTGCTGGGCCTTTCCTAAACATGTACCTGCCCAAGTGTCTTGCGTTTTCACTACCGTTTTGATGAATGGATAGAGTGGAGCGCATGTTTCAACTAGTGGGAGCATCTGGGTCCAGAGGTCATCGCCTCAGAATTAAAGGGCGTTCCTTTCGTAACGAGATGAGGAGGAATTTCTTTAGTCAGAGGGTGGTGAATCTGTGGAATTCTTTGCCACAGGCGGCTGCGGAGGCCAAGTCAATGGATTTTGTTTTAAGGCAGAGATAGACCGATTCTTGATTGGTACGGGAGTTGGGTTATGGGGAGAAGGCAGGAGAATGGAGTTGAGAGGGGAAGATAGGTCAGCCATGATTGGTGGAGTAGACTTGATGGGCCGAATGGCCTAATTCTGCTCCTATCACTGCTGAACTCTGGAGACGACCCCGCCATCCCCCATGGCCTTGCAAAGTATTTTTTTGCTGTGCATCCCTTTGGTTTCGCGAAACAGCGTGGAAACGGGCCCTTCGCCCACCGAGTCCGCAGCAACCCGCGATTACCCGTACACTGCACTATCCCGCACACTAGGGAGAATTTTACAATCTTTACCAAAGCCAGTTAACCTACAAACCTGTACGTCTTTGGAGTGTGGGAGGAAAATGAGACTCACCACAGAGAGTGGTGAGTCTGGAATTCTCTGCCTCAGAGGGCGGTGGAGGCCGGTTCTCTGGATGCTTTCAAGAGAGAGCTAGATAGGGCTCTTAAAAATAGCGGAGTCGGGACATGGGGATAAGGCAGGAACGGGATACTGACTGGGGATGATCAGCCATGATCACGTTGAATGGCAGTGCTGGCTCGAAGGGCCAAATGGCCTACTCCTGCACCTATTGGCTATTGTCTAAAATCTAAACTTTCCTGGAGCACCTGGGGAAACCCCACACAGGTCATGGAGAGAACACGTACAAACTCCGTACAGACAGCAACCGTAGTCGGGATTGAACCGGGTTCTGCAACTTGCCTTTCAGTGAGTTCCAGATGCTCCCTCTAGCACCTGGCCCGTGGGACCTTTCTCTCCAAACTGTACTGAGGGAGCACCTCACTTCATGGTGGGTGCTGTTTCTGCAAATGGGGCGCTGGCCCCAGCTATTGGGAGGAGGGCTGTGGCATCCCGTGTCAGATTCAAGCAGTGCAGCACAGAAACAGTCCGAGAAAAGACTTTCGCTGCTGGAGTAACTCAGTGGGTCAGGCAGCATCTCTGGAGAATGTGGACAAGCAACGTTTTGGGTCGGGACCAAAGCGTCACCTATCCGTGTTCTCCAGGGATGCTGCCTGACCCGCTGAGTTACTCCAGCACTTTGTGTCCTTTTTCTATAAACCAGTAACTGCGATTCCTTGTGTCTCCATGGAAACACCATTTATGCTGACCATCAGCCACCTATTTGCCCTAGTTCCATGTTTAAGAAGGAACTGCAGATGCTGGAAAAAATCGAAGGTAGACAAAAATGCTGTCGAAACTCAGAGGGTGGGGCAGCATCTAGGGAGCAAAGGGATAGGTGATGTTTCAGGTTGAGACCCATATCCCCTGATTCCACTATTTTTAAGAGCCTTATCTAGCTCTCTCTTGAAAGCATTCAGGGAACCTGCCTCCACCACCCTCGGAGGCGGAGAATTGCACAGACTCTGTGAGGAAAAAGTGTTTCCTCGTCTCCGTTCTAAATGGCTTACTCCTTATTCTTAAACTGTGGCCCCTGTTTCTCAACCCGAAACTCAAATAGATAGGTACCCATCACCCTCTGTATGAGGAAGTCATCTGTCAGGACCCTTTTAAATCTCTCTCTGAACCTGGAACCTGTTTTTTGATATCCACAACCCTGGGGAAATCACCTTATCCATGGCCCTGGTAGATAAAAATGCTGGAGAAACTCAGCATCTATGGAGCGAAGGAATAGGTGATGTTTCGTGTCGAGACCCTTCTTTGATTTTATTATTCCTTATTAAGATCACCCTCATCTCCTACACTGCACTGATTGAAGTCCTGCCCTGCCCAACTTCTCCCTATGCCCTCGAGTTGCAGCAACATCTTCGTCAAGCATCTTCGCGCTTTCTCGAGCATAACAAATTACGTCTTGCCACGAACGGGTGACCAAAACCCGAGCATAATACACAACTCTTCACGAACTTCACTACCAATTACCATCTTGCACTTAAATTCACTTGGACTATCTCCGGCCACCTCCCTCTCCTTTCTTGATCTCACCGTCTCCAACGCGGGAGAGAGGCGATCGAACCTTTTAACTCTTTTTGGAGGAATATGGACCAAAGGTGGGACTTGTGTAGCTGGGACATGTTGGCCGGTGTGGGCAAGTTGGGCTGAAGGGCCTATTTCCACATTGAATCACTCTATAACTCAAAATACTCCCAAGTGCAAATCACCAACATCGTGCAACTGCAACCAACTCTGAGCTCCATCATAGTAAAAGCCATCCAGCTATTCTTTGAAACAAGCAAGTTTATTTATATAGCACATTTCAGCAACAAGGCAATTCAAAGTGCTTTACACAAAGCATTAAAAAGTAATTAATCACGGTCATTAAAAATAATAGAAAATAAAGACAAGCTAAAATAGAATAAGACGTGTAAAATACTAGAATAAAAATTCCAGTGCCGTGTTAGAAATTAATAATTATTTAATTAAATTAAAATGAAAAGTAATTAAAAGCAACAAACAGACTGACTAAGTTGATGCAGGAGATGGGCACAAAATGCTGGAGTACCTCAGCGGGCCAGGCAGCATCTCTGGAGAAAAGGAATAGGTGATGATTCGGGTCGAGACTTCTTCAGACTCTGAAAAATTCTAAAGAAGGGTCTTGACCCGAATCATCACCTATTCTTATTCTCCAGAGATGCTGCCTGAGCCGCTGAGGTGCTCCAGCATTTTGTGCCTGTCTTCGGTATAAATCAGCATCTGCAGTTCCTTCATGCAGTGCCCGAGTGGGAAGTCATCCACACTGAGCAAGTGCAATCAGGCAGCACCCTGTAGGGTGGCACTGTGGCGCAGCGGTAGAGTTGCCAGAGACCCCGGTTCAATCCTAACTACGGGTGCTTGTCTGTACAGAGTTTGTACGTTCTCCCCGTGACCTGCGCGGGTTTTCTCCGAGATCTTTGGTTGCCTTCCACACTCCAAAGATGTGCAGGTTTGTAGGTTAATTGGCCTGATATGAACGTAAATTGTCCCTGGTGTGTGTAGGATGGCGTTAATATGTGGGGAATAGCTGAAGAGCCTGTTTCCGTGCTGTATCTAAACTAAACGGAATTATAAGGAAACACTGAGGAGTTTTTCACATAACAGTCTTACAAATTATCTAGGAGCCTGCTGTGGGGAAAGCCATACTGCATGGAATCAGGCCCTTCAGCCCACGAGCCTGCTGAATGTCAACCGCTCACTTATACTAATCCTACATTGATCACCTTTTATTCCCGGCCAACCCTCCCCTCCCCTCCACCTTCGCCCACACAGATGGGGGGCAAATTCCAGCAGACATCACTCTGCCAAACCACATGGATCTTTGAAATGGGTGGGGCGGTGAGAGTCTCGGGGATAGCCTGCCCATTTGGCCCATATACCTCTATACGACAGGTTTGCAGGGATATGAGCCAAATGCAGGCAGGGATGTGTAGATGGGACAAGTTGGTCGGTGTGGGCAAGCTGGGCCAAGATTCAGGAGAGTTTATTGTCGTGTGTCCCAGATAGGGCAATGAAACTCTTGCTTTGCTTCAGCATAACAGAATATAGAAGGCATGAATACAGAACAATCAGTGTGTCCATATACCATTGTATAAATATATACACATATGAATAAATAAAACAGATAAAGTGCAAATAAACAGATAATGGGCTATTAATGTTCAGAGTTTTGTTTGAGTTGAGTTTAATAGCCTGATGGCTGTGGGGAAGCAGCTGTTTCTGAACCTGGACGTTGCAGTCTTCAGGCTCCTGTACCTTCTACCTGAAGGCAGCGGGGAGATGAGTGTGTGGCCAGGGTGGTGTGGGTCCTTGATGATGCTGCCAGCCTTTTTGAGGCAGCGACTACGATAGATCCCCACAATGGAAGGGAGGTCAGAGCCGATGATGGACTGGGCAGTGTTTACTACTTTTTGTAGTCATTTCCAGGCCAAAGGGGCCTGTTTCCACATTCTATGACTCGACCAACCTGCAAGGGTCTTTGAAATGCTTGCCATAGTCCCTCATCAACCACCTCCTCTGGCAGCCCGTTCCATACACCTACCACTCTTTGCGTGTAAAAGTTACCCCTCAGGTTCCTCCCTCACCTTAAGCGGTATGTCCTCTGGTTCTGGATATTGGTAAACTCACATACTCTGGGCAAGAGACTGTGCGTTCACCCAATCTATTCCACTCACAATTTTGTACGCCACTATAAGATCATTGCTCATCCTCCTGCTCTCCAAGGAATAGAGTCCTAGCCTGCTCAACCTCTCCCTGTAGCTTAGGCCCTCTAATCCTGGCAACATCCTCGTAAATCTTCTCTGCGTCCTTTAAGAATAAGGGGTAAACCATTTAGAACAGAGATGAGGAAACACTTTTTCACCCAGAGGGTTGTGAATCTGTGGAATTCTCTGCCTCAGAAGGCAGTGGAGACTAGTTCTCTGGATGCTTTCAAGAGAGTTGGTTAGGGCTCTTAAAGATAGTGGAGTCGGGGGATATGGTGAGAAGGCAGGAACGGGGTACTGATTGGGGATGATCAGCCATAATCGCAGTGAATGGCGGTGCTGGCTTGAAGGGCCGAATGGCCTACTCCTGCACCTATTGTCTATTGTCTTTCCAGTTTGACAACATCTTTCCTGTAACATGGTGCCCTAAACTGAATACAATACGCTAAATGTGGCCTCACCAACATCCTATATAACTGCACCATGGCCTCCCAACTTCTATACTGATGAAGGCCAATGTCCCAAAAATGGTCAACGTGTTCATAGTGCACAGGACCTGTTTCCATCTATGACTCCTACCTACCTATCAGTGCAGCCCTGTGATGTGAGAGGAAACCTGAGCACCCAGGAGATCCCATCCATTCGCAGGGAGAGCGTGCAAACTCCACGCACACAGCGCCGGGGGCTGGGATGAACCCGTGATGCTGGAACCGAGGGATTCTGTACATTCCTGGGCAGCAGAGTTAACTGCTTAGTTGTAGTGTGTGCAGGCTTATCCAAGCACAGAGTCTCCTTCCGCTTCAATAAGAGGAGTTGAGTATAGGAGCTAAGAGGTCCGTCTGTAGTTGTACAGGGCCCTAGTGAGACCACACCTGGAGTATTGTGTGCAGTTTTGGTCTCCAAATTTGAGGAAGGACATTCTTGCTATTGAGGGAGTGCAGCGTAGGATCACCAGGTTAATTCCTGGGATGGTGGGAATGTCATATGTTGATAGAATGGAGCGGCTGGGCTTGTATACTCTGGAATTTAGAAGGATGAGAGGGTATCTTATTGGAACATATAATATTATTAAGGGATTAGACACGCTAGAGGCAGGAAACATGTTCCCGATGTTGGGGGAGTCCAGAACCAGGGGTCAAAGTTTAAGAATAAGGGGTAGGCCACTTAGAACGAAGATGAGGAAACACTTTTTCACCCAGAGAGTTGTGAATCCGTGGAATTCGTTGCCTCAGAGGGCAGTGGAGGCCGGTACTCTGGATGTTTTCAAGAGAGAGTTAGATAGAGCTCTTAAAGATAGCGGAGTCGGGGGATATGGAGGAGAAGGCAGAAACGGGGTCCTGAATGGGGATGATCAAAGTGAATGGCGGTGCTGGCTGGATGGGCTGAATGGCCTCCTCCTGCGTCTATTGGGGTATTGCACGCAGTTCTGGTAAACGCATACAGGAAGGACCTGGTGGCACTTGGGAGTGTGCAGAAGAGATTCGCCAGGATATTTAGGAAGCAACTGCAGATGCTGATTTACACAGGAGATGGGCACAAAATGCTGGAGTAACTCGGTGGGGCAGGCAGCATCTGAGGAGAGAAGGAATGGGTGCGTGATGGGTCCAGACCCTTCTTCAGACTGACGGTTGGGAGAGGGAGACTAGAGGTGTGGACGGGTAAAGTGAAAACGACAAATCAAAGGGCAGCTTGCAACCCATAGGTAAGGCACCGCCGTAAAAATACGAATATTGATTTCTCTAACTTCGAGTAATCCTTGCATCCCCCCCACTCTCCTCCCCCACCCAATCGCCTATATCATCGTGGAGAGTCTCATTTATATCGTCCTGTAACTCGTTTTCACCTAAATACCCACAGCAAACAATGACCTGTATCCTTAAAAGGTGATCATCATCACTTTTGTGCATGCCATATTCTTTTTCTTTTTAGTCTGATATCTCTCTAATTTATTGTCTTTAATCTCTCGTTTCCTCCCCCCTGACTCTCAGTCCTGAAGAAGGGTCTCGACCCGAAACGTCACCTATTCCTTCTCTCCAGAGGTGCTGCCTGACCCGCTGAGTTCAACTTTTTTGAGTCTATCCTCAGATCAAAGGTGCATTGTTGGCTGAGGGGAAGGTGACAACGGGACATGCAATGTAAAATTAATCAGGAGGCCTCTGTAAAATTAATCATGAGGCCATCTGAAGCTGGGGGGGGGGAACAGAGAGAGAGATGGGGAAAGCAAGGGCTACTTGAAGTTAGACAAGTCAATGTTCACACCGCTGGGGTGTAAGCTGCCCAAGCCAAATACGACGTGCTGGTCCCCAAATTACGTTGGGCCTCACTCTGACAGTGGAGGAGGCCCAGGACAGAAACGTCAGTGTGGGAATGTTGCCTGGAATGGAGGGCTATTGTTACAAGGGAGATTGGATAGGCTGACTTTATTTTCGGATGTGTGACCTTATGGAGATTTGTAAAATTACGAGGAGCATGGGAATGGTAGATATTCTTCTCCAGGGTAAGAGAATCTAGGGCTAGAGGGCACAGGTTTTAGGGTGAGGAGAGAGAAATGTCAAGGTGTGATTTTCCACACAGAGTGGGTGGGAGATACATGGAGCCAACTGCCATAGGTTGTGCTAGAGGTTGCAACAATTAAAATGGTGAAGGCAGGCACCGGTCCACCATTAATCTATCGGCACCCTTGCTTCAATACACAATAGGTGCAGAAGGAGGCCATTCGGCACTTCAAGCCAGCACCGCCATTTAATGTGATCATCCCCAATCGGTACCCCGTTCCTTCTCCCCATATCCCCTGACTCCGCTATCTTTAAGAGCCCTATCTAGCTCTCTCTTGAAAGCATCCAGAGAACCTGCCTCCACCGCCCTCTGAGGCAACGAATTCCACAGACTCACAACTCTCTGTGTGAAAAAGTGTTTCCTCGTCTCCGTTCTAAATGGCTTTCCCCTTATTCTTAAACTGTGGCCCCTGGTTCTGGACTCCCCCAACATCGGGAACATGTTTCCTGCCTCTAGCGTGTCCAAACCCTTAATGTTTCAATAAGATCTCCTCTCATCCTTCTAAATTCCAGAGTATACAAGCCCAGCCGCTCCATTCTTTCAACATATGGCTTATCCCTTATTTTTAAACTGTGGCCCCTGGTTCTGGACTCCCCCAACATCTTCCTGCCTCTAGCGTGTCCAAACCCTTAACAATCTGTTATGTTTCAATAAGCTCCCCTCTCATCCTTCTAAATTCCAGAGCACCCCCTCAATAGCAAGAATGTCGTTCCTCAAATTTGGAGACTAAAACTGCACACAATACTCCAGGTGTGGTCTCACTAGGGCCCTGTACACCTGCAGACGAACCTCTTTGCTCCTATACTCAACTCCTCTTGTTATGAAGGCTTTCTTCGCTGCCTGGGTTGACTTTGCCCCCCTGTGGCCGGGGCTCTGGAACTCCGGCCAGACCACCATATGTTGGAAAACCAGTGGTTGACCAGTGCTTAGGGAAAGGAAGAGACAGGAAAGGAAGAGTCCAATGTGGGTAAAAAGGACTGTGGTAGCTAGGCTGGGCGTCACAATCAACACAGATAGTAGTTCAGGACCGTTCTATAGTTGGTGAGAGGACGGTTCAGTTGCCTGATCACAGCTGGGAAGAAACGGCCCCTAAATCTGGAGGTGTGCGTTTTCACACTTCTATACGTTTAGCCCGATGGCAGAGGGGAGAAGAGGGAGTGCCCGGGGTGCGACTGGTCTTTGATGATGCTGCTGGCCTTGCCGAGGCAGCGCGAGGTGTAGATGGAGTCAGTGGAAGGGAGGTTGGTTTGTGAGACGGTCTGGGCTGCGATTACTTGCGGTCTTGGATGGAGCTGTTCCCAAACCGTGCTGTGATGCATCCTGATAAAATGCTTTAACCAGCTGCATGGTGGCGCAGCGGTGGTGTTGCTGCCTCCCAGCGGCAGAGACGCGGGTTCGATCCTGACCATGGGTGCTGTGTACGGAGTTTGTACGTTCCCTCCCCATGACCGTGTGGGTTTTCTCCGGGATCTGCGGTTTCTTTCCCACACTCCAAAGGCGTATAGGAAGATAGACACAAAATGCTTCAGACTAGACCCAAAACGTCACCATTCCTTCTCTCCAGAGATGCTGCCTGTCCCGCTGAGTTACTCCAGCATTTAGTGTCTTATCTTCGATTTTAACCAGCATCTGCAGTTTGGTGTGCTGGCCTTTATAAATCAGAGCATTGAATATAGGAGTAGGGAAGTAATGTTAAAATTGTACAAGGCATTGGTAAGACCAATTCTGGAGTATGGTGTACAATTTTGGTCGCCTAGTTATAGGAAGGATGTTAACAAAATAGAGAGAGTACAGAGGAGATTTACTAGAATGTTGCCAAGGTTCCAGCAACTATGTTACAGAGAAAGGTTGAACAAGTTAGGTCTTTATTCTTTGGAGCGCAGAAGGTTAAGGGGTGACTTGATTGAGGTCTTTAAAATGATGAAAAGGGATAGACAGAGGTTGACGTGGATAAGCTTTTCCCATTGAGAGTAGGGGAAGATTCAAACAAGAGGGCATGACATGAGAATTAAGGGACAGAAGTTTCGGGGTAACGTGAGGGGGAACTTCTTTACTCAGAGGGTGGTGGCTGTGTGGAATGAGCTTCCAGCAGAGGTGGTGGAGGCAGGATCGATTTTAACATTTAAAAGTAAAGTGGATAGGTATATGGACGTGAGGGGTATGGTCTGAGTGCAGGTAGATGGGACTAGGGGAAAACAAATGGTCGGCACGGACTGGAAGGGCCGAGAGGGCCTGTCTCCGTGCTGTAATTGTTATATGGTTATATGGTTTCCTACACATTAGGTTTGTAGGTTAATTGGCTTGGTATAAATGTAAATTGTACGTCGTGTATGTAGGGCAGTGTTAATCGAAACATAGAAAAAAAGGGTGCAGGCGTAGGCCATTTGGGCCTTGGAGCCTGCACCGCCATTCACTGTGATCATGGCTGATCAACCACAATCAGTACCCCGTTCCTAAACCCACATTCAGTACCCCGTTCCTGTTTTCCCTCTCATATCCCTTGACTCCTTTGGAATGTGCGGGCTTCGCAGGTCAGTGCGGACGCGGTGGGCCGAAGGGCCTGTTTTCGCACTGTATCGCTGAACCCAACGACACTATTGCGTGCAGTTCTGGCCACCCCAGTAACAGGACGGATGTGGGAGCTTTGGAGAAGGGTAATAATACTGCCTGGGTTGGAGGGTTGCAGCTGAAGGAGAGGCTGGGCAGGCTTAAATAGTCTTCTCTGAAACGCCGGGCTGAGGCGAGCCCTGGTAGGTGTATATGCAATGATGGTAGCCATAGACATGGTAGACAGACAGCCAGAACCTTTTTCCCCAGGATGGAAATGTCTGGCACTAGCTGGCATAACTTTAAGGTGCGTGGGGCAATGTGAAAAGGAGCAGTTGCCTCACAGCACCAGAGACCCAGCTTCCATCCTGACTATTATTTATTATTTTTTTTAATCAGACAAGTTTCTCCTCCATAAATCTAAATTGTCCCCAGTGTGTGTAGGAGAATAGTAGTCAATGTGAACGGGAGATCGTTGGCCGTGCAGACTCGGTGGGCCCGAAGGGTCTCTTACCGTCCGTGCTGGATCTCCAAACTAAACAATAAGACAATAGGTGCAGGGAGTAGGCCCTTCGAGCCGGCACCCCCCATTCACTGTGATCATGGCTGATCATCTTCCCCAATCAGTACCCCCGTTCCTGCCTTCTCACCCATATCTTTAAGAGCTCTATCTAACTCTCTCTGAAAGCTTCGAGAGAATCTAGCCTCCACTGCCTTCTCAGGCAGAGAATTCCACAGATTCACAACTCTCTGGGTGAAAAAGTTTTTCCTCATCTCCGACCTACCCTTATTCAAATACTATCTCTCTAAGTGAGTTCTCCTACCGTTTCTTGGACTTCCCCACAAATTCGGAACATGTTTCACGCCTCTACTGTCGAAATCCCTTAACAATCTTATATGTTTTCAATAAGATCCCCTCTTATGCTTCTAAACTCCAGAGTGTACAAGCCCAGCCTCTCATTTTCTCTCAGCAATATGACATCCCACCATCCCAGGAATTAACCTTGAGCGGGGGTGCGAGATCTACGCGTCACTCCTCAATAGGCAAGAAATGTCCTTCTTCAAATTAGGCGACCAAAACTGCACACAATACTCCAGGTGTGGTTCTCACTATGGGCCCCTGGTAACAAACTGCAGCATGGACTCAACTCCTTCACTTGTAAAAACTAAACGGTCGGGGGGGGGGGGGGGGGGGGGGGGGGGGGTGGGTGGGGGGGGGGGAGGGGGGGGCTCTCACGGCGTCCCGTCACGGAGAAGCAAAACGGACTGCGCCGTGACCCTTCCCCCTACCTGGTAAGCGGTGACCATCCACTTGCTCCTCAGATCCCCCATCCCCACTCACACCTCACACCCCCCTCAGCACCCCTCCGATCTCGGTCAAAGGTAGCGGGCAGGTGAGTACTGAGGGGGGTGCGGGAGTGTGTGAGGGCGGGGGACGAGGGAACGACAGGTAGGTTTGTTTGAGAGGTTTCTCCGCGAGGTGGCTGGTGGCGGAGAGATGATGCTGGACAGGCGAGGTGTCCGAGTCTGAGGAGCTAAATCCTGCGCTCAATTTCTCCCTTCCTCCCCTCCCTGATTTATTATTTTTAAAAAACAACCTCCCCCTCCCTCCCCCACTCTCACCCAGGGGTACGAGAGCCTCATGGCGGCCAAACTGATGGCCAGCAATGTGACGAACAAGAACGACCCTCGCTCCCTCAACTCACGGGTCTTCATCGGCAACCTCAACACGGCCGTGGTGAAGAAGACCGACGTGGAGGCCCTGTTTGCCAAGTACGGCAAGATCGTGGGCTGCTCGGTGCACAAGGGCTACGCCTTCGTCCAATACGCCAACGAGAGGACAGCACGCACCGCCGTGGCTGCAGAGGATGGCAGGATCACGCCGGGCATCGCTGGGAGAGGAGGGGCGTGGGAGAGAAGGTACGGGACAGGGCGGGGAGGGGACGGGAGTGTAGGAGGGAGACGGGACAAGGGAGGGGAAGGTAAGGAGACGGAAGGGAGGGGAGAGGGAGAGATGGGTGCGGGGAGGGAGGGACGGGACAGGCGGGGAGAGAAGGGACGGTGCGGCAGGGGAGAGACGGGGCAGGGAGGGGATGAGGGAGACGGGACAGGCGGGGAGAGAAGGGACAGTGCTGGGAGGGGAGAGACAGGACAGTGCGGGACGGAGGGGAGAGACGGGACTGTGGACGGGGAGGGTATTCAGTTTTTGTCCATTAGTACCAGGTGTTACCTAGGTGCAGTTGAAAATCTTTTTTGTTTTTAGATCATAAGATCATTGATAGGAAGCAAGAATAAGGGCATCGACCCATCAATCTACTAATCCGCCATTCAATCATGGCTGATCTATGTCTTCCCCTAACACCATTCCCCTGCCTTCCCCATGAACTTCTTGATACCGGTTTCTAATATGAGTTTCAGTTTAGTTTAGAGAAACAGTGCTGTAAACAGGCACTTCGCCCACCGAGTCCTCACGGAACAGCGGTCCCGACACTGGCCTATCCTACACACTAGGAACAATTTACATTTGTACCGAAGCCTAATTAAACCTACAAATCTGTACGTACTATTGGAGATGTAGAGAGGAAACCGAAGACTCGGAGAAACTCCACGCAGACAGCACCTTGCCCCCAGGCGGGATTGAACCCCGGGATCTAAGCGCAGTAAGGCAGCATCTCTAGCTGCTGCGCCACCACTTTCAGACCCACTAAAGAATAGTCTGAGAGTCTCCAATGAGGGTAGGATTTTGGTAGCTCAGGACCCGCGCTACTGGTTTTGGTGGGACGTTTCAGTATGCCTGATAACAGCTGGGAAGTAAACTGTCCCTGATAACTGGAGGTGAGCGTTTATCGTTATTTTCACACTTCTGTACCACTTGCCCACTATGGGAGAAGAGAGAGTGACAGGTCCTTTTGGTGATGCTTATCTGCAGCCAGAGCAAATTCAAAGATTAGCAGTATGACCCCGGCAGTCACACAATGGCTGGAGTAACTCAGCGGGAGAGGTGGCGATGTCGCCCTTCCTTCTCTCCAGAGATGCTCGCCGTTCACCCGCTGAGTTACTCCAGCATTTTTTGTCCACCTCCGATTTGACCAGCACCCTGCAGCTCTTTCTGACGACGAGGTACAAGCCGCTGTCTCTCAGCGTCCCAGAGATCCAGTCTGATCCTGACCCCAGCCGACTAGCCTGGCCCGCCGACATAACCCGCAGTCACCGTGAGAACGTGCAAACCCTCCACAACGACAGACACAACTGCTCCCCTAGAAACTCAGCGCCGTGTGAGGCATGCTGAAACCTGACCCTTGAGTGCTCCCCCTACCCCCGCCTTCCAGCTGTCTGGGACAGACCGCAAATGAATTGCACTAGGGATTGAAGGCTTTGAGAGCCGAAGTTTATGCGGATGATACAGAAATATGTTGGAGGGGCAGGCAGTGTAAGAAAGTGCAGGGACTCTGAAGAAGGGCATGGGACAGGTATGAGGAGAAGTGGGCAGAGAAGATTGACAGAATGGAGCGTAGTGGAGCACATAGTGGAGTCGAGCATTTTGGTAGCAGGAATAAAGGCGTCCACTATTTTCTAAAAAGGGGAGAGAATCCAGAAATCGGAGATGCCAAAGGGACGTGGGAGCAGGTGCAATTCCCAAAAATTCAATCTGCAATGTCGAACCGGTAGTAAAGAAAGCACACTGAACTGCCAGCATTAAATTCCCGAGGGCTTTGTATACAGAAACAGGATGTGATGCAGAGTCACTATAAGGTAGGCTGGTCAAGGCCGTATGTGGAATATTGTGAGCAATTCTGGGCCCCGTAACAGAACAAGGATGTGCCGTCTCTGGAAGGGTACCAGAGGTTTACAAGAACGATCCCAGAAGTGAGTGGGTATTAAACAGTACGGATTGAGCGTTTGCCCCGGCACTGGACCTGTAACTCGCTGGAGTTTAGAAGGATGAGGGGGGACCTCATTGAAACGTACAGAATAGTGAAAGGCCTGGATAGAGTGGATGTGGAGGGGATGTTTCCACTCGTGGGAGAGTTTAGAACTAGCGTTCGTAGCCCCAGAATTAAAGGATGTTCCTTCAGGAAGGAGATGAGGAGGAATTTCTTTAGTCAGAGGGTGGTGAATCTGTGGGATTATTTTCCACAGATGGCTGTGGAGGCCAGAGATGGATAGATTGTTGATTAGTGTGGGTGTCAGGGGATTATGGGGAGAAGGCAGGAGAATGGGGTTAGGAGGGAGAGATAGATCGGCCACGATTGAATGGCAGAGGAGACTGGCAACGGCCCCGATTGGCCTAATTCTGCACTAGAGTCGCCGAAGAACATCAGACCTATAGCTCACCCACCCCCCCAGGTGTTACAGACAACAAACCTGGTCCTGGAGAACCAAACCCAACATACCCAAGAGTGGCAAAGAGAACGGCCTCAGGACATGTACGGGTTACAGGTGGGGCGCGGTGATGCCGTAACCCCCACCCCGTGCCCCCCTTCCGCCGATGCTACAGCACCCCACCCGCGTACCAGCCCCACCCACTCTGCCCAAGATCCTATTCAGCAATTGACGAACCGCCCCCTCTTCCCTCAAATGCCCCTTTTAAAATTATATACCCCACACCGTAAATCAGTTGCTAACTGGTATTCTAGCAAGATAGACACAAAGTGCTGGAGTAACTCAGTGGGAGTACCTCCTCAAGAAGGAAATGGTGGCGTTTACCGTGGTCCAACCTTCTTCAGATTAGTGAGTCGGGGGAGAGAGAGATATGGTTGGGTAAAGAAGTGTAAAAATGCAGAGAACATCAAAGGGGGACAGAAGATCAAGGAAAATGTAGACTGGATCAATGTGAGCTGAGGGTTGCCCGCCCGTCCCCGCTATTACTCCAGCACTCTGTTGTAAATCTTCAGTGTAAACCAGCATCTGCGTTCCCCTAGGCTACTCGGGGAAAGGCTGCAGCCATCCGAGATGATCCACACGTGCTGGTCTGTTCGCCTCTCCCCACCACCCAGTGTCGCCGAACCTCTTCTTCCCCCCCCCACCCCCCTGAGCCCCCACATAACTCAAAACAACCCCCCCCCCCCCCCCCCCAACCAGTCTCTCACTCCCTCCATCATGTGTCATTTGGTGCCTCTGCTCTGCGCGAGATACCCACCGCCAATTAGTTTAGAGAGAGAGAGAGAAAGAGATACAGGCAACGAAACAGGAGCCCTGTCGTCCCACCGTATGTATCCACAAAACCGACCAGCGAGTCCCCGTGTACCTATAAACAAGCACTACCTCGCCCCTCCCCTCCCTAGCCCTCCCTCCTTCCCCTCTCTCCCTCTCCTCCCTCCCCCGCTCCCCCCCTCCCCACCTCCACTCTCCAATCCATTCCCCGCCCCTCCCTTCCCTGCCCGCCTCCCACTCCCTCCCTCCTTTCCTGTCTCCTCCCCCTCTCCCTCCTTCCCTTCCCCCCCGTCGCCATCCTTCCCTCCCCCCCACCCTCCCTCCCCCTCACCCACCCTCCCCCTCTCTTCCCCCCCTCCCCCCCCTCCCCCCCTCACCCTCACTCTCCCCTCCCATCTCCCCCTCTCCCACTTACTCCCTCTCCCCACTCCCCCCACTCTCCCTGCTTCCCCTCCCTCCCGCTCTCCCGCCCCTTCCCCCTCCTTTGCCAGCCCCCTTCCCCCACTCCCTCCCTTCCCCCTCAACCCTGACCCTTCCCCTCCCGTCCTTCCCCCTCTCACCCTCCCTTCCCCCACTCTCCGCCCTTCCCCCCTCATCCCTCCCTTCCCCTCGGTCCCACTCTCCCTCCCTCACTCTCCAGCGGGGGCTGCGGTTGGGGGGGGTCCCTACCTCTCCCCACCCTTCCCACTCTCCCACCCCCTCTCACTCCCTCTCTCCCTCCCCCCCTCCCCTCGTCTCTCAACCCTCTTCTCCCCTCCCCCCTCCCATCCTCCCTCCCTCCCTCCCTCACTGCCCGCCGCCGTCCATCCTCTGGTTGGGAGTCACTCTGCTCTTTATCTTGGCAGATCCACATCCGACGTTGACTACGATTACTACAGGACTGACTTTTATATACGACAGGTAAGGGCCCGAAGGATTATTGGGGGTGGAGTGTGGCGGGCCCTGAGACAGAGTGTGCAGGGGTCAGCAGCGCCCAGACTGTGGGAGAACCCGCACGGCAATGTGGAGGGGTGGATCATTGCCCCTCGGGAAGGCCTACCAGTAACGAGAATGACAGTTGAGTATTAGTGCAAAGAGTTGTCCCTCTGCAGTTGTACATTCCCCAGGTGAGACCACACCTGGAGTAATAGTGTGCAGTGTGGTCCCCTACATTTGAGGAAGGACAGTTCTTGCTATTGAGAGGGAGTGCAGCGTAGGATCACCAGGATACATACCCGGGAATTGGCGGACTGGTCAAACTGACTGACAGAATGGTTCGACTGGCCTTTGTATTCACCTGGAATTTAGGATGAGAGGTGGATCATTTAAAAAAGTATACAATTCTTAAAGGGATGGACAGGGTAGATGAGCATGGAAAACGTTCCCGATGTTGGGCAGATCCAGACCCAGGGGTCCACAGTATAAGAAAAAAAGGGGTAAGCCATTTAGAACAACGAAGGAAGACACATTTTCACTCAGAGAGTTGTGAGTCTGTTGCAATTCCTCTGCCATCAGAGTGGCGGTGGAGCAGGGAATCACTGGATACTTTCGAGAGAGCTAGATAGGGCTCTTACGGATACGGAGTCGGTGGGATATGGGGAGAAGGAACGGAGAACTGATGGGGTGATGATCCAGCCATCACATTGAATGGCAAAAGAATAAGAGGTAGATTGGAACTTGTGATGATGAGGATACACTTTATTTTTCCACCCAAGAGTTGTGGAAACTGTGGAAGTCCTCTACTGCCTCAGAAGGCAGTGAGGCTAGTCCAATTCACTGGAATGTTTTCCAAGAGTTTAGGTTTAGCTTTTTGGGCTAAACGGACAACAAGGTGATAAGGGGAGAAGGCAGGCAACGGGGTTTCAGATGAATCAGCCATGATCATATTGATGGTGGAGCTGGCTCAGAAGGCTGAATGGCCTCCTCCTCTGCAGCTATTGTCTATGCCATCCGATGGCACAGATTGTGGGGTCAAAGGTGAGGGGCCAGGCAATGTTTTTAGGGGGGTATGAGTAAGGCAGGGACGCGTTGTTGGTTATGGACCTTAGGCTGATCCTGTAGACTATGGAATTAACAATGAGTGTGTTGTGTATCTCTTCTACATCTACCTCCCCCCCCCCCCCCCCCCCCGCAGCCCCAACTTTCAGCGCCACCCCAGCCCGCAAACAGAAGCGTACGAGATCCCCATCACTCACACCCCGGTAAGAATACCCAACTCCCCTGGGCCCTACTGCAAACACGACTTCCCCACGCTCCCCCCCCCCCCCAACCCTTCCCTCCCCCCCACCCTCATCCTCTCCCCTCCACCCTCACCTCCCCACCCCACCCTCTCCTCCCCACACCCCATCCTCTCCACCCGCCCCTCAACCTCCCCCGACTCCTGCCCTCCCCATCCAGGCCTCTCCACCCTCCCACACCCCTCCACCCCCCTCTCCCCCCCTCTCCACCCACCCACCCTCTCCTCCCCTCCCCCACCAATCCATCCTTCCTCCCTCCCCCACCACCCACCCTCATCCTCCACCCCTCTCCCCTCCCCCTCTCCTCCCCCCCACCCTCACCTCCCTCCCTACCCTCTCCTCCCTCCCCACCCCTCTCCCACCCCCCCCACATCCCTCCCCCCTCCCTCCTCCCTCCCACCCATCTCCTGGGGGCGGACCTCCCCACCCCTCCTCCCTCCCCACCCTCCTTCCTCCCCCCCACCCTCTCCTCCCCGCCACCCACTCCACTCTCACCCACCCTCTCCTCCCACAACTCCCCTCTCCCCCCACCCTCTCACTCACCCCGTCTCCTCCCGTCCCCCTCACCCTCATCCTCTCCTCCCCACCCTCACCTCCCCGCCACCCTCTCCTCCTCCCCCCACCCTCGTCGCTCTCCCCCACCCTCTCCACCCTCAACCTCCCCACCCCCCGCCCTCCCACTCCACCCTCGTCCTCCCCCCCTCACTCCCCCTCTCCACCCTCGCCACCCTCTCACTACAATCCTCCCCCACCCCTCTCCACCCCACCCCTACCCTCTCCTCCCTCCCCACCCTCTCCCCCCCCACACGCTCTCCTGCCCCCCCACCACCCTCTCCTACCCTCAACCTCTTCTCTCTCCACCCTCCCCTCCCCCTCGCCTCGCCACTACAGGCCCCGTCAGCCTCACTCGCCCCCACCCTCTTCCTCCCGACCTCTCCTCTCCCCTCTACTCTCCCCCCCACCCACGCGTCCCCCCATCCTCCCCCCCACATCCCCGACTCCTCACCCGACCCCCCTCACTCTCCTCCCCCACACCTCTCCTCCACTCTCCTCCCCCCCCACCCTGTCCCACCCATCCTCTTCCCCCCCTCTCCCACAATCTATCCACCTCCCACTCCTCCCCCACCCTACTCCTCCTCTCTCCTCCCTCCCCACCCTGTCCTCCGCCCACCCTCTTCCTATCCCCCCTCCTCCCAATCCCTCTCCCCCTCCACCCGTTCTACCTCCTCCCATTCCCTTTCCCCACCCTTTCAACCCCCACCCTCTCCCCCCCCTCCCCCACCCTCTCCATCCTCTTTCCTCCTCACCCCCCCACACTCCTCCTACCCCAACCTCTCGCCCCCTCTTCCCACATATGACCCTCTCCTCCCCCCACCCACACCTACCATCCCCCCCCCTCGTACCTCCCCTCACGCTACCCCCACCACTCTCCACCAGCCCCTACTCCCCCCCCCCCCACTCCTCCCCCCCACCCACACCCACTCCACCCCCCCCACCAACACCATCCACCCCCACCCCCCTCCTCCCCTACCCAACCCCACCCACGCCTCACCCCCATAACTCCCCCCATCAACCCTCTCCTGCCCCCATCACCCCCACCCTTACCTCCGTCCACCCACCCCATCCTCTCATCCATCTCCCATTGACCTCTCCTACCCCCCCTCCCCCCCACCCCCCCACAGTCCTCTTCTTCCACCCACTCCCACCCGGGACCTCTGCGAGACAAATATAAGAGTGAATCCGAACGCGGGGGACTGCGAAGGAACACTGTCCCAGAGGCAGATGGAAGATGGGTGACAGCCGTGCTGGGCCTGTACTCGCGGAGTTTGGAAGGATGAGGGGGACCCCATCTTGAAACGTACAGAAAGGCCTGGAAAGAGTACAGATGGAGTAGATGTGGGAGAGGATGTTTCACTAGAGGAGAGTCAGGACAGGACGGGTCATCAAGCCTCAGAAATTAAAGGACGTTACCTTTAGGAATGGTGATAGGAAGGAGAATTTCTTAGTCAGGTGGAGAATGTGTGGAAATTCATTGCCACAGGCGGCTGAGGAGGCACAGACAGTGGGTATTGGGGGTGAGACGGGTCCGTCTGGGCGTGACCAACCCCAGCCCCGATCCTCTCTGCTAGGCACCCGTGTGTGGGTGGGGTTGTCCCGACTGCGCCGACGTCCTGCGTCACACTGACCCGCGATCAGTCCCGCAAAGCACTTTGGCAGCCCGGTGGAGCAGCGGGTGGAGCCTGCTGCCTTCAACAGACGCCAGAGACCCGGTTCCATCCTGACCACGGGTGCTGCCTGTAACGGAGTTTGTACATCTCCCCGTGAGACCGCTTGGGTTTCCTCTGGGGTGCATTCCGTTTCCTTCCACACTCCAAAGAAGAGCAGGTTTATAGGGTAATAGCATCTGTAAATTGCCCTAATCGCGTGTTGGACAGAACTGGGTGTGAACGAGTGATTGTTGGTCCTGAGCACTGACAGGGCTTTGTTTCCCACGCCATATCTCTAAACCACAGCAAAATGTGGGTTTGTAGGTTAATTGGCCCTCTAGTAAAATAGGTCCGAGTGTGATTGGAGTTTATTGAGAAGTGGGATAGCATATAACCGGCATGAGAACGGGTTGATCGCTGGGGGGAAAAACCAGCAGGACTCCGGTGGTCTGAAGGTCCTGTTGCCATAGTGCATCTCTAAACTAAACTCTCTAAACAGTGGATAACAATGAGACTATCTATACCTGCTGGAGGAGGTAGTTGAGGCAGCAACCTTCACACTGAATGACTCTCTTGCCCAGAGCGGGGGAATGGAGAACCAGAGGACACACGTGTAAGGTGAAGGGGGAAAGATTTAATAGGAATCTGAGGGGTGACGTTTTCACACAGAGTGTATGGAACGAGACGTGTTGCGGCTGGGACTATCGCAACATTTAGACAGGTACGTGGATCGGAGCAGGTTTGGAGGGGATTGTGGACCTAACGCAGCGGGTGGGACTATTGTAATGGGGCCAGAAGTTGTGTCTGTATGTGGGCAAGTTTGGGACCGAAGGGCCCTGTGTGGGCATCGGGTGCCAAGGGGCAGCAGGTTTCGCCACCATTTTGTAGGATTCAAAAGGTTGTTACAGATGTCGAGCCCTAAGATTTGGTGGTCAAAAGCAGTTGTCATGGCAGCGCCTTTGGCCTTGAGCTGCGGGGTTCAGCCTGGCCTGGGACCGCAGACTGGGCGGGGAGGGGTTGCAGATGCCCGTGGAGGGGCCTGCAGCTAACGGTCTGTTTTCCCCACTAAAACAGGTATATGTACCCTAACCCCAGGCCGGGGTTACCCCCCCCGGCTGCCTACCGGCCCGTGACCATAGCCAAGGCGCCCGAGGTCTCACCGTCCCGTGCCCATAGAGGGAAGGGCAACTTCAACAGCAAGTCCGGCCAGCAGTCCGCATCGTCTGGGAGTGAACAACCAGGTACTGGCGCTAGGACACCCGCAACCGACCGTACCCCTCACAGCAACGCTACACTCGCACCCCACGGCAGGGCACAGGGTGAGATGCCGCGAAATCCTCCCCTGCCCTGCCCTCTTCACACACACACCCACACACACACAACAACACACACACACACACTCACACACAACACACACACACCCACACACACACACACACACACACACACACACACACACATCACACACGACACTCACACACACACACACACACACAACACAACACACACACACACAACACACACACACGCCACACAAACACGCCCACCACACGCCCACATGCACCCGCCCACAGACACCGTGACCACACACACACACACACACATTGGGACAAACGACACACAACACACACACACACACACAACAGACCACACCCACACACAGCCCAGATTCCCCCGACCGCACGCACGTACGCACGACAACACACACTCACATCACGCACACGCACGCCCACACACACACACACATCACGACGAAAACACACTCACGCGCACAAAATAGAGTCGCAAAGCACCCGACACACACACATCCCAACAAGCAGGACACACACACCCACCACACACATCACAAACACACAAACACACACAACACCCACTCGCACTTCACACACACACACACGTCACACACGTCACTCACACACAACACACACGACACACACACACACACACACACACAAACACACTCGCACCACTCACACACACTCACACGCGGCAGCCACGACCCAGCACACACACACACACTCACCACACACACACCACCAACACTCACAATCCGCACAGAACGCTTGCACCGATTGCCATTGGCACAGTGGGTGAAGCTTTCCTCATCACCCTACCCGCACGCACCCAGGTCAGACACGTGGTGAGTCCTGGGGTGGGGGGGGGGGGGGGTAATTTGGGCGGCAGCCAGCCTCCACGACACATGTACTCACAGGGTTCTG
>CM069145.1:59491445-59544875 GCA_035221665.1 Okamejei kenojei | reverse complement strand
ATAAAGATTTCCTGCATGTCTGGTAGGCAATTGGTTGTACATTTCCAGTACCAGGCAATGTCTAGAGAGGGAGCTGTAAGTTGTTTTTTTTTTTGTCGTAGTTGCTCTTATCCATTAAGGTAATTTCTTTTTGTGCGGGGACCATTTGCTACAGCGGCTGTTAGTTCTTGATTTAGCTGGTTGATTTAGAATTACATTTGGTGGTCCATTTTTTTTCTCAAATATTCAGTTTTTTGGTGTTGCAGTTTTAAGTAAGAAAAACAGAAAGGGACGGAAAAAATAGTATTGAGGACTTGAGTTGGGGTATGATTACAAGAAGGAATGCTCATTGTCTCCTTATAGTCTACAAATTGGGCTGATGAGCACTGCGAACGCCTGGATTCTGTTTTACTACTGGGGCGGTCACTAGCCCACAACGGTGAGAGTGTATGTAAGAAGTGGTTCAAGTTTACATTCACTTTTATCTCAAGGCCCTGGCCATCCAACCTCCTGTTGTTTCTCAAATCCGGACAATCCCTTGGGATGTGTTCAACCCCAGTAACCAAAACACACCAAATAAACAGACACCTCGTCCCTGTTTCTCATCCCAGCACACCCTGGATCCTCTCAACAGACGACGAATAAAAAATTCAAAATATACTCACTTCAATTTCTCTGTTGTCCGGACATCCAGTTGGGAGTTTGATCAGACCACGGATTTGGGTCCAACAGGGTGTGTTGCTTTTGGGTGTGCTTAGGTGTGTTTTGGTTTGTTGCTCCCAGGGAGTCGGATGTGGGGGGGTGGGGACCAGGCTTCCAGGCGGGCCAGGAGTGTGTGCGACAAAAATTCCCCCCTCCCCCCCCCTCCCCCCCCCCCCCCTGAACCCAGTTGCACATATTGCATCTTACAGTCCGTGCTTGTCTATCCCCAAAAGGTATCCTGCCTAACTATACGCCCCAAATGTTATAGTAAGAAAAGAAAGTTCAAATTTCACTGGATGTTAGAATTAAATCTCAATGAGTCAAAAATCTCATGTCAAAAAATCTTCTACTACGTCACCAAGGCTATTGAGGTGGGGTGGGTGGGCAGGTAGAGTGTTTTTTTACAAAGGTTAATTCCCCGGGATGGCGGGACTGTCATATGTGCTGAGGGGTGAATGGAGCAGACCCCCTGGGCTTTTGTATACCGCTAGGGAGTTGTTAGAAAGGATTGAGAGGGGGAGTTTTTTTTTTTTTTGATGTGTCTGAAACAGGAATGAGAGAATAGAATAGTGAAATAGAGAAAAGAATGCATTATTGTTCATTCTCAAAACAACTTTGTTGAACAAAATTGCATTTTCTACAGTAGTTTTTACATACAAAAAAAATGCAAGGCCATCATAAAATCATCCTTCACCCATAAGTCTCCTACACACTCCTCACTGTGATGGAAGGCAAAGTTCTTTTTTTTAAAAAAATTCCCTTTCCCTTTTCTTTTTGTCTGGTTTTTTTGTTTTTCTTCTCCCGTGGTCCAGACTGTCCAACTCTGCAGCGTCGAGGGCGTATGGTGGTGAGCTTGGTTGTCTTAGCTTTGGTTAATTTTCACTTACACGCGGATGGTGTAGAATTTAATCAAAGAAGTCAAAAATAGCTGGGCTTTATGCGGCTCTGTTGGCTGTGTCGGGGGGGTGGGTGGGGGGGTTTGTTGTTAGGCAATGGGTGGGGGTAAGTGAAGGGGGGAGGAGAGCTGAGGGGGCGAGGGGGGAGGGGGAGGGGTGGGGGGGGGATGGGTGGGAGGGAAAGGGGAGGGGGGGGGTGGGGGGGGGGGGGGGAGCGCGGGGCGGGGCGGGGGGGGGGGGGGGCGGGGGGGGGAGGGCTGGGGGGGGGGGGGGGGGGGGGGAGTGGGGGGGGGGGGAAGGGCGGGGGGAGGGGGGGGGGGGGCGTGGGGGGGGGGGGGGGATGGAGGAGGTGGGGGGAGGGGGGGGGGGGGGATGGGCGGGGGCGGGGGGGGGGTAGGGGGGGGAGAGGGGGGGGGCAAGGGGGGGGGGGGGGGGGGCAGGGAGGAGCGGGAGGGGATGGGGGGAGGGGGAAGGGGGGCGGCGGGGGGGGGGGGGGCGGGGGGGGGGATAGGGCCGAGGAGGGGGGGGGGGGGGGGGAGGGGGGGGGGAGGGGGGCGGAGGGGCGAGGGGGGTGGGGGCAGGGGAGGGAGGGGCGGGGGGGGAGGAGGGGGGGGGGGGGGGGGGGGGCGAAGGGGTTGTTTTTTTTTTGTTCTTTTTTTTTTTTTTTTTTTTTTTTTTTTTTTTTTTTTTTTTTTTTCTTTCTTCTTCACGCCCAAAGGGCTTTTGCGCTTGTTTTCACGAAGACTGACTGATGTTGATAAATAGAGGAAATTTACAATATCTTTTTTTATACTTCATAAAACAGCCATAAGCACATGGTTAATAAAACAAAGGAGCTTCAGTCGATCACTCAGCTTACATTGGGTTTTTTATAAATACATAATGTAATATAAGTAAAATGTAATATACTAGGAGAAATATGTAAGTAATAGTAAAATAGAAAGTGAAAATAAATAAAATAATAAACTAATATAATAATAAATAATATAAACAGAATAAATAAATTAAATAATAATAAGTTTTTTTAATGATAAACATAATAACGAAAGAAATGAATAGTCAAATAGATAATGAATAATAAAAGACTGTAAATTGAAATAGAAATAAGTTGAAGAAAGAAAGTAAATTATAAGAAATGAAAATAAGAAAAATATCAATAGTAAAAGAAATAAGAATAATAGAAACGAAAAGAAAGAAAGAAAAAAATGAATAAAAAAGCGAAGACAACTAAGTAATAATAAGAAGAATAGAAGGAAGAGAAGAAAATAAGAAGTATAGAGTAAAAGAGACATAATATAATTAATATAATTAATAATAAATCAGATATAGAAATAATAAGATAAACAGAAAGTCTAATATAACTAAAGAATAATAAGAATATAAATAGACTGAATATATAATAATAAAATATAAATACTATTAAGTATATAATATATAATTAATTACGAATACTAATAAATAATAAAAATAATAATATTGACTAAATAATAAAAAATTAATAAATACGTATATCATAATACATATAATATAAAAGACAATAATAAATAAATACTATAAAAAAGACATAATAAATAATAATATAATAAAGTAATAATAAATAAAATAATAATAATATATACATATAATTATCTATACTAAATATCGAAAATAATAAGAGTAAGAGAATGAAGAATAAATAATAAGAGAAATTAATACATAATCATAAATAATCTTCTAATATACTAACATAAGTATGTAAAGACAAAAGAGAGATAAAAGAATAAAAAAACATAATAAAGAAACATAATATAATATAATATAATAATATAATAATATACATGTAATAATAAATACATATCATTCCTAAATCATAATAATATAAATAAAAATATAAGTAAGAAATAATAAAAATAATACTACTTCAGCAATAATAAACTACTTATCTCTCATAAAATACATCACAAACTATAACTAACTAATAATCCATACATATTATAATAAATAAATATATAATAAATAAATAAACAATCTATAAAATAATACATTCTAAATCATATATAAATCTATATAATATACTAATACAGTACTAATAAATAAAGAATAACTAATATACAATATAATACTATTAAATACATAATAAATAATAAATAAATACTAAATTACATAATATAATTACTAATAATACAAAAATGAATTAGAATAACTAAATAATAATTAAACTAATAATATATAAATATACAATATGATAAATAGATAATAATAATAATAGTAAGAAATAAAGAATAAGTAGAAAAGAAGTAAAGAAAGAGGAGAGAAGAAAAGAAAAGAAGAGAAGAAGTAAGAAAAGAATAAAATAAAAAATAGAATAAGAATAAGAAGAGAAATATTATACAGAATGAGATACTACTAAAAATAATAACTATAAAAATAAAATAACATATAATATCTAATGAATATAATAATAAAGTAATAAAAAATAAATTAAATAAATTGAATAATAATAATAATAATAATAATAATAATAATTAAAATAATAACATATAATAAATAATAAAATATTACAATATAATAATATAAAAAATAATCAGATAATAAGTAAAGAAAGAGATAGACAGAAAGTGAGAAGATAAGTGAGAAGGAAGAAAGTAAAAGAAAAGAGTAGTAAGAGAAGATGAGAGAAGTAAGAAGAGAACTGAAGGAAGAAGAAGAAAGAAGAAGAAAGAAAGAGAAAAGGAAAAGAAGAGAGAGAAGAAAGGAAAGATTAAGAGAGAAGAAGGAAGAAATAGAGTAAAAGAGAAGAGAAGAGAAGAGATGGATGTAACAAAGTATATGCTATTAGTCTTGGGGGGAGGGAAACAGAGCAGCTGCCCAAAGGAAGGGGGCGAGGTAACAGGGCTATTGTTTCTTCTTACCTACTTTGGCTGGTATCAGTATTAGTTCCAGATCTGCCCGGGAACATCCCTTTTCTCTATTTTCCTCATTTTTTGTTGAGACAGCGAAGGTGTTTATTACAAGCTCTGTGGTTTCAGAGATTCCACAGGCTTTTGCAACGTTAGGGGGGGGCCCCAACTCCCACCACTTCATAAAGTATTGGCCTACAATGGGGGGGTTTCTGGAAGCTTGTCCGTGGGGGTAGGGTCACACTGGCCTGGCGTGCCCCCAGAGAAGCCTGCCGTTGTACAATTGGTGCGGGTCACCAGCCGTGTGCGCCACCACTGCCAAGCGAGGACGCACATCCCCCGCCCACGGGTCTGCCAGCTGCCTCGTGTGGGATGCGGGAAGATGGGAGTACTGAAGGTTAGAGTAACGGGCGGCTTTTCGGTTTTTCTATTTTCTAACTGATTTTAATGAAGAAGGTTGAGTCTGATGCTATATGATAGATGAAAGAGGAATGGGGTAACAAAATAAAAGTAAAAAGAAGAGAAAAAGTCCTCAGGTTGTTGGTCCAGCTGGAGGCCTGCCGGCCGGGTCCTCGATGTTTGGCCCAACGACTCCTTCGAGGAGACCCGACAGGGGGAGGAAAAAAAAGAAGTCGTTTCCCGGGGGTTCGGGTTACAGGGAGGGAGATGGGGGGGGGGGAGGGATGGGGGGGTGAGAGGGGTGAAGAGAGGAGGGGGGAGGAGGGGGGCTCGGGAGGGAGGGAGTGGGGGTGAGGGAGGGGGGGGGGGGGGGGGGGGGGGGGGAGTGGAGGGGGGGGAGGGATGGAGGGGAGGGGGGGGGGGGGGGTGGGGGAGAAGGGGTGTGGGGGCGGGGGAGGGGAGGGGGAGGGGGGGGGGGGGGGGGGCGGAGGGGGGGAGGGTGATGGAGGGGGGGGGGGGGGGGGTGGAGGGGGGGGGGGGGATGAGGGGGGGGGAGGGGGGGGGGGGGGGGGGGGGGGGGAGGGGGGGGAGGGAGGTATGGGGTGGGGGGGGGGGGGGGGATGAGGGATGGGGGAGGGGGGGGGCGGGGAGGGGGGGGGGGGGGGGGGGGGGGGGGGGGGGGGGGGGGTGGGGGGGGGGGGGGGGGGGGGGTGGCTGGGGGGGGGGGGGGGGGGGGGGGGGGGGGGGGGGGGGGGGGGGGGGGAGGGGGGGGGGGACGGGTGGGGGGGAGGGGGGGGAGGGCGGGGGGGGGGGGGGGGGGGGGAGGGGGGGGGGGGGGGGGGGGGGGGGGGCGGGAGGGGGGGGTGGTCGTGGGGGGGATGGGGGGGGGGGGGGGGGGGGGGGGGTGGGGGGGGGGAGAAGGGGGGGTGGGGGGGGGGGAGTGGGGGGGGGAGGGGGAGGGAGGGGGAAGAGAATTTAACGGTTTTCCCCCCACAGCCCCCACCCCCCACATATATCACAGCTAAAAAATAAATAAAAACTAGCTCAAGACATACATTTAACAAGACAAAAAAAAAATAAAAAAAAGGACAGACGACTAGTTTCGAGCCGCGTTTTTTTTTTTTTTTTTTTATTTCTGTGTGCCGTTCTGGCCAGTGGTCAGAAATAGAAAATGATGTTATGATGGTATTTTGGGAGATTAACGTTTTTTAAAAAGGAATAAGTTTTGCATCCACCAGAAACATATATTTAATCAATGCGTGTATACGTTTTATTGAATGCCTGAATATTTTATTTAAAATTAATGAACATAAAAGGAGTATCTCTTCCAGGATGGGTTGTTCAAGGCATCCTCCATACATCAGTTATGTCTGTAGTACTCGATGTAGGTATTTTTTAAAAGTTCACTGGATTTTTGATTTTTGAAGTATTTCTCCTTTGAGCTTCTGTGAAGGATATTTATCCTAATATTGATCTAATACACAATTTTGGTATCCTCAATTTATCAGATTCTGCTGACAGGAATCTGAAATTATTATGTGTTTAAATATTTTATTAAAAGAATTGTTGGTATTGAAAAATTAGGTGCATACAGTGTTCACCATATTAGTCCCAGTGGGGTTGAGATGTAGTTCCCTGATATAACATTCCTGCCTTTCCTTATCGCAGTTAGTGGATTTGTGTTTATATGGTATACCTTTGCGGAAAGATTTAAAGATTTGCAGTGCCCCTTGGCTTTGGTAGAGGGATAAATGTAGAGTGGTATAAATTGTAAATTTGACCAATCCAGCTACCCCTTCCGCCCTGTTTATGAGCTCCTTTTTTTAAGATGCCGTCTCCCTACATAGCTAATACATAATACATTCCATTTGGAGGAAGTGGGCTTGTTTTTTAGGAAGCCGTGTATACTTTTTTGGTTGGGAAGTGGGACTAGGGTAACCAGCTGATCATTGATCCTCCCCCCTGTCAGATTCCAGGCAGTTTGTTGTATCCTTTTTTGTACTATATATTGTATCCTGGTTTTTTTGTATATTAGGGGGGGCAGTTATGCAGGGCAAGGGCAGTTGGTGTACTTTTTTGTTCTGGATGTTCACGATGTGGGAGGTCTGGGGGGAATCTGATAGCCCCTCCCAGACGTCACCATCTGCGCCAGGTGTGTTGAGTGGGGCTTCCTAAAGGATTGTTGTGTTAGGATACCTGGTAGGCAGCAGCTCGATGACCCCTCAGGGATGAGTGTGGAGGTATTTGGTTAATAGTGACAGGAGCTTAACAGGGAGGTTAGTCACTCCCAGACCCACCAAAGGAAGGCAGACAAACAAGTGGGGGTCACGGTTTTAGGAAGAGGCAAGGGGTGGCGACGGGCCCATGGGCTCGAGGAGTAACCCCTGTGGACCCCCACCCACCCCCCCCGCCCCCACCTCCCCCTCCCCGTACACATGGGAAAATAGGGTAATAAGGTATTTGGAGGTCTCGTGTGGAGGGGACTGCTAGTATTTGGGGGGCGGGGCTGGGGGGGGGGACGGGATGGAGATTTGGAGGTAGCCGGAAGTGAGCTCGTTTGTATCTGGGTGGGGCGTGGTTTGCGTGGAAGGCTGGGTTCCGTGTGAGTGGGGCTGGTAAGGTCTGGGGAGGGTAGGGGGCGGCTCTCTAGAATTAGGAATGTTGGGTAGGTTGCGCGGGGTCGGCCTGCTGGCGGGGCACCCAAAAACAGCGGCCCCGGGCCTCGGCACATGAGGTGACCCTGGCCATGAGGCTCAAAAGTGGTAGCCTAAAAGTAAGGAGTGAGGGCATTTGTTAATAGGGGGGGGACTCTATAGTTTTTTTTGTTAGGGGGGGGGTCGGGATTAGGCGAGTCTGTAGTCGCATACGAAAAGAGTCGGGAGACGGATGGTATTAGTTTTGCCTCCTTGGTGCCCAGTGTCTCGCATGTTGTTCAGTAAAAAACGTTGTAAAAAGTATTTCTGAATTAGGATGGGAGGAGGGAGCTGATGTTGTTATGGTTGTTTACTACTTTCGGTGTCCTAAGTTGAATTGAGATAATGTGATGAGGTCCTGTAAGGGGAGTGGAAGAGAGTATAGAAGTAGTCAGATGATGATTGTTGAATGATTAGTTGTGAGTAGAAAGTTGGAAAAGAGACATGTGAAGGAAGAGGATAGAAGGGGCGATGGAAAAGGGGGAAAGCGAAATTATTTTCTTAGGGGGTGAAGTTGGGGGGAAAGTTATGGAGAAGGACCAATTTTTCCGTATTGTGGACGGTTGTATTAAGGGGTTTCGTTTTAAGTGGGTCGGAGGGAGAGGCGTTGCGGGACAGCGGGGTCTTGGAGGGCGTGTGGTGGTGGGCTTGGTGGTTTGGGGGGGGGGACGGGGGGGGTGGTTTATTGTTGGATTTTTTTATAATTATTTATTAGAATATAAAAAAATAAAAAATAAAAAGAATATATAAATAATATAGAAAAAAACTAAATAAAAATTATCAAAATACAATAATAATAAATTAAATAAAAATAAATAAAAAATATAAATGCGTTGGCTGAGGGACTGGTTGCAGATGGGGCAGAGCGGGGGAATTTCAAAGTTTCTTTGATCACTGGGACCTTCTTTTGGGGGCGGGAGGTGGGAGGGGGGAAGGGGGTGGCGGGAAGGCATGATCTCTGTACAAAACAAAAAGGGACGGGTTGCACTTGAGCCTGAGGGGTGGGGGGACCCAAAATTTCTGGCAGGGAGAATTAGCAAAAAGGGTATGGGGAGACTGTAAAACTTAGATAATAGGAAGAGAAGAGGGAAAGGCTGGGGGGTGGGACTCGGGTGGTTTGGGGGGTTAGATGAAGGGGCGGCTGGGGTCTGGGTGGTTTTTTTTGGGGGTGTTGGTTGGTTGGTATTTTTTGGGGGCCGACCCCCTACCCACCCCAAAAAGATAATAATGGCCCCCCCCCCCCCATGCCCCCCCCCCCCCACACCCCCACCCCCCCCAAGCAACCGCGAAAAAGAGGGCAGAGAAAGGGAAATGCAGCACTCGGGATCCAAAAGGTAGGGCCGAAGAAAGATATGAGTATGTTATAAGGTATATGTATGAAAAAAATGAAAGTTTGGAAAAAAAAGATATTGAGACAGAGAATAAGGGATGGTGGGTTTCTAAAATATGTGTATATTTTTAATGTAGGAGCATTTTTTATTTTTGTAAGTAAGGTGGACGAAATTAGAGGCCTGGATTGTTGACACCTGGAGGAAATATGATAATATGATGTTTTGTGGCAATCAGTTGGATTGAAAACCATGGTTGCAGGGTGGGCTGTGATTTGGAGGAAACTAATTATTCCAGGGATTTCGTTGCTTCGGTGTTCGGTTTTTACGCATGTGTCTGTGTTAGAGGAATTGGTGGGGACCAGAGGGGGAGGTGTTTGTGCATTGCTTGTCAGAGTGTGAGAAGATATTACAGCAGTGCTTTGGCAGGATAGATTAGTGGGATCGTCTAGGGGAGGCTCTTTTGGGTTGGAACTGAGAAGTGGGTACGGTTGGTTGCTGTTAAGCAACAAACGTCCACCCACTTTTGGGGGATCGTATTTATTGACGTCAAATGGGGAGCGTTGAATTGGGAAGAGCAAATTTGTAAGGAGATTTTAGCAGATTTATTAGTTAGTAAGCACACGGTAGTGATTGTGGGAGATTTTCATTTTTCCAAAAATAGACTCTGGGGAGGGAAACACAGTCTGTTAAATGGGCTGGATGGTTTTGGAGTTGTTTCGTAGTATTGTAAAATTTGTGTGCTGGGGATAGTTTTTTGCAAGCTTAGTACATAAGAGAGAAGGTTTTGAGTATCGACCAGAGAAGAAAAATTAGAGAAACATTGAAAACAGAGTTAGGTGTAGGGGCTGGGTGTTTGTCTTTTTTATGTTATTTTTCTGGTTTTCTTTTATTTGAAGTTTAAGGTAATGTATGATTTAAATTTTATCTTTGAATAGTAATAGGATCTAACAGTGAGTGAGTATTAATATTAAATATGAAAAAAGGAGAAAGTAAGAAAAGAAAAGAAAAGGTAGGCCCATTCAGCCCTTCGAGCCTGCCCCGCCATTCAATCCCCCCCCATGGATACCCCCCCCCCCCCCCCCCCCCCACCCCCCCCCCCCCCCCCCCCCCCCCCCCCTATGGACTGATATCCAACTCAGTATCCCGTACTTGCTTCTCTCCATACCATCTGATCCCCTGTAGCCACAAGGGCCACATCAAACTCGCTCCCTTAAATATTGCCAATGAACTGGCCTCAATTACCCTTGTTGGGCAGAGCGAGACCAGGGGGAGAGTTCCAGAGACTCACCACTTCTCCTGTGTTTGAACTTTGATTTTGTTGATTGTTGGATTGTGATTGTTTTTGGATGTTATTTTGAAAAAAAAAAAAAGTCTTTCTCATCTCGGTCTTAAAGGATTCCCCCTTATCCTTTTTTATAGAAGCTCTTTGGTGACCCCTTTGTCCTGGACTTTCCCCCAACACTCGGGAACAATCTTCCTTGATTAGCACTGTCCAACCCCTGTAAGAATTTTGTTTAAGGTTTCCTATAAGATCCCCTCTCATCTCCTAAATTCCAGAGAGTAATAAACCGAGTCTTTCCAGTCTTTCTTTCATAAGACAATCTGACATCCCAGGAATTCAGGTCTGGGTGAACCTATCTCTGCACTTATTCTCCCCTCTATGGCAATATAATGTACTTCCTCAGGTTTTTGGAGAAACACAAATAACTGTACCGCAATACTCCAGGTTCTAGGTCCGAGTGGTTTTTTCTTTTTCGTCTCACCAAGGGGACCCTTTACAATGAAGGTAGTAGAACCTCCCTGCTTCCTGGTACTCAAAAAAAATCCTTTTGCTTATGAAATTGCTAACATACCATTCGCTTTTTTTTTCACTGCCTGCTGCACCTGCATGGGCACTACTTTCAATGATTATGGTTGTACCATGGACACCCCAGGTTCCGCTGCATCTTCCCCTTTTCATAATCGGCCACCATTTAAATAAGTCTGCTGTCCTGTTTTTGCCACCCCCCCACCCCCCCCCCCCCCCCCCCCCCCCCCCCCTCCACCCCCCCCCCCAAAGTTGTATAACCTCACATTTATCCACAATTATACTGCATCTGCCAAACATTTGCACCACACACCCCAGGCCTATCCAAGTCATGCCACCTTTTGCAGTTTCCTCTCTAGGGCATCCCCTCCTCACAGCGGGGGGGGGGGGAACACTGCCCCCCAGCTTAGTGTCATCTCCGCAAACTTGGAGTTGGATATTGCCTTCAATTCCCTCATTCCAGGATCTTTAATATATATTGAAAATAGCTGGGGTCCCAGCATTGTGCCCTGCCAGTGTTCCTCCCACTAGTCACCTGCCTGACCATTGTGAAAAGGACCCGTTCCCCCCCCCCCCCCCCATTTTACTGGGCCTACTCTTTGCTTTGTGTTGCAAAGCCAGTCAGTTCTCCCCTAATCCACTATCAATACTGAACCCCTTTACCGTATGCTTTAGTTTGTATTTACTAATCTTTATGTGGGAACCTTGTCGGAAAGAGCCTTCTGGAAGTCCAGATATACCCCACATCCATGGTTCTCCCTTATCCACGGCTACTAGTTACATCCCTCGAAAAATTCCACAAGAATTCGTCAGACATGTTTACCCTTTCGTAATTCCTGCTGAACTTTGTCCATATGATTTTCACCTCTTTACAATATGTGATGCTATCCCATCTTTAATTTAACTGACTTAGCAGTTTCCCCCAAATTGGAGGAATTAGTGACTACCGATGTTTTAGACTATCTGGTTCCTTGTAATTCCCGTTTTCTCTTCTCCCTCCTTCTTTTTTAAAAAGAGGGGTTACATTGCTACCCGCCCAAATCCTCAGAACATACTCCAGAAATCTAAAAGAAGTAGTTTTGAAAGATTATCACTAATGCATCATCACTATTTCGGCTGAGCTACTTCCTTAAGTACTCTGGATGCACAGCCTATCTGGCCCTTGGGGATTTACGGCCTTTAATCTATTCAATTGACCCAAATCACTTCCAGACGGACCTAGGGGAGTATTAAGATGTTAAATTTATTATTATGATATAATTGCACTCAATTCCTCCTTTTGATCCCACTGTCCCTGCTATTTTCAGGCTGAGTATTTATGTCTTCCTTAGTGTAAGCGGTGTTACACTTTGGTGGGGGGGGGGTGGGTGGCCTTGTGCGGGTCCGCCATTTTTCCTTGTTCCCCATGATTCCAAAAAAAACCTCACCTGTTTCGGATCTGCATGGGAACTTACATTTGGTTTAAATATTCCACTATCTCCCCCTTATACTACAATATCCAAGACCAAACCTCAAGCCAAACACAACCCCCCCCGCCTCTTTCTCTTCACATATCTAAAATAAAAACTTTTGCAGTCAGTTTTTTATGGTTCCCTGGCCAGTGGTTGGTGTTTATCTTTCATAATCTATGTTTCCTTTTCCAAAATTAAGACCTTTGTCCTCCTCTGATTGGTCTTCTGAATGTTCTCCCAGTCCTCTTGGGTATGCGGCTTTTTCTTGGCATACTTTGTACGCACATCCTTTTGCCCTTGTTTACTATCCTGATTCCCTTGTTTAATCCATGGATGCACTACCTTCCCCGAATTTTTTCTTTTGCCAATCTGGGATAACAATCTTTTTTGTAGTGCATCCATGCAGTCTTTTTAATTGTCTCCATTGTTTATTATCCACCGTCAACCTTTTTGAATTAATTGCCAGTCAATCTTGGCCAATTCACGTCTCATACCCTCCAAAGTTACCTTTTCTTTAAGTTAGAACCATTGTTTCTGAAATTTTTTTTTTTAACAAATGTCACTCTCATCCTAATTGAAGAAAACTCAACCATATTATGGTCACTCTTGCCCCTATGGGGGCATGCAAGAGACGTTACAACAAGACGGCTAATTACCCTTCATCATTTCTAAAAACCCAGTCATAAAATAGCCTGCTCTCTCGTTGGTTCCTCTACATGTTCGATTTAGATAAACTATCCCGCATACATTCCAAAAAATCCTCTTCCTCAGCACCCCCCCTGCCATTTGATTAACCCAATCTATATGTAGATTGAAGTCACCCATTATATAACTGTTTTGCCTTTGTCGCACGCCCATTTCTAATTTCCTGTTTGATACCAGCCCCTAAACTTCTCTGCTACTGTTCGGTGGCCTGTACACCAACACCCACCAGCGTTTTCTGCCCCTTAGTGTTTTGTAGAGCTCTATAACCCATAACCGATTCCACATCCTCCCAAGTAATGTCTCCTTCCTTCCATTGCGTTAATCTATCTCTCTTAACCAGCAACGCTACCCCCCACCCTCCTTTTCCTTTCTCTCTATCCCTCACTGAATATTGAATATCCCTGGATGTTCAGCTCCCAGCCTACGTCACCCTGGATGCCATGCATGTCTCCGTGATCCCAACTATATCTAATCATTAATATCTATCTGCACGTTCACACTCGTCCACCTTATTACGAATACTCCTTGCATGAGACACAAAGCCTTTCAGGCTTGTCTTTACAACGCACTTACCCCCTTATACAATTTTGCTGAACTGAAAAGTGGCCCCTTTTTGATTTTTTTGCCCTGGTTCTTACGTGTCTGCCTGCCACTTTTACTTTTCACCTTGCTACCTAATGCTTCTACCCTCATTTTACACCCTCCTGCCTCTCTGCTATGCTCCTTTTTACCCATCCCCCTGCCACATTTAGTTTAAATCCTCCCCCGACAGCACTAGCAAACACTCCCCCAAGAACATTGGTTTTTCCATTCTTCATTCCAGGTGCAAACCGTCCTGTTTGTACCTGTCCCACCTCCCCAGGAACTGTCCCAGTTCAGCCTAAAAATTTGAATCCCTCCCCTTTGCACCACTTTTCAAGCCACGTATTTCATTTGCATTATCCTCCTTTCCCCTACTCTGACTGGCCCGTGGTACTGGTAGTAATCCCGGAGAGAGGATTACTACCTTTGAGGTCTTTCTTTTTTGTTTTTCCTACTTTTAAGTTTATCTCCTAGCTCCTCCCCCTAAATTCACCTTGTAGGACCTCATCCCTTTTTTTACCTATATGTTGGTGCCAACATGCACCACGACAACTGGGCTGTTCACCCTCCCCCTCCAGAACGGAGGAATGTATCTGCTAGCCGTTTTTTTTTCAGTGACATCACCTGACCTTTGCTCCAGGGAGGCAAAATACACCCCCCATTTCAGCACCATCCCCAATCCAACAAACATCATACCATCCTGGAGTCTCGTTTTCTTGCGGGGGGCCCCGCAGCCACTAGAAAGAAGGGAAACAAGAAGGCAACAAGGAAACGCCTATCTATTCCCCTGACAATTGAATCCCCTATTACTATTGCCCTTCCCCTCTTTTTTCCCCCCCTCATGTGCTGCAGAGCCACCCATGTTGGTTTGCCATGAACCTGGCTGCTGCTGCCTGGCTGCATTCCCCTGATGAGCCATCTCCTCCACTCAACAGTATCCAAAATGGTATACCTGTTTAGGAGGGAGAGAGTGACCGCAGGGGACTCCTGCATACCTGCCTACTGCTTTGCTGGCTAGGCCACCCGTTCCCTTCTTGTCCTCTTACCTTTTGCCTGCTTCGGGGTGGGGTGTGGCATGGGTCGTTGGTTGTGTGTGTGTGTAGTGGTGGTTTGTGGTGGGGGAGTTCAACTGGGGTGGGGGGCTTGTTGTGGTCGCAGTTTGCTTTGTTGTGTGTGACTCACTGTACGTGCTATCCACGACTTTCTCCGCATCGTGGATGCTCCAGTATGATTCCAGCCGCAGTTTCCAATCGTCGTTCTCAATGCGGTCTGGTCCAGGAGCTGCAGCTGGGACACACTTCTGCAAACGTAGTCTCCAGGGACACGACCATCTCCTGATCTCCACATGTTGCAGGCTGAACAAACCACGGGGCCAATCTCTACTGCCATACCTTACTCCCAAATTACACTGTATTAAATATTAAAAAAACACAAAAACTTATCCTTTAAACTTTACTACTAAATAATATCCTTAACTCCCAGAATCCCTAACTCCCAGAAGGCAGAAATGTAAAATTGTAAAACCCGGGGTTGCACCCAATCAGCTGCTTCCTCGGGTCCTCTTCCACCAATTCAGCGGCTTCCTCAAAAAAAACCCACTTCTAAATGGAATTGTTATGGATTTTGGTAAGCCTCTGAAAAAACAAGCCCGCGCTAGATTTTTATCCTTACCGGTTGTTTTTTTTATTATTTTTTGGGTGTCGCTCCTCCCCCTCCTCCTCTTCTCCAACGGCTCCTGTGGGCCTCTGAAAAAACAAGCCCCGCGCTAGATTTTTAATCCTTACCGGTAGGGGTGTCGCTCCTCCCCCTCCTCCTCTTCTTCCAACGGCTCCCTGTGGGCCTCTGAAAAAAACAAGCCCCGCGCTAGATTTTTATCCTTACCGGTCGGGGTGTCGCTCCTCCCCCTCCTCCTCTTCTTCCTAACGGCTCCTGTGGGCGCTTCTGAAAAAACAAGCCCCGCGCTAGATTTTTAAATCCTTACCGGTCGGGTGTCACTCCTCCCCCTCCTCCTCTTCTTCCAACGGCTCCTGTGGGCCTCTGAAAAAACACAAGGGGCCAGTGCTGGACTTCCTGTTAGGAAATGAGGCAGTCAGGTGACGGAGGTATGCGTTGGTGAGCACTTCGGACCAGTGATCACAATACCATTAGTTTCAATATAATTATGGAGAGAGTCAGAACTGGACCTAGGGTGGAGATTTTTTGATTGGAGAAAGGTTAACTTTGAGGGGAATGCGTAAGGATTTTAAAGGAGTGAATTGTGGACACTTTGTTTCATGGGAAGGATGTAGAAGAGAAATGGAGGACATTTAAAGGGGAAATTGTAAGAGTACAGAACTTTATGTCCCTGTTAGGTTGAAAGGAAATAGTTAAAAATTGGAAAGAGCCATGGTTTTCAAGGAAAATGGACACTTGTTTAGAAAAAAGAGAGATATCTACAATAATTATAGGAGGCATGGAGTAAATGAGGTGCTAGAGGAGTATAAAGAATGTAAAAAGAATCTTAAGAAAGAAATCAGGAAGGCTAAAAGAAGATATGAGGTTGCTTTGGCAAGAAAGGTGAAAGTAAACCCAAAGGCAAAAGGATAACGAGGGATAAAATTGGACCATTAGAGAACCAGAATGGACAGCTATCTGCAGAGCCAAAAGAGATGGGGGAGATATTGAACAATTTATTTTCTTCTGTATTCACCAAGGAGAAGGATATTGAACTCGGTGAGTTAAGGGGAAAAAGTAGAGTAGCTATGGAAACTATGAGATTCAAAGAGGAGGAAGTACTGACACTTTTGAAAAATATAAAAGTGGATAAGTTCTCCAGGTCCTGACAGGATATTTCCCTAGGACATTGAGGGAAGTTAGTGTAGAAATAGCAGGAGCTATGACAGAAATATTTCAAATGTCATTAGAAACGGGAATAGTGCCGGAGGATTGGCGTACTGCGCATGTTGTTCCATTGTTTAAAAAAGGGTTCAAAGAATAAACCTAGCAATTATAGACCTATTAGTTTGACGTCAGTGGTGGGCAAATTAATGGAAAGGATACTTAGAGATAATATATAATAAGCATCTGGATAAACAGGGTCTGATTCAGGAACAGTCAACATGGATTTGTGCCTGGAAGGTCATGCAGAGATGCCAAGTGTCCCGGATTCGCCGTATTTTGTCCCGGCGAAATAACCTTTTTACGGTGTTCCGGCAGCCAAACATGCTGTTACGGAACACCGCCACGCCGGTGTTCCTCCCGTGGTGAACGTGGCGCCATGTGTCCCCGGTTTGCCAGCCCGGCAGCTCGCAGCCCACGCCCGGCCCAGAGCCCGGGCGGCGCCGGCCCGCGCGATCAGCGGCACTTTGCCGGGCCCTAGTGTCCGCGCCTGCGCAGTTGGGGAGGGTTGCCGGGCCCCAGTAGCCGCGCGTGCGCAGTGGGGGAGGGTTTCCGGGCCCCAGTGGCCGCGCGTGCGCAGTGGTGGTGGGATCAGCGGGCTGGCCGGCGGGTGCGGGCAGTGGGCAAGGTTGCCGGCGGGCTGCGCCTAGCACTGGGTGGGGGTGGGGTGGGGGGGAGGCCCGGCGATCAGGGGGCATTTCTTGCCGCGAGCGCTCGCGGCAGCCCCATCACCGGGCCTCCCCCCCCACCCCATCCCCACCCAGTGCGGCGCAACCCGAACCTTGCCAGTGCCTGATCTTCACCACGTGCGCAGGCGCATAGCGCCGGCAACACCCCAAGTGAATGTTTTATGCATTTAACCCCATTTGTTACGGACAAATGGGTTGAATGTTACTGTGAACTAAATTTAGGGTTGGCATCTCTGAGGTCATGTTTGACAAACCTTCTTGAATTTTTTGAAGCGGTAACTAGGGAAATTGATGAGGGTAAAGCAGTGGATGTTGTCTATATGGATTTCAGTAAGGCCTTTGACAAGGTTCCCATGGAAGGTTGGTTAAGAAGGTTCAATCTTTGGGTGTTAATGGCGGAGTAGCAAGATGGATTCAACAGTGGCTGAATGGGAGATGTCAGAGAGTAATGGGGATGGCTGGTTATCAGGTTGGAAGCCGGTGACCAGTGGGGTGCCTCAGGGATCTGTGTTGGGTCCACTGTTGTTTGTCATGTACATCAATGATCTGGATGATGGGGTGGAAAATTGGATAAGTAAGTATGCAGATGATACTAAGATAGGTGGTGTTGTGGATAATGAAGTAGATTTTCAAAGTCTACAGAGAGATTTGGGCCATTTGGAAAAGTGGGCTGAAAGATGGCAGATGGAGTTTAATGCTGATAAGTGTGAAGTGCTACATCTTGGCAGGACAAATCAAAATAGGACGTACATGGTAAATGGTAGGGAATTGAGGAATGCTGTGGAACAGAGGGATCTAGGAATAACTGTGCATAGTTCCCTGAAGGTGGAATCGCATGTAGATAGGGTGGTAAAGAAAGCCTTTGATGTGCTGGCCTTTATAAATCAGAGCATTGAATATAGCAGTAGGGAAGTAATGTTAAAATTGTACAAGGCATTGGTAAGACCAATTCTGGAGTATGGTGTACAATTTGGTCGCCTAGTTATAGGAAGGATGTCAACAAAATAGAGAGAGTACAGAGGGAGATTTACTAGAATGTTGCCAGGGTTCCAGCAACTATGTTACAGAGAAAGGTTGAACAAGTTAGGTCTTTATTCTTTGGAGCGCAGAAGGTTAAGGGGGGACTTGATTGAGGTCTTTAAAATGATGAAAGGGATAGACAGAGTTGACGTGGATACGTTTTTTCCCATTGAGGGTAGGGAAGATTCAAACAAGAGGCATGACATGAGAATTAAGGGACAGAGGTTTATGGGTAACGTGAGGGGGAACTTCTTTACTCAGAGGGTGGTGGCTGTGTGGAATCAGCTTCCAGCAGAAGTGGTGGAGGCAGGATCGATTTTAACATTTAAGAGTAAAGTGGATAGGTATATGGACGTGAAGGGAATGGAGGGGGTATGGTCTGAGTGCAGGTAGATAGGACTAGGGGAAAACAAATGGTCGGCCGGACTGGAAGGGCCGAGAGGGCCTGTTTCCGTGCTGTAATTGTTATATGGTTATATGGTTACATAAATATAAAGTCAGTATTAATAGATTTTTAAATGGGCTAATACCTTGTCCCTTTTAACTGGCTCCTTAACGCCCCTGATGTTCCAACTAGAAAATGTAATTCCTCGAATTTTCCTAGCAGCATCGTTTAAGCTTACATGGTTTCCTTTGATTCAAATGGTCCAACACAATATTTGAAATTAATCTTATAGTTGCTGGGTGGGTGAGCCCTGTCCCATTTTCCCCTATTCCCCCGGAGATATCTCCCAGAAAAAAAGTGCAATAACAAGAATAGTGCAATAACACCAATAACAAGAATCAGCATTCCCAAGAGGTTGAGCATCTTATTGTCCTCTAATTAGGTAGTTAAATATTGGATACAGACTAATATATGGAACATTACATAACTTTCTAATTTAGTGTGTTAAGCTATTAACCGATTCAAAGTTGGTGAATTGTGGCAACTTGTTGATTACAAATGAAGTTTACATAGACAAACCAGCCTCTCTCGCTCCCTCCCTCCCTCTGCCTCCCACCCACCTTTCCCACACATTCCGATTCAATCTCTAAAACTTCCCCAAAACTTGCTCAACACTTGCTCAACCCCTCTCTCTCTCTCTCTTTCCCTCTCCCTGCCCCTCATCCCTTTTCCCTTTTCCCCCATCCCTTTTCCCTTTTCCCCATCCTCCCTGCTCTCCCAAAACTTTCCACAACTTCTCTAACTAGCTCTCACATATTGATTCTCTCTAGCACTCCTCGCTCCCTCTCTCTCCTTCTCTCTCTCTACTACTCTACCCCTATCCCTCCCCTTCTCCACCTTAATCCCTCTCTCTCTCTGTCATACGATCTCTCATGTTCTCTGACGTATTAACCAACTCTGTGTCGGCAACTTTATAACAGCATATTAATTATAAACACACTATAAATGCATACAATATAGATGAATTATAAGCCCGGTATAAACCCTAACCGTGATTATAACTACCGTATAACTGGATGAACTATAAATGAATTAAAGACACAGTATAAATTCAGTGTAAATACAGTGTAACCCTCTTGGTTGGCATCATGAGATAAACGCGGTAGCACAGTTAGCTATCCGTGGCGGAACCACGCAGTCAAACTTGAATGCTTTGTCCGGATTGGTGAAGAAGCAGTCACGTTATATTAACTGGTTTGGCTGGATAAAGTAGACCGAATCTGCGATCTGGTATGTCCCTCAGAATGGCTCTTGACTTGGTAAAGAGTGCTCTTTTCTTGACGACTTCAACTGGATAGTCTCTGAAGATTCGTATGTTTCCCCCTTCAAAGGTTAGGTTTCTGTTGTTGGCAACTTTCTTCATGATGTCTTCTAAACTGTAGCAGTGATGTACCTTCAGAATCAGCTGCCTTGGTTGAGCTGTGAGTCCTGCCGGGCTCTCAGAGCTCTGTCCACCAGGTCCAGTTGAGGTTTTTCATCCAAGTGCATCTTGCTGTAATTGAGGCCGCAAAATCTCGAAGATTTTTATCCATGTTTTTTCCTTATTTTACCCCAACAATCCTTAGGTTCTGGCGTTTCAAACGCCTTTCCAAATCAAGACATTTTTCAGTCACTTTGGTAGCCCAGAAATACACTCCAGTTCAGTCCTCAGCTTGTGTGTTATCTGAGCATTTTCGGCAGTAGTAAATTCCAATTCTCGAATAGCTTTGCTTTGTTTTTTTGAAGTAGCGAAAATGGGCTCCAACTTATGCCTGATATCAGTTTCGGAGCCTTTGATTTTCCCCCTTCAAAGAGGAATTCACCTCCTCTATGCAGGCATCTATCTTATCGATCTTATCAGAGATTTCTGCTTTCCCAGCTGTGATCATACTTCGCAGCCACAATTTGCCCACCCAAGCTTTGATGTCCTCCACCAGAGGTTGTCTTGCTGCTTTCTATTTGGGTGCTCCATACTCAAAGTCGAGGCTTCTTCAGGGTCTTCCTCGCTTTCTGCTAGGCGTTTCTTCCGTGGTAGTTTAGATACTTTAGGCAGTCTTTCTGGGGGTAACGTCTACCGGTCATTTAAAATACCGGAGTCAATTTCTGATGATGTCACTTACGCGACAGTAAGTGTGAGGAATAAAGTGATTAAATCGCACTATTGTAAGGGTCTTTAAAGAGGATTCAAACTGATAGAGGCCAGGGAGGGGTTTCTGACACAGCTGTGTATAAAAAGTTACCAGAGCCGTCCTTGAGTAAGAATTGATAGCATTGTATAGCGGTAGAAGGGAGTGATGTAGAGAGACCCCTATCAGTAGAAGGGAGTGATAGATGGGACCCTTGTCACTATAGCTTAGCTTTAGTGCTGATATAGGAGAACTGAGAGAGTTCAGTTGGAGGTGAGTAAAACTAGGGCAGATCATAGATAACTGAAACATGCTTAATAAAAATAAATGAATATTACAACACACCCCTGGTCAAGAAACTGCTCATTACCATGCACATGTCTGGACATGCGATGTATGATGTGGGGAGGTACTGGGGGACGTACCTACAGATTGTGCACCTCAGTGCCTGATTGGAGAGGGTCCAAAGGGGAGGTTTAATGTAGAAATTGTGTGTATAAAGGGGTTTACCTTTCTGACTTCGGTGTGTCTCAACTTGGAGAGGCACCCGACTCTGCAGACGCGCAAATAAATAATCTCTTGCTTCCACAAATTTAGTCTCTGAGTAGTGATTGTGAGCACATCGCATATCTCACAATAAGTGTCTGTCGGGTAAGCGATTTTTCTTCTGTCCGATTGTGATTTTCGGTGTTTTTTGCGGAGTGGAGCTAAATGGCGAACATCTTAAGTCGCCATAGGGCCACAGGAAGTCATTTCTTGGGTATAGCCAGTTCATTGGCTATATATTTAAGAGGGAGTTAGATGTGGGCCCTTGTGGCTAAAGGGATCAGGGGGTATGGAGAAAAGGCAGGTACAGGATACTGAGTTGGATGATCAGCCATGATCATATTGAATAGTGATGCTGGCTCGAAGGGCCGAATGGCCTACTCCTGCATCTATTTTATGTTTCTTTGTTTCTATTTCATGTTTTATGTGTCATTCCTAACTGTCCCTGTGTGTCATGGGTCACTTGCGGGCGGAGCACCAAGGGAAATTCCTTGTATGTGATTTCTCGGCCAATAAACTTCTTCAAACTGAAACTTCATTGGTTCGTGAGTCTGATAGTTCCAACATTCAGCACTTGTCAGTGTCATGATTTTTACACGAAATCGCGAGAGAGGTCGCTGTGTTACAATAACTGCACACTCTCCACATTACAAGGACCAAGTGGCTGTTGTCCATTGGGGAACGTTGAGCCGGTGATTTCAAGATCATGTCCATGTCGCCCTGTTTACCCAGAAAAACGCCCGCGCCCCAGAAACCGCCCTATGTTGCAGGCGATACCAAGCGCGCAGGCGCGGAGAGCCCCGGAAGTGGTGCGGCCAAGGCGCGCATGCGGTCCGCGGACAAAAGACTCCGGAGGATCGGCGGCGGGTGGGAGCGGGGATCCGGGCGCGGGATCAGTCAGCACCGAGGCCCGGCCTGAGGACGGAGCGGCCTCCGGCTGCGGGGAGAATCGGTGCGGCCCCCGGCGGCGTGAGCGCATCGAATGCACGGATTGACCGGTGAGAGGAAGGGTCCCGACCCGGACAGATCTTTACCTGTTCATTTATGGTCAACTCTTTTTACAGGGTAGAAGAAGCAGAGGATTGATGTTCAGGAATCTCAAACTCGCTTATTTCACCGGCGCCTGAACGTGTGGGAGGATTCACTGCGTCAGCTGATCCGCCCGGACACCAGACAGGTCACAGCATGGAGACATTACTCGCCAGCTCTGAGTGTGGGCAGGGATTAAACCAATCTTCCCACCTGTTGACCCGACAGCAAGTTCACACTGTGGAGAAACCGTTCACCTGTCCCGATTGTGGGAAGGGATTCACTCAATTGTTACGACTGAAGAATCACCAGCAGATTCACACAGGGGAGAAACCGTTTACCTGTCCTGATTGTGGGAAGGGATTCACTCGACCGTTACGACTGAAGAATCACCAGCAGATTCACACAGGGAAGAGGCCGTTTACCTGTCCCGATTGTGGGAAGGGATTCACTCAATCGTACCGATTGAAGAATCACCAGCAGATTCACACAGGGGAGAAGCCATTCGGCTGCTCTGAATGTGGGAATGTATTTACTCGTTCATCTGACTTACTGAGACACCAGAAAATTCACACGGGGGAGAAGCCGTTTGTCTGCTCTGAATGTGGGAAGAGATTCATTGAATCATTTGAGTTACTGAGACACCAGCGAATTCACACGGGGGAGAAGCCGTTTGTGTGCTCTGAATGTGGGAAGAGATTCATTGAATCATCTGAATTACAGATACACCAGCGAATTCACACTGGAGAGAGGCCGTTCACCTGCTCTGAGTGTGGGAAGGGATTTACTCGTTCAACTCTGTTACTGATACACCAGCGAATTCACACTGGAGAGAGGCCATTCACCTGCTCTGAGTGCGAGAAGCGATTCAGCCAATCTTCCCATCTGGTGGCCCACCAACGAGTTCACACTGCGGAGAAACCGTTTATCTGTCCCGATTGTGGGAAGGGATTCTCTCAATCGTACCGACTGAAGAGGCACCAGCGTATTCACACCGGGGAGAGGCCGTTCACCTGCTCTGAATGTGGGAAGGTGTTTACTCATTCATCTGACTTACTGAGACACCAGAAAATTCACACGAGGGCAAAGCCGTTTGTGTGCACTGAGTGTGGGAAAGGATTCATTGAATCATCTGAGTTACAGATACACCAGCGAATTCACACTGGATAGAGGCCGTTCACCTGCTCTGGGTGTGGGAAGGGGTTTACTCGTTCAACTCTGTTACTGATACACCAGCGAATTCACACTGGAGAGAGGCCATTCACCTGCTCTGAGTGCGAGAAGCGATTCGGCCAATCTTCCCATCTGGTATCCCACCAGCGTATTCACACTGCGGAGAAACCATTTGTCTGTCCCCATTGTGGGAAGGGATTTAATCGAGCAAGGAACCTGAAGACCCACCAGCGAATTCACACCGGGGAGAGGCCGTTCACCTGCTCTGAATGTAGGAAGGGATTTACTCGATCATCTGACTTACTGAGGCACCAGAAAGTTCACACGGGGGAGAAGCCGTTTGTGTGCTCTCAGTATGGGAAGAGATTCATTGAATCATTTGAGTTACAGAGACGCCAGCGAATTCACACTGGAGACAGGCCGTTCACCTGCTCTGAATGTGGGAAGGGATTTACTCGTTCATCTGACTTACTGAGACACCAGAGAATTCACACCGCGGAGAAGCCGTTCACCTGCTCTGAGTGTGGGAAGGGATTCTCTCACTCATCTGCATTACTGAGACACCAGAAAATTCACAGTGGAGAGTGACCGTTCACCTGCTCTGAGTGTGGGAACGGATTCTCTCAGTCGTATACGTGACTGAGACACCGCAGAATCCACTCTGGAGAGCGGCCGTTCACCTGCTCTGAGTGTGGGAAGAAATTCACTCAATCTTCTCACCTGAAGACCCACCAGCGAATTCACGCTGTGGAGAAACCATTTGCCTCTCCCAACCACGGGTCGGGTTTCACCAGTAAGTCTAACCGGGTGACCCCCCCCCAGAGAATTCATGCTGGGGAGAGGGCATTCACTGTTTAGTGTGTGGGCTGGGATTTACTCAAATATCTGAACAATTGACACAGCAGCTCGTTCACACTGGGGGAGAAAGTTTAAATAAGTTTTTAGTTTGTTTAGAGATACAGTGAGGAAACAGGCCCTTCAGCCCACCGCGTCCGAGCCAACCAGCAATTCCCGCATATTAACTATCCTACACCCACTAGGGACAATGTTTACACAAGCCAATTAACCTACAAACCTGTGCGTCTTTGGAGTGTGGAGCATTCGCTGTAAGGCAGCAACCCTACTGCTGCACCACCGTCATTAACGGAATTGAATTGAATAAATTTTGTTAGTCAATTATGTGTACATACAAGGGATTTGCGTCAGTTGTTAAACCCTGTTGCGTCCACAAGTGACTGCTGGTGTTGGACTCTACGGTTGCTGCTAATATATTACGACTCATATCTTTGATATGTGACAATAGGCTGTGGGCTGAGATGCCAAAAGGGCTCTAGTTTAACTTTCTTGACCCATGTCTGGTATCTACTTGAAATTTGGCACAGATTAGATAAAACATAATTGATAATTATGAACCCAGTAATAGAACCCACCACCTCTTATTCTCTGTTTATTATTTTTTTCTTCTTTCCCCCCTACATGTTGGGTCTGAGGCAGAGAAGGGAAGCACTCAGATGAAAGATGAAAAAAATTATAAACAGAGAATAAGAGGTGGTGGGTTTCCAGGGCAAAAATCAAAAGGGGCCACTTGTCAACATAATTGTATAAGGAGTAAGAGTGTTGTAAAAAGAAGCCTGAAGGCTTTGTGTCTCAATGCAAGGAGCATTCGTAATAAGGTGGACGAGTTGAATGTGCAGATAGCTATTAATGGCTATGCTATAGTTGGGATCACTGAGACATGGCTCCAGGGAGACCAAGGCTGGGAGCTGAACATCCAGGGATATTCAATATTCAGGAGGGATAGACAGAAAGGAAAGGGAGGTGGGGTAGCGTTACTGGTGAGAGAGGAGATTAATGCAATAGAAAGGAAGGACATTAGCTTGGAGAATGTGGAATCGATATGGGTAGAGCTGCGAAACTCTAAGGGGCAGAAAACGCTAGTGGGAGTTGTGTACAGGCCACCTAACAGTAGTAGTGGAGTTGGGGATGGCATCAAACAGAAAATTAGAAAGGCGTGCAACAAGGGTAAAACAGTTATAATCGGTGACTTCAATCTACATATAGATTGGGTGAATCAAATGGGCAGGGGTGCTGAGGAAGAGGATTTCTTGGAATGTATGCGGGATAGTTTTCTAAACCAACATGTAGAGGAAACAACGAGAGAGCAGGCTATTCTAGACTGGGTATTGAGTAATGAGGAAGGGTTGGTTAGCAGTTTTGTTGTGCGTGGCCCCTTGGGCAAGAGTGACCATAATATGGTTGAGTTCTTCATTAGGATGGAGAGTGACATAATTAAGTCAGAAACAAGGGTTCTGAACTTAAACAAAGGTAACTTTGAAGGTATGAGACGTGAATTGGCCAAGATAGACTGGCAAGTGATTCTTAAATGGTTGACAGTGGATGTGCCATGGAAGGTTAACGACTGCATGGATGAACTACAACAATTGTTCATCCCAGTTTGGCAAAAGAATAAATCAGGGAAGATAGTGCATCCAAGGGAAATGAGGGATAGTATAAAAACAAAAGATGAAGCATACAAATTAGCCAGAAAAAACAGCCAACCAGAGGACTGGGAGAAATTCAAAGTCCAGCAGAGGAGGACAAAGGGCTTAATTAGGAAAGGGAAAATAGATTATGAAAGAAAACTGGCAGGGAACATAAAAACTGACTGTAAAAGTTTTTATAGATATGTGAAGAGAAAGAGATTAGTTAAAACAAATGTAGGTCCCTTGCAGTCAGAAACAGGTGAATTGATCATGGGGAACAAGGACATGGCAGACCAATTGAATAACTACTTTGGTTCTGTCTTCACTAAGGAAGACATAAATAGCCTGCCGGAAATAGCAGGGGACCGGGGGTCAAATAAGGTGGAGGAACTGAGTGAAATCCAGGTTATCCGGGAAGTGGTGTTGGGTAAATTGAATGGATTAAAGGCCGATAAATCCCCACGGCCAGATAGTCTGCATCCCAGAGTACTCAAGGAAGTAGCCACAGAAATAGTGGATGCATTAGTGATAATATTTCTAAAACTCCTTAGATTCTGGAGCAGTTCCTGAGGATTGGAGGGTAGCTAATGTAACCCCACTTTTTAAAAAAGGAGGGAGAGAAAACGGGGAAGTACAGACCAGTTAGTCTAACATCGTTAGTGGGGAAACTGCTAGAGTCAGGTATTAAAAATGGGATAGCAGTACATTTGGAAAGTGGTGAAATCATTAGACAAAGACAGCAGGGATTTCAGAAAGGTTACGACAGAAGATGTCTGACGAATCTTATAGAATTTTTCGAGGGTGTAACTAGCAGAGTGGATAAGGGAGAACCAGTGGATGTGTTGTATCTGGACTTTCAGAAGGCTTTCGACAAGGTCCCACAAAAGAGATCAGTATACAAACTTAAAGCACACGGTATTGGGGGTTCAGTATTGATGTGGATAGATAACTGGCTGGCAGACAGGAAGCAAAGGGTAGGAGTAAACGGGTCCTTTTCAGAATGGCAGGCAGTGACTAGTGGGGTACCGCAAGGCTCAGTGCTGGGACCCCAGCTATTTACAATATATATTAATGATTTGGACGAGGGAATTGAATGCAACATCTCCAAGTTTGCGGATGACACTAAGCTGGGTGGTAGTGTTAGGTGTGAGGAGGATGCTAGGAGGCTGCAAGGTGAGTTGGATAGGCTGGGGTGAGTGGGCAAAATGCATAGCAGATGCAGTATAATGTGGATAAATGTGAGGTTATCCACTTTGGTGGCAAGAACAGGAGGGTAGACTATTATCTGAATGGTGGCAAATTAGGAAAAGGGGAGATGTAACAAGAACTGGGTGTCATGGTACACCAATCATTGAAAGTAGGCATGCAGGTGCAGCAGGCAGTGAAGAAAGCAATTGGTATGTTAGCATTCATAGCGAAAGGATTTGAGTATAGGAGCAGGGAGGTTATATTGCAGTTGTACAGGTTTTGGTGAGACCATACCTGGAGTATTGCATGCAGTTTTGGTCTCCAAATCTGAGAAAAGACATTCTTGCCATAGAGGGGGTACAGATAAGGTTCATCAGACTGATTCCTGGGATATCAGGACTTTCATATGAGGAAAGACTGGATAGACTTGGCTTATACTTGCTAGAATTTAGAAGACTGAGGGGTGATCTTATAGAAACTTACAAAATTCTTAAGGGTTTGGATAGGTTAGATGCAGGAAGATTGTTTCCGATGTTGGGGAGGTCCAGAACAAGGGGTCACAGTCTAAGGATAAGGGGGAATTCCTTTAGGACCGACATGAGGAAAACATTTTTCACACAGAGAGTGGTGAATCTCTGGAATTCTCTGCCACAGAAGGTAGTTGAGGCCAGTTCATTGGCTATATTTAAGAGGGAGTTGGATGTGGCCCTTGTGGCTAAAGGGATCAGGGGGTATGGAGAGAAAGCAGGTACAGGATACTGAGTTGGATGATCAGCCATGATCATATTTAATGGCGGTGCAGGCTCGAAGGGCCAAATTCCTGCACCTATTTTCAATGTTTCTATGATAAGGAATTCATAATTAGTCAGTGCAAAAAGCTGCACAGTAAATAATTAAGCTAATTAGAAAGAGTAACATCGCCCTCTTGTGCTCAATAATAGTTAGCTGTACATGGGAACATTGAATACGGGACTGCCGCAGAGGTCCGGGTAGATTCACCGGCACCTGAACCCACACGCCTAATTAATGGGTGAGGGCAGATCTTGTACGTTCCCCAGTTTACTGAACCCCACTGACTGCCAGTGTGCAGAGTGGGGGTCACGGCCAAAGTGGGACTGGGGCAGTGCCAGGCTGGGGGAAGGCTTAGGCATCTTCCACTGAGTAAGGAAAATGCCCAACCCTAACCCTGACACTAAACCCAGACTCTAGCCCTGACACTAACCCTAACACTAACCCTAAGCTCTACATTTTTTTAAATCATTTTTATTTGACAGTTCACAACATCATAACTTTACAAAGATAAATCAGTTGTAAAACAAAATTATCAGCAAGTGTTTAGCATTACCTTTCTTCCTTCAAAACCTTGCTATTGTTGTAATGTTATTAGGAGGCAGCCATGATCCCAGTGTGCTCGCTGCCTAGCTAGCATGAAACAAAGCGTGTGATTGGTCAATTGTCAACTCAATGTCAAAGGTGCTTTGTTTGGACAATTACTTCCAGGAACATTTGAGGTTTTACTCATATTTTTAAAATATGTACAGATTTTGTTCTTTATAAACAATAGACAATAGGTGCAGGAGTAGGCCATTCGGCGCTTCAGGCCAAAACCGCCATTCAATGTGATCATGGCTGATCATCCACAATCAGTAACCCGTTCCTGCCTTCTCTCCATATCCCTTAACTCTGCTATCCCTAAGAGTTTTATCTAACTCTCTCTTGAAAGCATACAGAGAACCAGCCTCCACCGCCAGGTCCCACATAGGTTCCGAGTCTGCAGAAGGGTTTCAGCCCGAAACGTTGCCTATTTCCTTCACTCCATAGATGCTGCTGCTGCCGCTGAGTTTCTCCAGCACATTTGTCTACCTTCGATTTTCCAGCATCTGCAGTTACTTCTTAAACACTTACCCACATGGGAGATTAGTGGGCAACATTAGGGCACATGGTGTTGGGGGTAGGGTGCTGACATGGATAGAGAATTGTTTGCAGACATAGAGTAGGGATTAACGGGTCCCTTTCAGCATGGCAGCAGTGACTAGTGGTGTACCGCAAGGCTCGGTGCTCGGACCATATCTATTTACAATATACATCAATGATTTGGATGAAGGGATTCAAAGTAACATGAGCAAATTTTGCAGATGGACACAAAGCTGGGTAGCAGTGTGAACTGTGAGGAGGATGCTATGAGATTGCAGGGTGACTTGGACAGGTTGGGGGAGTGGGCAGATGCATGGCAGATGAAGTTAAATGTGGATACATGTGAGGTTATCCACTTTGGTAGCAAAAACATGAAGGCAAATAGTAAGATTAAATGAGAACTTACCAGTTTGAAGTTTGATCTTTATTTTATGAGGAGTTACGATGAGGGATTACGTGAAGACCCCGCCAGGACGCATGCGCGACATTCTTCAAAGCAGTGGTGTGAAATCACAGATACCAGAGTAGACTAATATAGTAAGATAAGAGAGAACTTCCATACCAGTTGAACTTTATAATAGAGGGTTTTGGGAGCGGAGGGCACGTAATCCCTCATCGTAACTCCTCATAAAATAAAGATCAAACTTCAAACTGGTAAGTTCTCATTTAATCTTACTATTTTACTTCGGAGTCACGTGAGTGACTACGTGAAGATTTCAAAGCTCTGTGATTTCATGCCCTGGAACGAGACCATGCTCACACACTGCCATTCTGGGACGGAGGATGAACGTATTTCACACACGACACTGTGCTGAAAAACAATAAAGGTATTATTCATACCTAAAATAATATGCCCCACATTGGGTAATTTATTTTACAGAACTTAATTTTTCCCTGCAAACGTCTCAGGATCGCCCACGGGTTTATTATAAAGCATTGAACGCGTTCATTGCTCCACCCCGCTGTGGCAAGGATGTGGTCCATAGGAACTCCCATCATCCTAGCGTCCGATGTAGATGCAGCCCTGTTGGAGTGAGATTTGAAAACATTAGTATTCACCACTGCACGTAATACCACCCGAACCATCTGGATATGGTTTGCACTGTGACCTTAGGTGAGGGCATTTATGGCTAATGAGAAAGCTCTCTCCGTGCCCATAAGTGTCTTGGTGACTATATATTGGAAAGTATGTGTCACTATGCAGGGCCGACTATCTGCAGGATAGGCCAGAACTCTAATATTGGCCAAAGGAACCGGGTCAGTCTAGTTTAAGTACCCTGTATGTAGCAGGTTATCTGCCATTTGTGGACAGACATGACATCCTATTCTAGCTTGTGTAAGGACTGGACCCGTTGTGCTGATCCAAGTGCCATAATCATTCCCATCTAGGATATTAGTTTGTCCAGAGTGAGCCCCGATATTGGTGTCCCATCCTCGTAAACATGGTGTACTACCTATGTCCCATATATAGGTGTATCTGGACCTGGGGGAATAGAGTACAAATACCCCTCATTCGTTTAGGTACTAGTGGGGTGTGATCCTATAGCCAGGTGATCACTCCCTCTGCCCAGATATTAGCTAGGGCACTCCTTGCACAATAATGGCACTGTAACTCAATCCTTCATCGAAATGAAGGGTGGCCAGAACTCCAGCACTTCAGTGTTGGTGGCTGAGTCATATGTAGTGTTCGTCCTGGTGCTGAACACTTCCCATTTCCTGACATATGTCAGGTACTGTCTTCTCGTGGACTCCCTGTACGACGCTGAGATGGCATTGATCGTCCTGTCGGAGAGTCCGTATCCCAGAAATGGCCTGTTCAGAAACTGCAAATCAACAAGTTCATACAGTCATGGCACGGATACTTTCCCGCACGGGGTGTGCCAACCTCCTTGGCCGTTGTTGTTGAATCCAGATGCAGGGTTCTGAGACCATCTTTGTACTGTTGGGAACCATGGTACCCGTTGCGGCGTCTTGTTTAATTATTGTAAGACTCGCCTGATGAGGCAGAAGGGGAAAAATGCATAGCAAAACAAAAACCCCCCCCAATGCAGCGAGAAATCGTCCATCGCTGCTGCCCCTGGGTCTGGTTCCCAAGCAACATATGTTGGTAGTTGGTGAATTAGTCCGGATGGAAAAAAGGTCGATATCTGATGTCCCATACCGGTCTATAATATCTGTAAAACACTTTCCGATCCAACATCCTTTTAATGTTGTCGTTGAATTTACGTGACCTGATGTCTGCCACTGTATTTAGCTTGCCTGGAAGGTAAGTGGTTGAGATCCAAATCTCTCTCCCCAGACACCAGTGCCAGATATTATTAGGCAATTCATCACATGATATCGACTTTATTTCACCCATATGATTATATATAGGCCCCCAGTGTGGTATCAATCTGTACCGTACATGCAACTGGTGCTCATCTGAGCAGTAGGCCCCTGAGTCCATGAAAACGCTCCCAGCATTTCTAGATAATTAATTCCTAGTGCCTTAAACAGAATAATTTTTGTGCACTCATCTGCCACCACAACTTGCGGTGGTATTAGTTGCTCCCCAACCTTTAGCACTGGCATCAGTCTGTAATGTACCCTAGGGATATAGAATGGGGTGATGGGGTTAGGATAATATGGAACATTTCTATCCACCAGTTTAATTCTAATTACTTTCCCTGGTAGTTGCATAGGCCTATTGAAATGGCCTGTATGATTTTTGAGAGCTAAAATTTCCCTCTTCCAGGTTTTAATAATGGAGTGGTCCAATTGTGCTGTTGGGAACTGCAGCCACCAATTCCCAATCACTCTTGCTCCTTGCCGAATGGATGGTTCCCTGATGCCAGTGAGGCTTTGCATACTCCCATCAAGTCTGTCACTTTGTTTGGTGGTCAAGGTGATAGACATATGAACAGAGTCAATAGTGAACCCCAATATAATCCATGGTAGTGGAGGGTTCCAATTTTGATTTATCTGGATGTACGTTAAACCCTACTCTGTTGTGGCTGATACCACCAATGTAGCCAGCTCCCAATTTTCACCTACAATGAGAATATCATCAAGGTAAGCCATGACGATATGGTTATGTTTCTTTAAGTATGCTAAAGCTGGTTTTAATAAATTTGTAATAGCCTGGGTGCTGATGACAACCCATTGGATAAGGCATACTACCATTGCTGTCCCATCCAGATAAAATTTCAGGTATTTACGATGTCCCTGTGTGTGACAAACGTGTCTAATTTGAAATGGGCATACTGAACGGAAGCATTTAGTTCGGTCAAATCTATAATGATACGGCAACACCACCATCTTTTTAGTTTTTTTATAAATATATTTGATACGAACTCTTGAAATTCTCTGATTGTTTTCTCAATCCATTTTGTGTTTAGTCATAGAAACATAGAAACATAGAAATTAGGTGCAGGTTAGATTACTGTTAGTCTTAACAGTTCAGCACGGCCTGCTGTTCTCTCTTTTTGTGAAGTATGAACTTCCTGCTAGGCGTATGCTGAACTGGGACGGTAGTTCGTATACAAATTCAATTTTGTAATTCTGAATACTTCCGAGTATGTATAAAAGTTCAGAGGTAAAAGTGCAGCACACATGATTGAAAACAGTGGCAACCGTCCCCCAACTTTAATGAATCGACATGCAATGTTTTTTAAGACAACCAGACCCACCTACCTCCATGGTTACCAGTGTTGTGTGGGTTGTCTCCGCAGTTGTTTCTTCTGGTATTGTGTTGCCGCCGGCAACAACCCCAAGTGAGAGAAATTAAGGTGAGTCTAGTGCCAAGTTTATCAAAGTTTAACAAAGAATTATAAATGTTTCAGCATACATGTACCTTTTTCACATTTTGGCATTTAAAATACTTCTTCACAATTTAGAATTTGTGACATGGGACCCCGAATAGGGCGCCGCGACATATTATGAATTTTCATTTAAAAATATGAATTTTGAGGGAAATATTATGAATTTTGACAATCAAATGTTGGGAGGTCTGTTAGCACCGATGTCTGGTGGGTGTGTAGGGGTGCTGCCGCTGTTGATAGGGGGTTTTAGAGATGCTTGGCACCTTGATCAGGCCTATAGCCTTGGCTTCCTCATGCAGGTCTTTCACCTGCTTCGGGAGGTCCCCCAACAGCAATTTTGGTGCCTGTGTGCTACTTGTCTTGCATAATTCCGCACTTCTTGATGATGCTCTTCCTGTAACTGTAAATCTCCACTGAGTATTACACAGTCTGCTAGAGCATCACGTAACTCTTCAGGCAAATCAACCCCATCAGTTGTCCTGGTACTGCTGTGATTTTAGCAGCAGCAGTTTCCTCTGGAGCTTCCCCTCCTGTCTCCTTATAGATGGGCTCCTATTGCCCCAGATGGGGTCATAGACTGCTGGTACTTTAAGAGAAATGGAGTTCTCTGGAGCAATGTACTTCCAGCCATAAAGTTAATGGCTTGCTCCTGTAGCTGGTTTGTAGCCATGTATTTTCACTGGCTTGCAGCTTTGTATAGGCAAGTCCTTCTTGAGTTGATACAGCATGCCACAATCTTCTGCTGCTCTCTCTTCTGGCACCCCTCACAGTTGACTGTTCAGCCATTGCCTTCTTCAGGGTCAGCCCAGCTCTGACCCACTAATGCTCCCCTGCGAAGAGGGTGAGACATTTGGCAGTCCTTGAAAGGATGCTGCCGTGGGTCCTGCGAAGAGACCCACTGTCGACTCTGCCCCTGCATAAGCAGGTCACGCTGGAGCACTGCTCCCCACCCGCTCCCGCGGGAAAGACGCCCACCGTCCCTATCCCGGGAATGGGGTGTTCTTCAGGTCCGGGACCCAGCCGAGTCAACGGACCTGTCCTCCGACTTCCGGGTGGTTTTGGCCGCCGCCCGCGGCGCACCTGCGGTCTGTAGCGGCGAGAAGCCGGCAGCTGCTGGCAGCACCTGCAGCTCTGGAGAGACGGCACGCTGCTGGCTTGCTTCCACAGCAGCGGTATCAGCTGCTGCTCTCCCTTGGCAACTCCATGGTGCTTCCTCCGTTCTGCAAAAGAAACACACCGAGTCGCCACGCTCACCAGAAAAGGTAAGACTTACCTTCAGTAAATTTTCAAAATTCGCGCTGGAGGAGCGGCGCTCCTCCCGACTGTCGCTTCCGCAATGCGTTCGACGATATGTCGCGCATGCATCCTGGCGGGGTCTTCACGTAGTCACTCACGTGACTCCGAAGTAAAATTACTATCTAAATGGCGTCAAGTTGGGAAAAGGGGGAGTAAAGGGGGATCTACGGGGGGGGCGGGAGTACAACGGGATCTGGGGGTCCTTGTTCATCAGTCAGCACGCGGGTAGAGCAGGCAGTGAAGAAAGCGAATGGCATGTTTGCGTTTATAACAATATGAATCGAAAATAGGTGCTAAGAGGTCCTTCTGCAGTTGTAGAGAGCCCTAATGGGACCACACCTGGAGTATTGTGTACCGTTTTGGTCCCCTAATTTGAGGAAGGTCATCTTGCTATTGAGGGAGGGCAGCTAGGTTTACAAGGTTAATTCCCAGGATGGCGGGACTGTCATATGCTGAGAGAATGGAGCGGCTGGGCTTGTATACGCTGGAGTTTAGAAGGATGAGAGGGGATCTCATTGAAATAGAATAGATTAGAATAGAATGCCTTTTATTGTCATTCAAACAACTTGGTGTTGAACAAAATTGCATTTTCTACAGTTTTTACATTACAAAAAAGCAAGGCCCACACTTAAACACAGTTACATAAACATCCATCACAGTGAATTCTCCAACACCTCCTCACTGTGATGGAAGGCAAAGTCTCATCTCTTCCCTTTGTTCTGCTCCCGTGGTCTAGCTGTCCCACTGCAGCGTCGAGGCGAACTGGGGGTGTTAAATTTCACTTCACTCGGATGGTAGAATAAATCAAAGAGTCAAAAATCTCTGTCAAAAATCTTTACTACGTTTACCAAGGTGAAATGGAGAAACGGCCAGTGATGTTTACAGGAGCATTCACACCAAAGGCTTGCGCTGTCAGACTGACGATACAGAGGATTTACACACATTTTTTACTAATAAAACAGCTATAAGCACATGGTTAATAACAAAGGAACTTCAGTGGAATCCCCTTCAGCTACATTGGGGAAGAAACAAAGTATATATTTATTAGTCTGGGAAACAGAGCTGCTGCAAAGGAAGAACAGGCCTATTGTTCTTCTTACAACTTTGCTGATATCATGTATTAGTTCCAGGACGCCCGGGAACATCCTTATCTCTATTCTCAATTGAGACAGCGAAGGTCGTTTATTACAAGCTCTGTGTTCAAGAATTCACAGGCTTTTGCAGCCTTCTAAATTGGCCAATGTTTTAAACAGTTACCAGCATGCTGTGTACAAAATGGCGGTTAATAGCAAATACAACTAAATAAGCTCAATAAAATGGAGGATAACTGCACTAACTTTCACATTCCCCCCTTTTGATTGTATCTATCAATTTATCAAATAATGCAGCAAGAAGCCAGCCATTGGTGAATACATGGTGCCAGGCAGTAAAGCAATACAGCAACGATTATAATTATCAGAATAGTAATCCCATAATGTCATATGAGACCCCGAAAGGAGCCCCATCCAGTAAACAAATCCATATCACCTGGTCATGATCACCAACCAGACTTTCCCTGACACCTTGGATCTCAGCTATCTCCTTGATATGAGCTGCCAGATCAGTAATATTGGAGGACTCATCAGGACTATATGTACAGCAGTCTTGCCCAATGATAGCACAGGTGCCTCCATTCTCGGCCAGAAGGATTCTGTAGCACCACTATCCTCAGAGCAACCGCTTCGGCTGACAGTGCCCCAAATCTGGGCCTGTGTTTCCAGTTCCTCCAATAACCCAGCAATTTTGAATGCATTCCGGCTTGTTCCATACCAGGGGAGCATAGTCATGCCCATATTCTCAACTGGTGAAACATTTTGCTTCGTGAGCCGAGATCCAGATACAGGGTTTTTAAATGTGGGATGGTCAGTTACTTGTTTAAAATGGCGCATGGCGGGGATGACATAAGCGAGATAACAACATCCTGTCCAATTTCTTCCGATCCCAATTGCGTATAGCACGTAGTCGCCGGCCCGCAGCAATCCCTCTGTTGGTGGCTCGTCAGCAATCTGCTGCGCCTCTCGTACCTGTGAATGCAAAACTGACAACGAGTCTGTTAGTAACTTCATGTAGGTCAACAACCGTCCATCCAAGGGCATGGAGATCGTAGGTTGTTTCTGCAATTTCTTCAGCCCCCCCAGGGAGTCCTGAGTGGTCTTCCGTACATTATCTCAGCAGTGGTTAATTTTGTGGTTAGAATGTGGTGTGATTCGCATAGCGAATAGGGCCATGGGCAAAACTTGTACCCAATTCAGCTTTGACTCTTCAGTTTAGCAAGTTTGTTTTTTTAAAGTTCCATTAGCTCTTTCCACAATCCTTGCAGCTTGTGGATGGTGCACACAATGGAACTGTTGCCGAATGTTTAATTGTTTACACTTCTCTTCATTATTTTAGCGAGAAGTGTGGTCCGTTATCTGAGCTGATAACAGTAGTGAATCCGAATCGCGGCATGATCCCGCGGAGTAAAGCAGCAACAGTGGACTGTGCTGTCGCGTTGGTTGTGGGAATTGGTTCAACCCATCGGCTAAAAAGATCAATAATGACTAAACAGTGTTTGTAATGGTTGACTCTAGGTAAGTCAATAAAATCAATTTGAATGTACTGGAAAGGTCGTTGTGGCATTGGCGTATGGCCTGGTTCACCACGCACAGGTTTCCCACGGTTGTGTCTCTGGCAAACCTGGCATTGGGAAACAATTTGCAATATCTCTTTTGTTAACCGCGGATGCCACCATGTGGCTTTGCAATTTGCTAACTATGGGTAAGGGAGTGTACATAATGTAACAGAGTGTATATAATGCAACAGAATAGGCAATAAGGTGTCAGGAACACAAACATTTCCAGTGGAAGTGACCCGAATAGAATCTGTGGATCTTTGATGGCAATTTGACTGGTGCCATTTGTCAAGTTCCTCAATCGGGGCGTCCCCCTGCATTTGTAAGATTTCCTGCATGTCTGGTAGGGCAATGGTTTACATTCCAGTACACAGGCAATGTCTAGAGGGAGCTGTAAGTTTGTCGTAGTGCTCTTATCATTAAGGTAATTTGTGCGGGACCATTTGCTTCAGCGGCTGTTAGTATTCTGGTTGAGCTGGTTGATTTAGAGACATTTGGGTGGTCCATTTCTCAAATTCAGTGCCGTTAAGAAGAGCAGAAAGGGCCGACAAATAGTCTTGAGGACTTGCAGTGTAAGCATGCATCATTGTCTCCAAATAGTCTGCAAATTGGTCTGCTTATCAGCTGGATACATATAACACATGTGCTGCACCGGTGAAGTACCATCACTTTTATCAAGGCCCTGGCCCATCCTCCTTTGTTTCTCAATCCGACAATCCTTGGATGTCTCAACCAAATAAACAGACACCTCGTCCCCTGTTTCTCAATCCAGCACACCCTGGATCTCTCAACAAGACCGACGAATAAAAATTCAAAATATCTCACTTCAATTCTCTGTTGTCCGGACAACAGCTGGGAGTTTGATCAGACCACGGGCATGGGACCACAGTGCTCCAGGGCGTCGGATGTGGGGACCAGCAGACCTCCCAACTATCCCGCTTTTGGCGGGATATTCCCGCTTTTTAGGTTCCCTTCCCGCCATCCCGATTTGTACCCTAATTATCCCGCTAAATTCTTCCTCCCGTGGTGAACGCCGGCGCCATGTGTCCCCGGTTTGCCGGCCGCGCGATCAGCGGCACTTTGCCGGGCCCCAGTGGCCGCGCGTGCGCAGTGGGGGAGGGTTGCCGGGCCCCAGTGGCCGCGCGTGCGCAGTGGGGGAGGGTTGCCGGGCCCCAGTGGCCGCGCGTGCGCAGTGGGTGAGGGTTGCCGGGGCCCCAGTGGCCGCGCGTGCGCAGTGGGGGAGGGTTGCCGGGCCCCAGTGGCCGCGCGTGCGCAGTGGGGGAGGGTTGCCGGGCCCCAGTGGCCGCGCGTGCGCAGTGGGGGAGGGTTGCCGGGCCTGGCGCCATTTCGAGCCACGCCACGCCCGGCCCAGAGCCCGGGCGGCGCCGGCCCGCGCGATCAGCGGCACTTTCTTGCCGGCAGCCAGCCGCTCGCGGCAGCCCCCATCACCGGCCTCCCCCCCCCACCCCCACCCCCACCCAGTGCGCAGGCGCAGACCCGCCGGCAACCTGGCCAAGTGCGCATGTGCCGCACACCGTCCGCCGGCACCCGCTGATCTGCACCAGTGCGCAGGCGCATAGCCGCCGGCAACAACCCCAAGTGAGAGAAATTAAGGTGAGTCTAGTGCCAAGTTTTATCAAAGTTTAACAAAGAATTATAAATGTTTCAGCCATACATGTACCTTTTTCACATTTTGGCATTTAAAAATACTTCTTCACAATTTAGAATTTGTGACATGGGACCCCGAATAGGGCGCCGCGACATATTATGAATTTTCATTTAAAAATATGAATTTTGAGGGGAAATATTATGAATTTTGACAATCAAATGTTGGGAGGTCTGGGACCAGGCTCAAGGGGCCAGGAGTGTGCACAAAAATCCCCCTCCGAACCTCAGTTGCACTATTGCCACTTACACGTCCGTGCTGTCTATCCCAAAGGTATCCTGCCGACTATACGCCAAATGTTAAAGTTCACTTCACTTGGATGATAGAATAAATCAAAGAGTCAAAAATCTCTGTCAAAAATCTTTACTACGTCACCAAGGCTATTGAGGGAGGGCAGCGTAGGTTTACAAGGTTTAATTCCCGGGATTGGCGGGACTGTCATATGCTGAGAGAATGGAGCAGCTGGGCTTGTATACGCTGGAGTTTAGAAGGATGAGAGGGGATCTCATTGAAACAGAATAGAATAGAATGCCTTTTATTGTCATTCAAACAAATTCGTTTGAACAAAAATTGCATTTTCTACAGTTTTTACATTACAAAAAAACACAAGGCCCACACTTAACACAGTTTTTACATAAACATCCATCACAGTAAGTCTCCCAACACTCCTCACTGTGATGGAAGGCAAAGTCTTATCCCTTCCCTTTGTTTCTTCCCCCGTGGTCCTGCTGTCCAACTAGCAGCGTCGAGGCGAACTGGGTGTGTTAAATTTCTTAGAATAAATCAAAGAGTCAAAAAATCTCTGTCAAAAAATCTTCACTACGTTACCAAGGTGAAATGAAGAAATCGGCCAGTGATGTTTACGAGCGTTCACGCCAAAGGCTTGCGCTGTTCAGACTGACAATAAAGAGGATTACACATATCTATTATATAATAATAAAACAGCCATAAGCACATGGTTAATAAAAAGGAGCTTCAGTGGATTCCACTCAGCTACATTGGGGAAGAAACAAAGTATATGCTATTAGTCTGGGAAACAGAGCAGCTGCAAAGGATGAACAGGCCTATTGTTCTTCTTACACTTGCTGGTATCAGTATTTAGTTCCAGATGCCCGGGAACATCCCTTATCTCTATTCTCATTGAGACAGCGAAGGTCGTTTATTACAAGCTCTGTGTTCAGATTCACAGGCTTTTGCAGCCTTCTAAATTGGCCACAAGGAACCTGGAGCTGCCGATGTTCGTGTCCACCTGGCCTGCTGCCAGAGCCTCCGAAGCTCCAAAGTCGGGTCACAGCCGTGCGCCACACAAGCTCTTCCCGCTCCGAAGTCAGCCAGCTCCACGATGTCAGGTCCGCAGGCTCCGCGACTGGAGTCCTCAGGTTGGTCCCAGCTGGAGGCCGCCGCCGGCTCCTCGATGTTAGGCCCAACGACGTCGGAGACCCGACAGGGAAAAAGTCGTTTCCCTGGTACAGGGAAGAGATTAACGGTTTCCCCCACAGCCCCCACCCCACATATACACAGCTAAAAAAAAAATAAAAACTAGCTCAAGACATACATTTAACAAGACAAAAAAATAAAAAAAGGACAGACGACTAGTCGAGCCGCTGCCGTTGGCCAGTGGTCAGAAATGATGTTATGATGGTATTTTGGGATTAACGTTAAAGGAATAAGTTTTGCATCCACCAGAAAATAATCAATTCGTGTATACGTTTTATGAATGCCTGAATAAAAGGAGTATTCTCTTCCGGATGGGTTGGCAATCCTCCATACATCAGTTATGTCTGTATTACTTATGTAGGTATTTAAAAGTTCACTGGATTTTGATTTTGAAGTATTTCTCCTTTGCTGTGAAGATTTATCCAAATATTGATCTAATACACAATTTAGGTCTCCTCCAATGTTCAGATTCCGCTGACAGGAGTCTGAAATTATGTTAAATATTTTATTAAAGAATTGTGGGTTATTGAAATTAGGAGCATAAATGTTCACCATAGTCAGTGGGGTTGAGTGTAGTTCCCAGATATAACATACCTGCCTTCCTTATCGCCTATAGTGGATTTGTGTTTATATGGTATACCTTTGCGAATTAAGATTGCAGTGCCCCTTGCTTTGGAAGAAAAAGTAGAGTGGTATAATTGACCAATCCAGCTACCCTTCAGCCTGTTTATGAGCTCCATTTTTAAGATGCGTCTCCTACATAGCAAATCCATAACATTCCATTTGGAGAAGTGGGTTTTTTTTAGGAAGCCGCTGATTGGTGGGAAGTGGACCAGGGTAACCAGCTGATTGGCAGTCAGATCCCAGCAGTTTGTTGTGTACTTTATATTGTATCCTGTGTAAGGGGGGCAGTATGAAGGCAAGGGCAGTGTACTGTTCTGGATGTCAGATGTGGGAGGTCAGGGAATCTGATAGCCCTCCAGACGTCCACATCTGCGCCAGGTGTGTTGAGATGGGGCTTCTAAAGGACTGTGTATAAATATAATAGATTTTAAATACCTTGTCCCTTTTAACTGGCTCCTTAACGCCCCTGATGTTCCAACTAGAAAATGTAATTCCTCGAATTTTCCTAGCAGCATCATTTAAAGCTTACATGGTTTCCTTTGATTCAAATGGTCCAACACAATATTTGAAATTAATCTTATAGTTGCTGGGTGGGTGAGCCCTGTCCCATTTACCCCTATTCCCCCGGAGATATCTCCCAGAAAAAAAGTGCAATAACAAGAATGGTTAGGCTACTTCGTAGAAAAGATAGAAAGTGAAAAAGAAAAACAACGGAAATTGCAGCATAAAGAAATGGTGCCAGTGAATACCACCCACTGGTGGTGTGGTTCATGATAACTCCCGTAGATTATGTTGATAACAAATAACTCCGCTCCTTAAGGAGTTAATAAGACTAAACGGAACAGACCACAAAAAACAGTCAAGAGATCAGCATTCCCAAGAGGTTGAGCATCTTATTGTCCTCTAATTAGGTAGTTAAATATTGGATACAGACTAATATACGGAACATTACATAACTTTCGAATATTAGTGTGTTAAGCTATTAACCGATTCAAAGTTGGTGAACTTGTGGCAACTTGTTGATTACAAATGAAGTTTACATAGACAAACCAGCCTCTCTCTCTCCCTCCCTCCCTCTGCCTCCCACCACCTTCCCCACACATTCCGATTCAATCTCTAAACTTCCCCAAAACTTGCTCAACACTTGCCCAACCCCTCTCTCTCTCTTTCCCTCTCCCTGCCCCTCTCGCTTTCCCCCATCCCTCCCTGCTCTCCCAAAACTTTCCACAACTTCCTCTAACTAGCTCTCACATATTGATTCTCTCTAGCACTCCCTCGCTCCCTCTCTCTCCTTCTCTCTCTCTACTACTCTACCCCTATCCCTCCCCTTCTCCACCTTAATCCCTCTCTCTCTCTGTCATACGATCTCTCATGTTCTGTTGTTAGGTTTCTGTTGTTGGCAACTTTCTTCATGATGTCTTCTAAAATGTAGCAGTGATGTACCTTCAGAATCAGCTGCCTTGGTTGAGCTGTGAGTCCTGGCCGGGCTCTCAGAGCTCTGTCCACCAGGTCCAGTTGAGGTTTTTCATCCAAGTGCATCTTGCTGTAATTGAGCCGCAAAATCTCGAAGATTTTTACCATGTTCTTTTCCTTATTTCATCCCAACAATCCTTAGGTTCTGGCGTTTCAAACGCCCTTCCAAATCAAGACATTTTTTAGTCACTTTGGTAGCCCAGAAAAAAAGCTCCAGTTCAGTCCGCAGCTTGTGTGTTATCTGAGCATTTTCGGCAGTAGTAAATTCCAATTCTCGAATAGCTTTGCTTTGTTTTTTTGAAGTAGCGAAAATGGGCTCCAACTTATGCCTGATATCAGTTTCGAGCCTTTGAATTTCCCCCTTCAAAGAGGAATTCACCTCCTCTATGCGGGCATCTATCTTATCGATCTTATCAGAGATTTCTGCTTTCCCAGCTGTGATCATACTTTGCAGCCACAATTTGCCCACCCAAGCTTTGATGTCCTCCACCAGAGGTTGTCTTGCTGCTTTCTATTTGGGGTGCTCCATACTCAAAGTCGAGGCTTCTTCAGGGTCTTCCTCGCTTTCTGCTAGGCGTTTCTTCCGTGGTAGTTTAGATACTTTAGGCAGTCTTCTGGGGTAACGTCTACCGGTCATTTAAAATACCGGAGTCAATTTCTGATGATGTCACTTACACAACAGTAAGTGTGAGGAATAAAGTGATTAAACCCCACTATTGTAAGGGTCTTTAAAGAGGATTCAAACTGATAGAGGCCAGGGAGGGGATTCTGACACAGCTGTGTATAAAAGTTACCAGAGCCGTCCTTGAGTAAGAATTGATAGCATTGTGTAGCGGTAGAAGGGAGTGATGTAGAGAGACCCCTATCAGTAGAAGGGAGTGATAGATGGGACCCTTGTCACTATAGCTTAGCTTTAGTGCTGATATAGGAGAACTGAGAGAGTTCAGTTGGAGGTGGGTAAAACTAGGGCAGGTTATAGACAACTGAACATGCTTAATAAAATAAATGAATATTACAACACACCCCTGGTCAAGAAACTGCTCATTACCATGCACATGTCTGGACATGCAATGTATGATGTGGGAGGTACTGGGGGAACGTACCTACCGATTGTGCACCTCAGTGCCTGATTGGAGAGGGTCCGAAGGGGAGGTTGAATGTAGAATTGTGTGTATAAAGGGGTTTACCTTTCTGACTTCGGTGTGTCTCAACTTGGAGAGGCACCCGACTCTGCAGACGCGCAAATAAATAATCTCTTGCTTCCACGATTTAGTCTCTGAGTAGTGATTGTGAGCACATCGCATATCTCACAATAAGCGTCTGTCGGTAAGCGATTTTTCTTCTGTCCGATTGTGATTTTCGGTGTTTTTTGCGGAGTGGAGCTAAATGGCGAACATCTTAAGTCGCCATAGGGCCACAGGAAGTCATTTCTTGGGTATAGCCAGTTCATTGGCTATATTTAAGAGGGAGTTAGATGTGGCCCTTGTGGCTAAAGGGATCAGGGGATAGGGAGAAAAGGCAGGTACAGGATACTGAGTTGGATGATCAGCCATGATCATATTGAATAGTGATGCTGGCTCGAAGGGCCGAATGGCCTACTCCTGCACCTATTTTATATGTTTCTTTGTTTCTATTTCATGTTTTATGTGTCATTCCTAACTGTCCCTGTGTGTCATGGGTCACTTGCGGGCGGAGCACCAAGGGAAATTCCTTGTATGTGATTTCTCGGCCAATAAACTTCTTCAAACTGAAACTTCATTGGTTCGTGAGTCTGATAGTTCCAACATTCAGCACTTGTCAGTGTCATGATTTTTACACGAAATCGCGAGAGAGGTCGCTGTGTTACAATAACTGCACACTCTCCACATACAAGGACCAAGTGGCTGTTGTCCATTGGGGAACGTTGAGCCAGTGATTTCAGATCATGTCCATGTCGCCCTGTTTACCCAGAAACGCCCGCGCCCCAGAACCCGCCCTATGTTGCAGGCGATACCAAGCGCGCAGGCGCGGAGAGCCCCGGAAGTGGTGCGGCCAAGGCGCGCATGCGGTCCGCGGACAAAAGACTCCGGAGGATCGGCGGCGGGTGGGAGCGGGGATCCGGGCGCGGGATCAGTCAGCACCGAGGCCCGGCCTGAGGACGGAGCGGCCCCGGCTGCGGGGAGAATCGGTGCGGCCCCCGGCGGCGTGAGCGCATCGAATGCACGGATTGACCGGTGAGAGGAAGGGTCCCGACCCGGACAGATCTTTACCTGTTCATTTATGGTCAACTCTTTTTACAGGGTAGAAGAAGCAGAGGATTGATGTTCAGGAATCTCAAACTCGCTTATTTCACCGGCGCCTGAACGTGTGGGAGGATTCACTGCGTCAGCTGATCCGCCCGGACACCAGACAGGTCACAGCATGGAGACATTACTCGCCAGCTCTGAGTGTGGGCAGGGATTAAACCAATCTTCCCACCTGTTGACCCGACAGCAAGTTCACACTGTGGAGAAACCGTTTACCTGTCCCGATTGTGGGAAGGGATTCACTCAATTGTGCCATCTGAAGAGGCACCAGAAAATTCACACTGCGGTGAGGCCGTTCATCTGCTCTGAGTGTGGAAAGGGATTCACTCAATCGTACCTACTGAAGAGGCATCAGAAAATTCACACAGGGAAGAAACCGTTGACCTGTCCCGATTGTGGGAAAGGATTCACTCGACCGTTACAACTGAAGAATCACCAGCAGATTCACAGAGGGGAGAAGCCATTCGGCTGCTCTGAATGTGGGAATGTATTTACTCGTTCATCTGAGTTACTGAGACACCATAAAATTCACACTGGGGAGAAGCCGTTTGTCTGCTCTGAATGTGGGAAGAGATTCATTGAATCATTTGAGTTACTGAGACACCAGCGAATTCACATGGGGGAGAGGCCGTTTGTGTGCACTGAGTGTGGAAAGGGATTCATTGCATCATCTGAATTACAGATACACCAGCGAATTCACACTGGAGAGAGGCCGTTCACCTGTTCTGAGTGTGGGAAGGGATTTACTCGTTCAACTCTGTTACTGATACACCAGCGAATTCACACTGGAGAGAGGCCATTCACCTGCTCTGAGTGCGAGAAGCGATTCATCCAATCTTCCCATCTGATGGCCCACCAGCAAGTTCACACTGCGGAGAAACCGTTTGTCTGTCCCGATTGTGGGAAGGGATTCCCTCAATCGTACCTACTGAAGAGGCACCAGCGTATTCACACCGGGGAGAAGCCGTTCACCTGCTCTGAATGTGGGAAGGAGTTTAGTCATTCATCTAACTTACTGAGACACCAGAAAGTTCACACGGTGGAGAGGCCGTTTGTGTGCTCTCAGTATGGGAAGAGATTCATTGAATCAATTGAGTTACAGAGACGCCAGCGAATTCACACTGGAGAGAGGCCGTTCACCTGCTCTGAATGTGGGAAGGGATTTACTCAGTCATCTGACTTACTGAGACACCAGAGAATTCACACCGGGGAGAAGCCGTTCTCCTGCTCCGAATGTGGGAAGGGATTCTCTCACTCATCTGCATTACTGAGACACCAGAAAATTCACAGTGGAGAGTGACCGTTCACCTGCTCTGAGTGTGGGAACGGATTCTCTCAGTCGTATACGTTACTGAGATACCGCAGAATCCACTCTGGAGAGCGGCCATTCACCTGCTCTGAGTGTGGGAAGAAATTCACTCAATCTTCTCACCTGAAGACCCACCAGCGCTTTCACGCTGTGGAGAAAGAAACCATTTGCCTCTCCCAACCACGGGTCGGGTTTCACCAGTAAGTCTAACTGGGTGACCCCCCCCCCCCCCCCAGAGAATTCATGCTGGGGAGAGGGCATTCACTGTTTAGTGTGTGGGCTGGGATTTACTCGAATATCTGAACAATTGACACAGCAGCTCATTCACACTGGGGGAGAAAGTTTAAATAAGTTTCTAGTTTGTTTAGATATACAGTGAGGAAACAGGCCCTTCAGCCCACCGCGTCCGAGCCGACCAGCAATTCCCACATATTAACTATCCTTCCGGTGGCGCTATGGAGAACTAGAGAACAGCGCCAGTCAGCTCCGCGAAAAAATCGGCAAAAAACGGGGGATTAAAGGACTTACCCTCTGCCTGCTGCCGACTGCCTGCCGTTTCTGCACCGGCTGTGCCGAGTGACGTCATCAGGCGCGCGACTAATTATGTCAACAGCACGGAGCCCTACCGACAAGGGGAAAGGTCGACAAACCCGGCAGAGACCGGGAGAAGGCCTAACTGAAGCCTCGGACTCGAGTAGGACCCGATCCCTGGAAGATGGATCCAAAAAAACAGGGACAAAAATGGAAGGTGAGGAGTTGAAAACTTTCATTTCTCAACAGATGGCTGGCTTAAAGGAAGAAATAAAGGAAGAAATAAAGGATATAAAGGAAGAAATAAACCAGATGAATAGCCAGATGGATACTCGGATGAATCAGATGAAAAATCAACTGCAGCAATTCCAACAAGAAACAAAGTTAAATATTGAAAAAAAGGTCAAAAAATTATCGGAAGATTTGAAGAATGAACTCTGAAATGTTTTATGAAATGGAAAAGAAGATGGACAAAAAACTTGAAAAGGTTAAAAAAAGACTTCATAATAGGATTAATCCTATTGTGGATGTACAGGAACAACAGATGGCTGGTATAAAGAACCTTGAACAAAAAACTGAGACGAGTGCTTTGACTACAGCAAAGCTGATTACAGAAAATGAACGTCTAATGAGCCCCTGCTGACTAAAACAACAGAGAAATGCACTGAGCTAGAAGGACATCAGAGAAGACAAAATCTTCGAATTGCAGGGATTCCTGAAGGTCGAGAGAAAAAACGACGGTCCTCGAGAATTCACTGCTAAATTACTTAAAGAGGTTCTATCTCTGGAAGAAATGCCTTTACAAGCTCGTGCCCATAGAGTCAACAGACGTCAGACCAGACCAAACGCCCCTCCAAGACAAATGATTATAAAGGTACAATATGACTTTGTTCTGGATGAGATTTTCCGAAAAGCTTCAAGAATCAAAGACCTGACATTTGAAGGACAGAGGATTAGTATCTATCGAGATACCCACCAGAGGTCGCTAGGAAACGGAAAGCATTTAATGAAGCCAAAAGTCTTATGAGGGGAGTAGAAAACCTGAGATACGGTTTGAATTATCCAGCTATTTTAAGTTACTTATAACAACGCGGAACACTTTTTTAAAACTCCAGCAGCAGCATTGGAATTTGCCCAGCAGTTCAAGACCTGAAAAGTATCTACAAGTAAATATACTGACTCTTACTACTTTTAGAGATCCAACACAGACTTTTAACATCCTGTGAGATCCTACAAGATAATATTGGACTAGATGGAATGGACAATGTCGAACGGAAAGGACAGGAATAAAACTGGATTGGAAAGCGTTAACTGGATATTGATAATTAGTTCCTAACATATAACTAACATAAATAAATAACATATACATTAAAATCACAACGCGGTTCATTATTAGTATTATTTTTTATCAATTAAGAATTGTTCATTATTGTTAAATCACTATTACTAATAATTAACAACTAATGTTTCTTTATTGAATAGAGTTAATTGTATACCATTTTTCTTTTTTATATAGCCTTTATATCTTTTATGTTTAATATTACTTAGATTTCTAAATTATCTCTAGATATAGATACGTTTATATGATGAATCCTACTCCTTTCCCTTTTTTTTTTCCCCTTTCTATTATCTCCCCTTTTTCTTTTTCCCTTAATATTATACCCCCGCTAAAATATTACTATGGAATAATAATTCCCTAAATCTTGGAGCTGACCGAGTTAATAACATCAATGACGGAAGTCATTAGATGGATAGCCATGTTAGTATGGCTAGCACAAACTACATCTACTCTAGATGTAGTTCTTTCCACCTTTAAACACAACACTAATTTCTTGAACTATCCTTTATTCTTCTTTTATACCTATTGTATTTTTCAGTTTGAATGGAGTAACACATTGGACAAATGGAGATATATTCGTGAGGGACACAAACGAGATTTAAAATTTATCTATTCAGAGTTCGGGTGTAAGGTTGGGTCTGGCGCGCTGATCCTTAGACTCTATTGTAGATCTCTACAAACTTAAAATGCAAGGACTTAAAAAGAAATACGGGGAATGAGGGATTAACGTTTTGTAGTTGGAATGTTAAAGGCATTAACGAACAGATAAAAAGAGGAAAAGTATTGGCACATTTAAAGGCAAGCAAAGCTGATGTAATCTACATTCAAGAAACTCACTTAAAAAAAGACGCGGAAAACAGGTTGAAAGCTAAATGGATAGATAAAATATATCATTCTTCTTTTAACGCATAAATCAAGAGGTGTAGCAATATTATTTCGTAAAGGTACTTTATTTAAACATACATCAACCATAGCTGATAAAGAGGGCAGATACATCATTGTGATAGGAGAATTAAATACAGAAAAAAATGATTTTTGTTAACATATATGGACCAAATTTTGATAGCCCATTGTTTTTAAGAAAGTATTTAACAATATTCGGAATTAACACAATATAATTTGATAATAGGAGGAGATTTCAACTGTACACTAGACCCCTACTTAGACAGATCTGCAAAACAAAGAAAAACTAAATCACATTCTAGTGATTTATTAAACGCATATATACAAACGACTAATATTTAAAGATGTTTGGAGAACAGAAAACCCTACGGTACGAGAATACTCTTTTTACTCGCCAGTACATAAAACTTATTCAAGAATAGATTATTTCTTGGTGGATGCAAAACTCATTTCACTTACTTATGAATCTAAATATCATAATATTATAATCTCAGATCATGCGCCATTAACATTTAAAATTAAAATCAATGGCAAAACAGAAAATTCAGGACAGTGGAAACTTAACCCACAAATTTTAAAAAATAAAACCACTCAGGAATATATCATAACGCAAATTAAGATTTTCTTTTGAAATAAATGATCAACCAGAAATATCTCGCTCCTTATTATGGGAAACATTTAAGCATATCTTCGGGGAATCATGACTTTCTTCACAAGCATTCCATAACAAAAAGATTCGGGAAAGAACAACAAGATTTGGAAAGGGAGATTAAAACAATTAGATATACAGAATGCAACAAAACCAGATATAATATTTACATAATAAAAATTGTAGCATTGAAATATAAATTAAATAAAATATATGCAGAGCAAATTATAAAATTTTATCAACATACTAAACAATTACAGTTTGAATTTGGGGACAAACCCCAAAAATTATTGGCTCGACAATTAAGGAAAATTGAAGCGGAAAAAAATCATACATAGGATCAAATCACAAAACGGTGAATTATTAATACAACCTAAAGATATTAATGAAAGATTTATGCAATATTATAAAAACTTATACACTGCTAAAGCAACAGTAAATAAAACAGAAATAGATGCATTCTTAAAAAAATGTAACCTGAATGGATTGGATTTACAAAATAGAGAATTATTAAATGCTGATATTTCATAAAAGAAAATCCAAGAATCTATTAGATCATTAAAAAATGGTTTAAAACACCGGGACCCGATGGTATAGGTTCGGAATTTTATAAAATGTTTCATGACTATATGGTTCCGCGTCTGAAATCATATATGAACAGATATACACACAACAGAAATTACCAGATACGTTGAATGAATCTATTGTAACACTTATACCTAAAATAAATAAAGACTTGGATGAACCAGGATCATGAGCAATAGCTCTATTAAATACAGATCAAAAAGATACTAACAAAAAAATATTAGCACAAAGACTGAGTTCAGTCGTTAACGAATTAATCCACCCCGATCAAACAGGATTTATACCAAAAAGATATTCTTCATCAATCTAAGACGGTTATTCAATATTATATATTCGAAAAGGAGTGATAAAAAAGATTTAGTAGTCATTTCGCTTGATGCAGAAAAAGCTTTTGATCAAGTGGAATGGCCTTATCTATTTTCGGTGATGGAAGCTTTTAAACTGGGAGAGAAATTTACAAATTGGATTAAATTTCTATATGCAAATCCAATAGCTAGAATAACAACAAACGAATGTTATCAACTAAATTTAGTTTATCTAGAGGTTGTAGACAAGGTTTGTCCTCTATCACCTTTATTGTTTGCGTTAGCAATAGAAACCTCTTGCCCAGAGGGTGAGATTACACCCGGAAATACATGGATATGATACTACAGATACTAAGAATAAAATTCTCCTTATATGCGGATGATGTATTACTTTACATCACTGAGCCAGAATAAAGTATCCGAAATTTGTTAAAACTAATAACGGAATTTGGATCACTCTCAGGATACAGTATCAATTGGAATAAAAGTGAACTTATGCCAATAACGCTGAATAATTTACATATATTACAACAAATTGCCCTTTCAAGATAAACAAATGAAAAATATTAAATATCTTGGGATTTTTTGTTACAAAAAGATTTGATTCATTTATTTAAATTTAATTTCCCTCCATTACTGAATAAATTAAATAAGAATATTTTATATTGGAAAAAGCTTACCTATTTCAATGATAGTAAAATTAATGCAATAAAAATGATTTTTCCACAATTATTATACTTATTTCAATTAATTCCGATATATCTTCCTTAAAATTTTTTTCAAAAAAGTAGATTCTATAATTACTAACTTTATCTGGGATTATAAGAGCCATAGAATAAGTAAAAAACATTTATGTAACCCAAAATAAATGGAGGATTAGCATTACCAAATCTTATGTTCTATTACAAAATGGGCAGTTAATATTAAAAATATGAATTTTTGGTTAGAAGAAATAGATAATGAACCAAATTGGTTAATTATGGAAAAAGAAGACTGTTCTCCATTTGAAATTAGCTCTATAATTTATTTGCTAACACTAACGTAGTTAAGAAAGTTTATAGTGAAATCGATAATGGAAAATGGAATCCGCATCTGGAAACAAATAAAGAAAACATTAAAACTAAAATTCATACCACTAGGTCTTAACCCTATTGCCAATAATTTTACGTTTAAAACCTTCAATGTTGGACTAAAGCTTTTTTACAATGGAAAAATAAGGAATTTCTAAGATAGGTGATCTTTATAAGGAAAACTCTTTTCTTTTCATTTCAAGAGTTACAAAAAACTTATGGACTACATAATAAAGATTATTTTAGTATTTACAAAATTAGAAACTATGTTTCTGCAAATACACAAGAATTTAGAAATAGAAAGACAGAAATTTTGATGTATGCTTGAATAAACATCAAATAACGGAAAAAAATGATTCATAATATACAATATTCTTATTGGAAAGTGATATCCATTAACAGAAACAAATAGAGAGTCTTGGGAAAATGAATTAGGCCAATTATAAGACCAGAAATATGGGGTGAAAGTCTACAACATATACATCATTGCTCGTTAATATGCTAATCATTCCCTTATACAATTTAAAATATTACATAGATTACATTTACTCTAAATCTATATTACATAATATTTTCCCAAAAATATCTCCTACGTGTGTAAATGCCAAATCTCAGAAGCAAATTTGTCACATTCATTTACTTACTGTATAAAAATTGTAGAATATTGGAACGAAATATTTAAGATAATTCGAATGTTGTCAATCATAAGTATGACCCTGATCCATAAGTTAATAATAACTTGGAATACTTGAAAACTGACCAACTAATAACAATGAACCAAAGAATTTTTATCGACTATTGTCTAATAATTGGGAAAAAATTAATATTAAAATTTTGGAAAGGCCCTGCATTCCAACAATCAAAATGTGGAATACAGAAATGTCGGGAGACACTCCATTTGGAGAGACTGAGGCTCGTCCTTATGGATAGGTTAGACCTCTTCAAAGGGATTTGGTCTCCATATATTAAATATTTACAGGGTCATAACGGTTTTCGGCGCGAGGACCTGACTGAGGCCTGAATATTTGAATGGATGAAGAAATATTATAATAAATCATGATATATCTCCAAGTACGGATACTAATAATAGAATATTGACTGGCAATTGAGGGGCGATACGATATATATTTGCCTGAAGTAGATTCTTATGCCCGAGTCGAAGACGAGGGCAAATATGGATCTAGTGAGGGCAATATATGTCGTATCTCCCGAAAGAGGACAGTCAATATTGTTTTATAATAACCCATTTCAGACATCTAGAGGAAAAATTTGAACATCTCAGCTCGACGGACTTCCACGTAAAATTTTAACCAAAATGGACGCGGCAGTCTTCCTGTCTGCCGTTTGAATATAAAAAATCTAAATTTCCCACGCAGCGTCACGTTGCGTCACGTTGCCAAATTTCACGGATGTGAGGAACCAGGGGGAATATAAGATATATTCCCGCTGTTTTAACAGGTAAAGTCATTAGGCGTTCGATGATTGGGGATTATAAGAAAATATTCCCCTAGTTTCCCATGCTGGCGTAAAAACGAAGGAATACAATTTTGTAAAACGCATACCGAGATGGTGTGATTTGGGTATTAATTAAGGATATATTTTACTTCTCATCAAACTTTTCTCCACTCTTTACTCCTATTTTCTATTTTTTATATCTATATCAAAATTTAAGAAAGTATAGTATAGAAACTCATTATCATTTAAATTTTAATATCAATACGAAATATAAATATCTTATACTTCACATGAAAATTTTTGTTTACTAGTAGCTTTTAGTTTCAGTTATATAAACTGTGTATTTTTCAATTATATTATAATTTTAAATTAAAAATCACGTGTTAATTGCATATTTTGTTAACATATTGAAATTATATGGAATAGTATTAAAAGTTGTATAGATTATGTAGTATTAACTACATAAAAATTTGGTCTTATATGTATAAAAGTTGAGATATACAATTTTTATTACAGTTGAGTATATTGTAATACTATAATATTGCATTAGTAGTATACATGTATGCTGATTGACTATAATTTTTTTAAGTTGTTTGGTTTTATTTGTTTTTAGTATTACAATTATTTATATTTTTGTAGCTTGTTATATTATTATCAGTTACTGTGATTATAGTAAATTAATGTATTGTTATTTTTTTGTTTCTGTTATAAATTACATTAAAAAAAAAAAAAAAAATATCTACACACTAGGGGACAATATTTACAAAGCCAATTAACCTACAAACTGGCGTTTTGGGTGTGGACATTGCTGTACGCAGAAACTAGTCTTGACCACGTCATAAGGAATTGATTGAATATATCTTTTTTAGTAATTATGTGTACATTAAAGGATTTGCGTAGGTTGTTAAATCCGGTGAAGTCCAAGTGATGTGGTGTTGGATTTCGGTTGATGCTCATATATTAGATCTCATATCTTTGATATGTGACAATAGGCTGTGGGTGCTGAGGTGCCAAACGGGTATTGAGTTTTTTACTTTCTTGAACCAGTTTATGGTATATACTTGAAATTTGGAAGATTAGATTAAACATATTGACTAATATGAAACCAGTAATAGAACCAGCTTATTTGTTTATTTATTTTTTTCTCTTTCCCCCCTGAA